>MNCI01014694.1:1635463-1646969 GCA_015680685.1 Gnetum montanum | reverse complement strand
CTAAGTAGGGCGGCGGTCCCACAAGCACGGTGCATCAACGTGGCTTTGTCCCGCCTANGCCCCAACTCGGCAGCCAGGCGGGACAAAGCCACGTTGATGCACCGTGCTTGTGGGACCGCCGCCCTACTTAGCACCATCGTATCATCTGCGTAATGTTTCACCCAACAAGTCACCCCGACAATGCTCAGACCCTCCACCCCGGATGTGCTACAATAATGTTGCATTAAGTCCATGGCGATGATGAAGAGGAGGGGGGAAAGCGAGTCCCCTTGCCTCAACCCCCATCCTGGGGACGATAGGCCCCACAGCCGCCCCCCCATATCAAAGGAAAACCTTGCCGAGGATTGTAAGTGAATGCACAGAAGGACGAACTGTGGGTCAAACCCCTTTAGGTGCATGATGGACTGCAATGCCTCCCAGCTGAGTGTGTCGTAGGCTTTCGTGATGTCAAGCTTGAGGCATAGCCCGGGGAAGTCCGAGGTTCTAAGCAAATGAAACACCTCATGCATGAGGAGGATCTGGTCCTGGATGAGCCGTCCTTGCACAAAGCCTGCCTGGTTGGGCCCCACCAGCTTGGGCATGAGCGGTGCGAGCCTATGCACCAACAGTTTAGAGAAAATCCGGATGATCACATTGCACACTTCGATAGGGCGAAATTGCTCCGGTCGGTGTGCGTCAGATTGCTTTGGAATGTTAAAAGCTTGAATTGTTTTCCATTGCTGGGTTCTTGTTCGGATGAAATTTTTGTGAAGTTTTCCTATATTGTTCATGCCTCTTTTGGGACTGCAAGATTTAATGAAAAAACTTTCATGCTTTAAAGAATTAATAAGGGATGTTTGTTGATCCTTTTCCAATATGGGTTTGTGTGTTAAAAACCACATCCACTTGTGATTGGTCAAGCTTGCCTTTGGCTCGGGAGGATGAAGGAATGAACTCTTGCATGGCAAAGAATGGGAACAAGGTGGAGGTGAAGGCAAAGGCAAGGGTTTGATAGGTTGGGAGTCCAACATAGGAGAACATGAAGGAGGAGGGGAGGAGGAGTATATATGGTCTCCCAGGGATGTGGGGAAGGGGGTTGTAAGGATTGTTAGAAGCAATAGCAAAGGTAGGCAATCAGTCTTCATATTATTCGTTAATGCTTGTTTTTCTTTTGGAGGAGAGAAAGGCATTTCCACCACCTTCAATTCATTAGGAGAGTCCTCTAGGAACAAGCATTGCTATTGCTCCAAAGATGGCTACTCCTATTTTGTAGAGGGACTCTGCAAATGGTTGCTTTGGAGGGTGTTGGCTCTTAATCTATTCGTACACCCTCTTTTGCACTCTCTTGTTGCTAGCAGTGATTGTCATCTAGCTATTGCTGCAAATGTGGCTACTCCTATTTTGTAGAGGGACTCTACAAATGGTTGTTTCGGAGGGTGTTGGCTCTTAATCTATTCATACACCCTCTTTTGCACTCTCTTGTTGCTAGCAGTGATTGTCATCTATCATGAAGATGGTTATGTACATCTCCAAATCCCTCCTATCAATGGAAGGGGTATGGATATCAAATTCAGATTTGAGATTCTATACAAACAAGAATAAAGGTTTAGATCCAAGGATTAAGCATTCAAGGGGTTTATCAACTGAACTCTAGCAAAAAACAAAGAATTCATCAATTATTTAGATTTTAGAAATCTATGAAATAGACATGGGCCCAAGGATAGTCTTACTTTCTCCCAATGGTACCCATACTCATATTAGGGATCCCTGGCCCCTATTGGTGAATCTTTATGCCAAAAATGTCCCAAATGGTATTTCTGAATTTTTATAGAAACAACATTTATCCAAGTCATTTAGCCTTGAGAGTGCTAAGGATGAGCAAAGAGATCCAAAAACAAAATTAAGGGTTCAATAATCCAAAGATTTGTATAACAAATCTTGCCAAAGTTTGTCTAGCATAAAAAAATTGAGATAATTAGCCAATGTTGTCCATCACCAAACATAGCAAGCAGAGGATCATCTTACCTTCTTGCTCACCAAAAGCAATTACTAATATGCAAGACTGCTACTCAACGTTGATTGCCGTTCTCTTTTCTTCTTCGGACACACTCCCTTGTGGTTCTTCAAGAGGAAGAAATTAGTATGTTGGATTGCTGCTTACCTCTATTTTTCTTTTATTTCAGTTGTCTTTTGTAACAACCATAGTCTTCTTTTGTTGTTGTTCATTTTATGTGCCAACCATAAATGATCTTTTGTTATCTTTTACAGTAACCACATTCTTCTTTTGTTATTGTTTTTTCTTTCTAGCCACACTGCCTTATGGTTGTGCTCTACTTCTTTCTCCTTGTGCACTACCTCTCTCTCCTTGTGCACTACCTCTCTCTCCCTCTCCTCTCTCTTAATAACTACTTGTGGAATTCAAGAGATAATGGGTTGTTTTCTCTAACTGCTTCTTTTTAGGAAACTGTTCTTTTTTTACTTTTTAATATATTTAACTTCCATTTTAGGTAATCAGTACAATTCTTTTCATGATTGCTGTTAACAATTAATCAAAATATATTCTAATAAGTTGCAGGTTGAATTCAACATTTTAGAATTTTGATTTTGACAGATCTCAGGTTCAATTCTTTCTGATTTAACAATTAACATAACAGAAAATTGATAATTATAAAACATTCAAACATAATATCCATCTAGGTTCCCTCTTTGTTTTAACACTATTATTTTTAAATTTACCAGCAACAAATATGGATATATGCTTCATTTTACAATAGCATCCTTTTTTTTTTTTTGAATCTTGTCCTATGATGCATAGAAAGGTTTCAAAATGAAAACATGATTAGGTGCAAGTATACGACATAAAACCAATATACCTTCTCTTTCAGGCCATCCATGGTACAAAATTTTCTATTTTATGTTCATAACTTATTATTACATTGTCTTACAATGCCTTGAAAGGTCAATCACACAACCTTTCTACAATCATGGAGGGGGTGCTTATATTCTATTAACTAATAAAATTTTGAAGAATCATACATAAAAAAACATACACAACATATGCTCATTACTTAAAAATAATATAACCATGATATACATAATATTCCTGACTCATAGGTCAAGTTCCTTTCTCTTGATTCATTGGTCAAGTTTCTCAACAATGCAATGTATGTGTGTGTATATTAAAATAATCAGTCATTCTAAGCAAAACATACTTGTTTTAACCTTTGAGGTATAAGTTAAAAATATTTTTCTTTTCTTTCCAAATTAGATTACTTAATAATTAGCATTCACATAGTAGCACCTAGAGATAACGGATCTAAAACTTGTTTGTACACAGCAAAGTATATGCATGAGATACCTACATTGATACTTGTATAGTTCCTAAAGAAACATTCTAATCAGTTTAAGAAATCATTTCGATGCACATAGATCATACATCACATGAACAATCAACGCACAGTAGCAATTTCACAAACAATACAACATTTCAATTCCATCTCTACTCAACATTCCTTTTGTTCATTCCATTAATAGATGCTAAATCAACATATAGTACGTACTTCGTACTTGCATCCAGTAATACACAACACATATCAGCATAACTTAGCTTAATCACAAAGATGTATAATTGATCATTCAACCAATGCATACAAGAGGTGTTATTCATTATATAGGTGAGGAGCACATCAACAATATTCAAATTCATGACAATTATGAAATCATGGATAGATCAATAATTCAACACCAAGTCATACAAATCATGAACACAAATGCATCAACAACATTCAAATCCATCACCATCATTAAATTGTAGATAGTTCTACAAATTAGTAGCAACCACATAGATCATCAAAACTAAGCACTACCCCAAACATTAAGACCAAACTGATGAAAAAGTGTGTCATTATAATCATTGAATCCAAAAATGGTAATTTTTGTGTGGGCAACAGAAGCTTAGATTTCAAAGGTGTTTGATGGTGTTAACTTCCACCATTTTATTCAACACTAGTGTTTTTCTTGTGTGGCATATTTAGTGTTTAGTCATGTCATGCACATGGATTGTTTGAAAAGTTTCTTATGAGAATTTTGGGCATTTTGATAGAGCTGTGAGTCCTAATCATTATTGAAGTGTCCTTGTCCATGATTACATTTCTCTCATTGTGAAGCCATGAGAGTTTAGAAAATGATTTAAAGAGCTTTAAGGGTTTGATAATACATTGTGGCAGCCCCAGCTATGTTGGATTATACATATCTCTTATGTATTATTTATTTGTCTTTCTTGGCATTATTAGTGCATAGAATTAATTCCTTATTTTTTTTAGAATTCAAGATTTAGCCCCCTTAATCATACTTTCATTTTTTTGGATTGGATTGTGGATCATTTTTTTCATTTTAGAGATTTTGGATCATGGATTGCTTAGAATCATGATTCAGAATCATCTAGAATCATGATATTGAAATGACATAAAAGATTATTAGATTTCTAAAAAAGGATCATCATTGGAGCTCCAATGCTCATCCACCAAGTGAGGTCCCAAGAGGGTTGATGAATGAGTTAATGCCTAACCTCTTTGAGTGGTTGTACTGAGGCTTGAACCCATGTTTTCTGACTTGAAAAATAGGCACTTTACTATCACTCTATACGATGGTCCCTATTATCACATTTCTAAGATTTTTGAAAAACATATATCCGAATGTTAAGAAAATATAACAAACAAATCGAAATCATCTGAAACCACTTGGATTCGTGATCCATGATTGCTTGTAATAACTTAGAATTGGAGTCACAATTCTAGCGCTGATCTGGATTGCATTAAGCTGGATCAAGATTTTGGATTGCAAGAATCAAGATTCTGATCTGCATTTTATAAGTATGCCCTTAATAGTGATAATTCTTGGCTCTATTTAGTCATTATTATCTATTTCTATGACTGTTCTTCTTCTCAATGTTTCATATTTTATATCCATGAATGCTTTTAGATCTATTTTTTGTGCTGAAGAATCAGAATTTAATTGTCCCATTAGAAAATCAGTATTCTTGTGATGATGCACTTGCCAGGGTCTATTTGTAATTGCCAACATGTTCGAAAGACAGGCTATAGAGTGAGCCAGTGTTCTGAGTGTGCTTCATTTCATTATCATTGATGTCTTTTATGAAAACTGAGCTACTATTTATTTACTACTACGTATGTTGATTTAAGAATGTAGATTTACTTGCCTTGTATCCAATAGAATTTGTTCTTGCTGTTATGATGCTGAATACATCATTGTTTTAATGAGATAATTGTTCCATCAGTGAGGCATTGTTCACGTAGTTAGAGCATGTGGCTTGTGATGTACAAGTTTGGGGCATGCTAATATGATATTGTTATATTCCTGTATATTACTTCTATTGTATCATGTAGGCGCTATTTCAGATAATAGTTCCCACATCTTTTCCTTATCCCTTTGTGAATGCTTCTCTCTCTAAACTTTTGATATGATTCATATTGTTTTTTAACTAGTTGTATTCTTCTAAGGTATTAATTTTTTCCTTGTTATATTTCTGCCAAGTTTTACAAGTATGTTTGGATTAGAAATCACATTGCTTGCTTGCTGAAACTTAACAAGGGATTGCATTTTCAATTGCTAGACTATGTTGATGCCTTTTAGGGCTAAATTAAATGTCCCTTTTGTATGAGTTGAGCTCGCATTACTTTCAACTTGTCTTATGAACACTTTGCTTTATTGTCTTCTTTTGAATTGGATCTAAACATCTTGCACGTTGTTGGCTGATTTTTGAACATCTGTTGGACGTATTATGGATAAAGTAACAAAAGAGGAAATGGGTGATTGATATTGTTAATCCTCATGATTAATACAAACCAGCTGCTTCTTTACTGACATTGACTATTATCAGCATGGTTAGAAAGCTAATGCCAAATGTTAAGCAATGATGGCAAGTATAATATTAATTTAAAAAGACTTTGATTACTAGGGCTTTGTAAAAGCCACTTAGGAGGTAGAAGGATTCTCAAAGGTGATGTGAGCAACCATCTTTTCAACAGAGTGATTATCTTACCATTAATGATGAAGGTGTTATGAATGATGGGGTGTGTCATGACGCATTGGTCAGAAATTCAAGATTTGTGAAAAATGATAGCATAGTAGGTTAGAAACTTTAAATGTAGAGCACATTGGTTATGAAACAACTTCAATCTCGTGCATACTGGATTACTTCTAAATTTTAGCTAACTCTAAAGGTCATGAAAATTTGAAAGAGATGTATATTGCTTTCAGGTTATTAGCTTATGCGAGAGGCTTGCTGGTCAAGATGCTAAAGTGACAACGGTTCCAGTTGGAATTTTGAGATTTACTCGTCAATTAACTAGATTCTTTCAATGGACAAGGGATGCTGCTGACAGATTAGCATTTTCAGAGGTTTGTATCCATATTTCTGGTTTTTTCTTTTTTATTTCTTTTCTTTTTAAAAAATCAAAGTTGGCTTAGTGGATATGTCTTACTATTGCAGTTTGATTTCCTATATAACGTTTATTGTTTAGTCCCTATTAACGGCATGAACAAACTTGTTGCCTAATCATTTTCAGACATAATAACAGACGTTTTAAGATACTGGCATTAACGTATGCAGGTTCTTTCTAGCGATACTGTTTTTTCTGCTCCAATGACAGAGACATATTCTCTGTTAGGATTAGATGCAAAAGATACTACTACTTTGGAAAAGTACTTGCAAGAATATTTTTCAAACATTTTGAAAAAATTAAAAGATTTGAAAGCTCAATCAAAGCAAGGTGATTTTTACATTTAACCAAGGTGGCAATAAGCTGCGTTCGCTTAGTGATGGTGTTTTTACTTCTCCTTTGACAGAGACATATTCTCTGTTAGGATTTGATCCAAAAGAGGCTACTACTTTGGAAAAGTACTTGCAAGAATATTTTTCAAATATTTTGAAAAACTAAAAGATTTGAAAGCTTAATCAAAGCAAGTTGATTATTACATTTAACCAAGGTGGCAATAAGCTGCATTGGCTTGGGTAAAAAATTTTATGTTGTTCATGTAGTTATGAATTGTCCACTTGATTCTGGCTTCTTACATGTAAAATTCCAGAGAATGCAAAATAAATAAATAAAGCCATAACAGGGGAGCAGTATCATGTTTTTTAAATATTTTTCTTAAAGATTCTCTTCATTATTAATGCAAGTTTAAGAACCTGTTTACATGACATGCTAAGGAATATCATCATTATCTTATCCATGTCCCAATAAAATGAGGTCGGCACATGTTGAATAATATGGTGTATTGAAATTATTTGCATATAAAAATAGTGTTTTTTAGCATATCCTCTTTTATGACTGAACTTCTAAAACTAGCTTAGTTATATATATATATATATATATAATTTGGATTAGAGAATCTGTTTGGGTTAATAAGGTATTTGTATCTATATACTAACCTGATTGAACTAAAGCGCAACATTTATAATAAACAATTTATTAAATATATCACCATTCATATACTACATATTGCTTTGCAATGCTTAAATATTGCATTATCCATAGATTGTTTATTGTTTAAATTTATTTTGCTTTCTAGAAATACATCATAGGTTAGTATTTACTAGGTCAGATCAATATGATCCCTTAATGTAAATTACTAAACTCTTGCTGTGAATTGCCTGCCATAGTTTGGCTGAAAAGGTTTATGAACAGCTGCTATATTAAGAATGAATCCTAAGTTGGATCTTTGCTTTGCTCTGTTTGAATTTCGTTGTTCCATGAAGCTGACAAAGAACTTGATAAATCTGCACAGGTTCTTATAATGAATTTTCTGTTGTAATTTAGTTGAAAAGGTTTCCACATAGCCTACAACAAAATATTAAGCATGGGTTCTAAGTTGACTCTTGGCTTTCCTTTATGAACCAATGGTATTGGCCTTGAGATAGCTGCATTTGAATAGTGGAAATGTTGGTGTAAGTGTTATGGATGAAATATTATTCAATGTTAGTGATAGGCTCTAATTGGAACATATGGATAAAATAGTTTCTAGCATTATGGATGGCCTCTTTCTAGAGTGTTATAGACGGAATATTATTTAGTGTTACCAATCTACAATTGGTAGTTGACCTCTTAGCCAAAGTTTGAGTAAGTAGACTAGGATAATTATGGAGTCACACTTGAATGAACATTTCCTTTTATGTTCTATCTTTTCCATAATGTATTCCATGATGTATTGTAACCCTTTCCATGCAATGTACTCTAATGTTATGATGTTGTAATAGAGGAGCTTTATACTTGAGTGATTAAGTTAATGATGATAATAGATTATAAAAGAATAAATAATAATAAATTTAAATTTGTTAAACTCTAAGAGATTCAATTTTTGAGGTGTGACAATTTCAATTTTTGAGGCATGACAATTTCAATTTTTGAGGCTTTCATTTATCTACTAATGCTCTCAAAACCTTTTCTTGGTAGGATGAGCATTTAGCTTCTAAGTGATGATCCTTTAGTTATGTAACATTTGTTTTGGCCTCTAGGTGTTGTTGGTGTGTTATACCTCAAAAATTGAATGTCTTAAATTTTAACAAATTTTAAACCCATTATTATTTATTCCTTTGTTTTCCATTATTATCATTAACTTAATCACTTGAGTATTAAGCTCCTTTATTACAACATCATAACATTAGAGTACATCACATGGGAAGCATAACATGACATCACTAGAAGGCAAATCTTGGGCTTGATCCTTATACAAACTTGGGTTCACATAATATATCATGGAAAAGATTGAACATAAAGAGGAATTTTCATTCAGGTGTGACTCCATAGTTATCTCAATCTCCTAGCTCCAGTGCATGCTTTTGTGCCATTTGCATATAAAATCCATGCAAGAAGAGAACACTTTTTAAGTAGTTGGATCCTCGTGAACCCTTGGATAACATGATTGGAGTGGGCTCCCATAGCTACAAACCACATGTTAGTACAAATTGTCTAATTATGATTTCCAAATTTCTTTCAACCAAGTATCCCAAGTATCTTGCCATGCATCAAGTTGATGACCATAGGTTGACTACTCACAATAACAAAATCTCAACTCTTGCTAACAGGACTCCTAAAGGCTACTACAACCTAGATTAATAGGATAATAATAATGGTCTAGCCTACTTACAACCTCCTCAATGCCTAATAACCTAAACACCATCATCTATAGATCTTCAATTGATAACCCTACTTGATGTAGTACCAAGTATTTGTTGGACCCCAAGCATCCTATTGCCTATGCTTAATGACCATTCCAGCTAGATGAAATGGAAGGGGCTTCCACATCACTATTTTGGTGTCTCCCATAATTGGTTGTGAATGTGCTACCAAGTATCCTTTAAACCTATAGCATCCTATAGCTCATGTAGAATGATCACCGAGGTTGGATGAAATGATAGGGATTTCTGCATCATCACTATGATGTCAATTCATTCACTACTAGCCCTAGAATGTGTCCCATACCATGCTTGAAACTAATCATAATCTGATTGTAAATCTATCACCTTCTTCGCTGTTCCATCAGCACTACACTACGACTTCACCATAGTATCATAAATATGCACCATAGCTTTACTATGACTCATTAATCAACTTGTACTTATGCATGCATCAAATCCAAAAGATGCGATAAGCATCATCACTAGTTGGACCCATATCCATTCATCCTACCCTTATCTAAATACAAGAAGGTTAGTAGCATCATTAAAAAGATAATGATAATCCAAATTGATGAGTGGCGAGGTACCCCTACACTCAACCATACGAAACGAGCATAGCACGCACGATCCGGTCGAACTCCACAGACTAAATGCCTACACGCCCCATGAAACACTTGGGGTTAATTATTTGTTGTCTTCCCAGACTTACTTGTGTTTGTCACAGTGTATGGTAAGTAAGTCCGAGGTATATGATTTTTATATCTTTTAATGTTTTTCTCCTATGCCATCAAGGTGAAGGGTTGAGAAGCTAACTAACTCTAACTAATGACTAAGTCTAAATTAACTAGCGCCAGCATCCATTCCCACTTACCGTACACACCCTGAACTATGCAACTGTGGCTACCAAACGCTAATCGTTACTGGAATCACCACACGTAACGCACGTGCTCGTACTGAGGCACTTAACTAGCCTAAGCGTGATGAGTAGTCGATTCCTTGACTAGCCGTACACATCCGTAGATGCTTGTAATCAAGTCGTACTCATCTCGCGTTCTAGGAGTTGAGGGTGAGAGAGACTAATCGCGATGAGCAGCCGATTCCTTAATTAGCTATACACATTCGTCAATGCTCGTAATCAAGTCGTACTCATGCCGCGCTACTACATGTAATAAATAACATGTAATAAAATCCTATTCCATGCACTGCAAGGTTTATCCACAAAGCTCGTCTTTATTGCCGTACACAACTTGTGTTCAGGTACAAAGTTGCTCGAATAAAGATCCGTTCACTTGGGGACTCCTATTGCGGGCACATGGAAAATATTCTATCTCTGGAGTGATCAATCTGCCAAAGTTTCCCTACTTTTAGCCTATGATTGAAATAAGGGGAGTGCTGCCTCTTATTTATAGATTTGGCGGCGGACCGCGATATCGCGGGGGATGCGATATCGCGTTGGACGTAATATCGCGTACGTGAAATCGCAGCCCATGCGATATCGGGTCTCATCACAAATAAAATATGAAATGCAAGAATTATAACAAATGTCTCATGTTTATTACAATTACAAAAGGTTAGATGTGTTAAATACAAATCACATTAGTAAAGTCCCATATCAAACTAAAAAAGTAATTAAGTCTCATGCTATAATGGAAATATTATATTGTAATCATCATATTATCTTAAAAATAATACATGTTAAAGGTAAATTAAAGGGTGCAAAACTACTCTAAAATAAGTTCAATCCACAAACTAGCAAAGGGGTGAAAAAATGCTAGATACCCTAGGGGTATTACGTCCTCCCCCTCTAAAAAGAATCTTCCTTCTAGAAGATAGAGGTTACATCTTCCTCATGATTCTTCCTTTCTATCATTAACTCCTCTTGAGTAACTAACAAATTGTAGATCCTCCTAGGATTCCTTACAAATAACACATGCAAACCCCCTATCTTAGTAGGTTCCAACCTTTGAAAACATTATTTCTTATTTTTTAGTTATGGACAATACTTCTTTACATGCCCTATTCAACCATATTGGAAACACCTTTTTACACCATCATGACCATTTCTCCTAAGGGTTTTCATAGTAGGTTGACAACTCAACTAATCTTCTTCCACCCGTGATTGTTTATTCTTCTCATGTTTAACAAAACTTGAAGGTTCCCTCTTCTTATCTTTCTTAGGAGCATCTTCCAATTAGTTACACTTCATCTTCAAGGCACACATATGAGCCTTCCACATGGGTCTCCATCATAAAAGTTGAGAAGTGGCACTTAATGGATGGATGCACCCTTGATGAGACGCGGTTTACACTAGGCCGCGATATTGCGTAC
>MNCI01014694.1:1566774-1629228 GCA_015680685.1 Gnetum montanum | reverse complement strand
AAAATACCAAAAAAATCACATACCTCAGACTTGCTTAACCATACACCGTGACACATACAAGCAAGCCTGGGAAGACAACGAACGATTAACCCCAAGTGTTTCTTGTGGCGTTAAGGCATTTAGTCTGCGGAGTTCGACCGGATCGCGCGTGCACGCTCGTATTCGTATGGTGGAGTGTAGGGGTACCTCGCCACTCATCAACCCTCCTCATGAACATTCTTGTCATTGACCTATCATCCTACATGATATGTAGAACATACTCACATAGCTTATTGAAATAGTTATCACAATCATGCATTGATATTCCTTCCTAAATAAGCATGTAGAACTCATCCTCCTTCTTCCCTTAGTAGGCCTTAATGGAGAAGTTATTGTTGAATGCTTACTTGAATTCATAACGAATTTTCTAATACCAAAATTTTGTATCTCAAAAATTAAACATCTTTAGTCTTAATAAATCTTAAATTTGTTATTATTCATTCATGTATTATCCATTATTATCATTAACTTAAGTACTTGAGCATCAAGCTCCTCTATTGTAATCTAATAATATCATAGTACATTGCATAGAAAGGGTAATGTGACATCAATAGAAGAGAAATCTTGGGTTTGATTCTTATGTGGACTTGGATTTATGTGATACATTAGGAAAAGATAGAACATAAGGAAAAATCTTCATCTAGATATGACTCCATAGCTATTCTGATTTCCTAACTCTTGTGCATGCCCCTACACCATTTGCATGTCACATATCCATGCAAAAAGAGTCAACACTAGTAGTTGAATCCTTCTTATTAACCCCTACACACCATGATTGGAGTGGGCTCCCATGGTTTCAAAACACATCTTAATACAAATCATCCATTCGTTATGATATTCAAATCTCTTTCAACCAAATTCCCTAGGGATGTTGTCAAGTGTTAAGTTGACCATAGGTTAACTACCCACGATAATGGAATCTCAACTCCTTTTAACAAGGCTTCCAAAGACTATCACCATAATCCATCTTAACATAGTAATAGAAATGGCTTAGCCTACCTACAACCTTTACAATGCCTAATAACCAAAACATCATAATGTGTAGATCTTTCATTGACAACCCTAGCAAATGTACCACCAAGTACCTTCTAGACCTTAAGCATCTTGTGGCCCACACAAAATGATCATTGTGGTGACATGAAATGGTAGGAGCATCCACATCTCTAGTTGTGAATGTGTTACCAAGTTCTATTTGGATCTCAAGCAATCTTTTGCCTATGTAGAAAGGCCACCATGACCAAATGAAATGGTAGGGGATTCCATGTCTCTATTCTATTGTCTTTCCATCACTAGTTGTGAATGCATTACCAAGTATCCTATGAATCTACAACATCATGTAGCCCACACAAAATGATCATCAATGCTACATGAACATGTAATGGCTTCCACATCACCATTTTGATATCACATCATTCACTTCTAGGTTTGAACCATGTCTCATACCATAATCAAAATTGATCATAATCTAACTTTAAATCTATCACTCTCATTGTGACTCCAACATCACTACACTATGACTTCATTGTATTATCAGAGAGATGCACCACACCTTCATCAAGAGCACCATCAAAGTTGTTCATCATGAGTGAATTGTGGGTCCAACATAAATTGTATCCTTCACCATCACATTAAAGAATACTTTACACAAGGTCACTGTGACCTTGGTACAACTCATAGTCTTTCATTTTTCCTTTAAAAGTGATCACTGTAATCCCAAAACTAGGCTAGTTTAAGTTCGCTACTAGTTGGCATTCATCACAAGTAGACCATGATCTCAATGTAATCCTTACCTTTTGCAAAATTCTTAATACAACCTTAGTGCATTCTAACCATGACTTGTAGCATGTTGATAAACCCCCAGTGCAAGTTGGATGTAGCATCAAATCTACCTTCTACAGTTGATGCTATCCTAGCACAAGTTGGGAACAACCTCCTTCTTCAATGATGAATAGTCACTAAAAAAATAGCACTCTCTCTTAGATCCATCAACATGAATTATGTACAAGGACCGAAAAGGATTTTAATTAAGATCAAACATGATAACAAATCAAAGAATAAAACAAATCCACTACCTTCTTTGAATCACCAAATAAAATACCTCTATTGACAAGAATCTACGAAACCACAAGCAAAAGGCACTAACAAGACTTAGAGAAAGAGAAGTAGAGGATCGAATGATGATTGAAAAGGAACTCAAGAACTTTCTTATATACACCAAGTCATGAATATTCATAGATAGGTTCTAGAAGGTTCCTACTTGAGACTCATTAATTGACTTGCATTCATGCATGCATCAAATCCAAAAGAAAAGATAAACATCATTATCCTAATTGAAGTAAGGTTTTCTAAACATACCATGACATGTGGACAAGTCATGATATCCTCAGTTTTTAATTTTTCTTTCTCACAACCTATACTTTGACCTATGATCTTGTAAAAAGCTACATCATAACTCGTTATTAGGTTATGGTAACAAATCTAAAGCTATGGTTTAATCATGATGAATTGAGATTTCAAATTTTGATATAATTTTACATTTAGAATCATTTAGAATTCAATCCATTATTATTAATAACTTTGACAATTACTATCTCTACAGCTCCATGCATGACATAACCTCTAAGTCATTAGTCCTTAACTATCACAATTTAAACCTTTAAAGGGTATCATAAATAGTCACATCCCCTCATAACAAAATATCTATCTTAAATAAGAACTTAATTATACTATAATTTTACAGCTCCACTCCTAATTAGTAATGAGACTATTACACATTGCATCCACAACATGCCTCATGGACAACACTATAGGTACACTACCACTACTATAAAAATAGATCTAGAAATGCCATGGTCAACAAAAATAAGAGCAAAAATTTCAAGTACATTGAAATGACATTTTGAGATAGAGGATCCTAATCAAAAACTGTTTCAAATTAAATGATATTATGAAATAATTTCAACAAAGATAAATCCACAAAATTATTTCACAGAAGGGGAATTATGCTATGCATTAATAAATTCTTATTTAAATTGACAAATAAAGTATGTTAAAATTATAGCCATATAAATCAAAATTAATTAATACATGCATTTGGCAATACTCAAATTAAAATCAAAACAATGTTTATGGAATACTTTCCACCTTCACAAAACCCTTGTCAAAGGTCTCATAGAACCTTTACCAATGTAACTAAAATGAATCAAAAGACAAAGAGGAGGAAGAAAAGGACAATGGTAGAAAAGAAATTTGTGACATCAAACAACTATTACTCACTCACATGCACTATGTTACTACACTACTATGGTGAATTCCTCTCTCATTATTCTAATAGAGTCTTTCCCTCTAATTCTTTAGCTAGCTACCTAGTGGTTGGATCATGGTGAAGGATTTATATAAGGAAAAAGTTGACACTTATGATTCAAATCGAATTAAGCATCGATATTTCTTAATGCATGGCTTTTCTAATGAACCAATCATGTGACATTTTTAAAATAATAAATTTTAATTTAAACATAAGTACCTTAGGAGAAATCCTATACCATTATAAGTACTTAAAGCTATAGATAGCTTAGAATCATTATCATCATCATCCTAGCCTTGTCCCAACAACATAGGGTTGACTACATGAGTTCTTTTTTGCCATTCACCTTTATGAAGAGCTAGATCTTTATTTATATGAAGTTTTCTCAAATCATTTTCAATTGTTTTTTCTCATATATTTTTAGGTCTTCGTTTTAGTATCTTTCCTAGAATAATGCTGTAGCAATGATTTTTTATAAGCTCATTGTCTAATCTTCTTTGCACATGTGTAAACGATTTAAGTTATCATTCCTATAACTCATATGAAATTGAAGCCACTCTAAGTCTTTCTCTAATGTCTATATTATGTTGTTTATTTTTTCTAGTAGTATTCAACATCTATTTGAGCATTTGAATTTCTGCCACACTAATTTGTTGTTCATGCCTCTTTGTACTACCCAACACTTAGCAACATATAAGATAACAAGTCTAATTGTTGTTTTGTAAAATTTTCCCTTTTAGTTTTATTTGTATTCTTTTCCCACATAGAACAACACTAACCTCTCTCCATTTTAACCATCCTACCTTAGTTCCATTTCTTATATCTTTATCAATTTCATCATTTGATTGGAGGATTGATCCTACATAGTGAAACTATTTACAACAAGGAAATTTTTGGACTTGAATTATTACTTCTATTTTAGCACAATTTATGTTATTATTGAAATTACATTTCATATATTCTATCTATTTTTTTTTTTTTGCTAATTTTTGAAACTAAAACTAAAACTTTTACTTACATCCACTGAGACTTGTTAAATCTATTAGACTAGTTACAAAATTTATTTTATAGATTTTTTTTTAAATTTATAACTTAGTGTTATCTAGTAGAATCAAACCTATGACTTAGGGTTACCAGGCTAAGATCTATTCCACTAGGCTAACCCCTCATTGTTAGCCATTTAGTTCTAGAGTATGTCTCCACTTCTCCATTCTAAAAGCAATATTTTTTATAGTTCTATCCACCAACACAATATCATCTACAACTAGCATACACCAAGTGACTTCATCTTGTATTTTCTTTATTAATTTATCCATGATAATGGTAGTACAAACTAAGCACAAACCCTTGATGTAGACTTGTTGTGACTAAAAAATCAAATGTTGTTCAACAAGCTATTCTAATTTTAGTGGTAGCTCCTTCATATATGTTGAATTACTTTAATATATTTATGAAAGATATTTTTCCTTCACAAGGTCCACCAAATAGTATCTCTAGGCACTCTGTTATATGCTTTTTGCATGTCAATGAAGGTTGTATGTAGATTTTCTCTATGTTTTCTGAATTTCTTCATCAATTATTATATGAAAAAATAGCCTCTATTGTAGATCTTCTTGGTATAAATCCAAATTAATTTTTTGATACTATTGTAATGAGTGATGATGTATCCCAACACTCTACCATACAAGTCACAAGTGCATGCGTGTGACCACATCATAATATATGGATGGACAATGTAATTATGTTAGGAGTTAATATTAAGTTCATGATCGATGTCTTCCCACTTTGAGTTAGTGAAGTTCAAGCATATGGTTTAACTCTCAGTGAAGCATATGATTGGTTGATGTTTTTAGGCTCCTAGTACTCCTAGTTACCAACATAGTGAAAGTTGAGAATAACAATCTAAATCTAAGCATTGACAGTAATGTAAATCTACTCTAGCTTATAACGATGAGCATTTGGTCTTAGCTTACCATACACGTCCTTGGCTCATGTAACCATTACTAGGATTACCAAGTGAGCTCACTATTGAGCAAATCAAGTCAAACCACTATTGGGTTACCAAACAATTACACTTTAATGCTCAAATCCAATTGTACTCATTCTGTTGTACTAATGAACAAGTAAGGTAAAGTAAAGTGCTTGAAAATGTAAAGAGTTAACTAAGTAAACATGAAAAATTAAGCTAAGTAAAACAAAAGAACTAAGTGGATGCTACAATGATGAAAAACAATCTTGATCTTAATTGTTGGACATAAATTATGCCCAAGTACAATTCACTTGAATAAAGACACCATGTAACTGCTCAACATCATACCGTGGGCATTCACTCTATCACTAACTACAGAAATAAAATACAAGAGTTTCGCTAAGGCAGGAATGAAAAAGTTGTTGTTTGTGCATCCAAGTGCCAGTATTTATAGGGTTGTAGAAATCCCAAGACATCACATCAACGATGATGTAAAATAAGCTACAATATCATTGATACAATATCATAGATATGACATCGCAATGGTAGAAAAATTGGATTTATCACACCCTCACGACTGACTAGAAACTTGTCCTCAAGTTAAAACAGAATGAAGATAGAGTTCCTTACAAAATTGGGAGGTAGACTTAACTTAATATGACTGACTATTAGTGTTTTTATAAAATGACATAGTAAACATGACAAAAAAAAAAACAAAATAAAAAGCTAAAGTAATGTGATGTAGCCTTAAGTTCCCAACTATGATGGTTTTTCCATTGGCTTCTTCCCTTTGTCATCAGGCTTCTAAAATTGATATCTTTTAATGAGCACCTAAAGATTGGATCATGTATTGTCCATGTTGATTGACCAATGTTTGATGGAGTCAGTATGTGCCATGGGCATGGTAGTTGCAGAAACATTTTATTTGCTTTTATGTATCACATTGATGAGTGGTGGAGTAATCCAATATCCAATCATACAAGTCACAGGTGTTCACGCATGACCACATCATAATCTATGGAAGAGGAAATGTGAATATGCTAGTACTTGGTTGAAGTTTGAGACTGTTGTCTTCCCACATGAGTTAGTGAAATCTATGGGTATGATTTAACTCATAGTGAGGTATATGATATGTTTATGTTGTTTGGCCATCTGGCTTCCATCATACATGGTAAAGTGAAAAAAGTTTCTAATCCTAAGGAAAACATTAAACAATTCTAATCTATCATATGGCAATGACTATTTGATCTTGATTTACCATACACACCTTGGACTCATGTAGTCATCATTGGGATTACCAAGTATACCACTACTAGGTGTACTAAGCAATAACACTAGTGGGTTACTAGATAACTACACCTAGCACTCAAGATCAGTTGTACCCATATCACTTAACAATAATGAAACTAAAGCACATGGAATAGTAAAAATTAACTAGTAAAAATTATTCCAAGTAATCTAAGTGAAAATGACAAAAATTATTCCAAGTAAACATTAAGAAACTAAGTGGATGCTACAATGATGACAAGTAATCTTGATCTTTATTGCTGGTCATGAAATGTGTCCAAGTACACTTCACTTAAATAAAACTCTCTACAATCACTCAACACCACATTGCAAGCATACACTGCTAAATACTTAGAACTAAAATCATAAAAACAAATTGAAAGAGTTGTGTTACTATGGAATGAAATCTATTCTAGATCCATGCGCCTAAGTGCTGTATTTATAGGTTGACATCCATCCTACGATATCACATATATGAAAACATAGCTAGTGCTTTGATATTGGAGCTACAATATTGGATGTTTGATATCATAGTCCTTCAAAATTTTACTTCATCACAATTTATTGAAAACTCGTCCTCGAGTTAAAACAAAGTGAGGATAGAGTTCCTTACAAAATTGGGAGGTAGATTTACATGACACTATTTATAGGACACTTCATGTCATAGTGGTGTTTTACAAAAATGACACAAGACATGACATAATAAACTTAGAAAATAAAAACTTAATGAAGCTCAATGTAGCCTATGTAGTTCCTAGTGGTGGTGGCTCCTCCATCAGTTTCTTCCCCTTGTTATTAGGCTTTTGAAATTTGTATCTATTTAGGAGCACCTAAAGTTTCTCCTCTATTCTCATGTCATGTACTATCCATGCATGTTGTGCAATGTGTGATGGAGTAGGTACATCCCATGGACATGACAACTATGGAAACATTTGATTGGCCTTGATGTACCATGTCACAAACTACCTCCTCTCCTCTTCAAATGCTCTGATCTTTACTTGTAATTCATGGTAATTTGACAATCTTCTAGATAGGTTCGTTGCAACATCTTTTTTCCCTTGGTAACCAGCCTTTACTACTTTTAATTTGTAGTTTTCTACTTGAAGTTTCTATAAGGCATCCTTTTGATTTGCAAACTCTTTCTTGTACAATGCGTAGGTGGCTGCTACTTGCTATTCAAGTTCATTTTTGGGCTTGCTTGCTATTAACATGGCCAAGTTATCATAACGAAGGTTAGCTAACCCCATGTACTCTTTTAGATCTTCTATTTGTAGGTTTTTGTTTTTAACTTCCACTTGGTAGATGTGAGCATAACTATCCAAGATGGGCTACCAATCTAGATTCTGTGCTAATATGGAATTGATCTAGGCTTTAGCCATTTGGATCTCCTTATTATTAATTTTCTTATACATCCCCACCTTGTCATGGAAGTGGTCCTTGAGTCTTTCATGCTTTTTGGATTCATTTTTCCACATGTTGATTTCAATGACTAATTTTTGTCTAATCATGCATACCTCCTTCATTGAGAGGGTTCTATTTTCTCTTGTCAAGCACCTTATGCCTTGGTTAGCCCTCATCAGTTGTTCCATCAATTGATGGATGCTTTCTTCCAAGATGTTCTTCTACTTCTCAATGTTGTTTAACCTAGTGTTGTTTGTTGCAAGTTGTTTATTCTCTTGTTGTGCTATGGTGAGTGCCTTAGCATGTGTGTATGCTTGTGCTTTTGCTACCTAGGCATTCCACACTACTTTCTTCTTCTCATTCTTCATCTATTTTTTCTACTCTAGTAGGTGGTTGATTTTCTTTGTTCTAAATTGTTCAAGCTGGTTAGTCACAACATATTGCATTGGATCTCTATGTTCAACCATCAATTAATCTAGCACATCTTCATGGTCAGTAGGAGTCATTGAGGTTCCAGTTAGCATTTGAGCATCTTTGGCTCTAGTTAGATCCACTAGTGATATAACAGGTACATTGAAAGATTCTTTAATGTGATTTGTGATCACTTCTATGGCTCTCACTACATCTTGGTGCTACATAACCACTACTGTGGCTCCTTCTCCTATTTCAAGTACCACTTGGAATGATGCAACATTCCTAGAAATCTATTATGACCATTGGTCTCCTCCTCTTGACTATAATGATATCTATTCACTAACAGGATTTGTAGAGACTATGGACTTTATGGTGTTATCAATTACTCTTCAGAGGTTAGCCTCCTTTTGTGTTTCTCAACTGATAGTTTCTATAATTTATTGCAAAAGACTCATTAATGGTCTATAGTCCTATGGTGGTAGTGGTAGGACTTGTTGTTGCTGCTCTTGCTGCTATTACTATGATTTTATTGCTACTGCTGCTAGCCACTAGGATCCACTTGTTGTTGTTGTTCAGTCTATGTGGTTTTCCTACCTTCTGTTGCTTCTTCCACTTGGTCTTTCTTTAGTGGTGTTGGCAGTAGCATATTAGTGTATGAGGTGTTTTGAGCCTTCTTGAGGATGTCATTGGTGTACCCTAGGATTTCAACATGTTTGCACAACTTCATAATTAGGAAAGGAAATGGAAGTATCAATTTCCCTACCTTCTTTTCCTTGAACCACCTATAAATCTCCATGAAAGAGTTGTGCGAGATTGACATTATATTTCTCCATTTTCATTGCACTTCCTCGGGCTACATAGATGGATAAACAATTGAGTCTTTTGGTGGAAAATAGATGATATGTGCTAATTTTGAAATAGATTCTCTCATCCAAAGTTAATTCATTATATTCCTTATTTTCTTTGTTATATCCTTGTCAACCATATTTTTCTAGTTTTTATGTCTAATCTTATGGATAGATGTGCTAATATTGCCTCTTCATTGGGCACATTTAGAGCTTCTACTATTGCCTTGATCTAATACGAAACAGAGACTTCCTCTATGTTGACCATATCATCTTTTGCATTTTTATGCTAGAATTGGTAGGTATCTCCTAGATACCATTCTTGGCTGTTTGACAGGATGGGCCATAGTTGTGGCACTTGGAGTTGCATCCTAATTTCCTATGGAACAAACTCCACAAATGGACCAAAGTTCATTTCCATAATTACTATTATTAGAAGCATCTTTTCTTGGATAACTTGGAGGCATTCTTATGAAAACTTGAGGTGCTATCCTTGTACTTGTGGTTCTTCCACCTCCCCTTGAGCTGAATGTCTGATAGTAGGATTTTCTTGATGGATGCTGAAGAATTGAGCCTCTTTCTTTGTGTGTTCTACTTGTGGCTCTTGCACTCTTGTTTGACCTCTTCCTTGACCTTGTGGTCTTTTGCTTGTCAATTGTGAGGGTCCACCTTAGGCTCATATCTTTGGAGCCATCTACTATCATCAAGGGATAATGAATTATTAGAATGTGTTCTCTAATTTTATAACTCCCTTCCTTTCTCATACCTTTAGTTATCTCAAATTCCTAATTTATTAAGATTACAAAGTTAGAAAAATTTTCAAAAAGAAACCCCATAAGTGTTAATTTCCTTATAACCCCTCATAGTTGTCCATTTTATTCTTGTTTATGGCTCATGATAGTGGACATGGCTCATTAAGAGGATCATTTAAGTATTTCTAGCATTAATGTGATTGATTTTCATTAAAAAATTTCAATTTTCCTTCATTCTTACCCTTATAATACCTTCTAGGTATTAGCAAATTCTGATTCCACCCTTATAATACCTTCTAAGTGTTAGCAAATTCTAATTCCAATTTTTGTTATATTCCACTAATCCTTCATTCTTACCCTTATAATACCTTTTGGGCATTAGAAAATTATGACTTTTATTTTTATTATATCCCACAAAGCACACCCCCATGACTAAGTTCAGAGCTCTGTGATCAACCAGGTTCAAGAATCATGAAAATCAAAGCTACAAATGTGGAGTTATGAGGGTTGGAAGTTGGGAGGTCAGAGCCTAGATTGGAGAAGAAAAATGAAAAATTCTCCCTAAGCTTCAAATGTGAAATATGAAAAAAATTCACTAAGTATTTGCCTATATATAGATTTGATAGGCTTTGATATTAGAGATCCGATATTGGAGGCAAAAAATTCACATTTTTCTATGATTTTTAAGGATGAAAAATGGATCATTTGGAATGTTTGGAAGGTATAAATCATGTTCATAGGGTCTCATTCTATGGATGATGCATATTTTTTTGAGAATTTTGGATAGAGAGTTCATACAGTAGGAATCCTAGGTTATGAAAGTTCATGAAGTTTTGATAAGATGGATGAGAAGGGTAATGAGTTCATGTTGTTGTTGGAACGGATAGTTTGAATGACAAGGGAAATTTTTATTGACATTTCTTGGTGTTGGAAGGCTCAAGATGATGTGGAGTTGCTTGGCAAGTATAAGATACAATAGTTATACAAGTGGGTCCTCCCCAAAGAAAGCTCCAGTTCTTAATGCCTTTGTATAACCACATTGAAAAGTGTCCTTAGGCACTCAAGGAGTTGAATGTAATGCATACCTATTTAGTAAAACACACATGTTAGTATCACCAAGTTGGGAAAAATTATGCTATGTTACACAAAACCACAAGTTATGCTTATTCATATAGTGAGATGAGATGGACTTAGAAGGGATTACAGAAATTAGGACGTGAGATATCCTACCATAGGCATAATGAATTCTTGTGTTTTATTAGTGGTTAAAGTAGTCATTAGGCTTTCTGTTCAAGATTCAACCCAAGTCCAAACCACATTTTAGTGACATCTCATTCTCTCATCTCTTGGAATTACAACTGTAAGACTACCACTGTTGTGAGTATTGTCACTTAGTGTATTGTTCAACGGAGGAGTTTATTCATTGCATGTTTTATTTTTTTGAAATTCCTGAGAATCCACCTACTTTTAGGCATGGGTAACATGTCTTTCCAGTGAGACCCTCAGAAATTTATTTTATGCATGGTCTTTATTTTTTATCTATGTCAACCTTACTAGAGAACTACCTTCAGGCATGGGTAACATGTCTTACTAGTGACATGGTAAGGCAGGACTTATTTTACTATTACTTCCATTTTTCATTAGATTTACAAGGATATAATATATCCTAAACAACAAGGTAACACTTATAGAAGTAATCTAAGAGAGTCAACAAATCCCATTGATGTCACACCCTTTACATTTCCACTTGGTTCTTCACTTTTCGGTCTTGGCATAATGATCACAAGTGTATTCTTAGTTGTATGATGGGATAAATACCATTATCACCATGGTAATAACCTCTTATTAATGGAATGAATGGATGAATGTTGTGGTCTCACTGTTCAAATAATTAGTCCCTTATGACTTGATAACATAGAAAAATTTTCACCTTATTAGACTACATCTTATGTTATTCTTAACGTGTTTTATTAAGAATCAAAATTATTTACAATAGTTATAAAAACAACGTATGAAAAAGATAGTAAGAATTGGAAAAACATGTAAAGAATGGAAAATGCCAAAAAATGAAAGATTATCAAAGAATGAAAAAATGTAAAAGAATATTGAAACTTTAAAAAATGAAAAAGTATAAAAATTGGGAAATTATTAAAGAATGTTAAAAATGAAAAGAAAAGAAAAGGAAAAATTTAGTAAAGTACATACGATTCCAACCCATGACTGTCATTCGCATTAGTTAATTAGAAGATAGAACAGGTAGAGGATTGTTGGGTAGGTTGGGTAGATTCCTTAGAATATTCATGATAGAGTTTGACTTGTTGGATATTGATAAAGATGAGCTTATGTGGATAGGATTAGTAGTAGATAGGTAAGGCACTAGATGGATGAATGGTCTGAATGATGTATGGTCCCTCCCAAAGTGTCTAAAATTTGACTTTTTGGGATAAATGATTAGGATTATGGTAAAGGACCTTATCACCTGGTTGTATAGTTACATACCTAATCCATGTATCAAGCCTAAGTTTGGAGTAGTGTTTATGGACTTCGTTACTCATGAGTGCTACAAACCTATTCTCATATAAAAGATTTAAAGTTAAGAGATGTTCTAGTTGGGCTAAACTCAAGTCAAGGTTAAGTTCATTGGTAGTAGCTAGAGTATGGAGCTCTACCTAGATCGGGAGTGTTAGCAACTTGCCATAAACTAACTCATATGGGAAGTACCCTATAGGTAGTTACTAGGATGTCCTATAGGCCCATAGAGCATTATTTAATTTAGTGCTCCAATCCCTCCTAAACCTACTAACTGTCCTAGTAAGTATTTTAGTAATTTCATGATTAGTTACTTGGGCTTGACCATTTGCTTGGAGGTGATATGGTGTTGTTAACTTATGGTTCACCCTAGGTTGTTGCATGAGCTTTTTAAATGTAGCACCAGTGAAGTAAGTCTTGTTGTCTAATGTAAGCATTCTTGGTACTCCAAATCTATTCAACACATGTTGAAAAAATTTGGCAGCTATCTTTGTTATATAGTCTTTAATTGTTGCTGCCTTTGCCCACTTCATATAGTAATCCACATTCACAATGATGTATCCTTTTCCATTTGACATAAAGTTAATTCCTTATATGTCAAGAAGTTCAAGTGGTTTTATCTAGTGTTGTGACCCTTCATATCTAGTTGTAACTCCTCCATCTCTTTGACATTGCTCACAAGATTACGTGAAAGTGTGGGCATATCTAAACAAGGTAGGCCAAAAGTATCTTGCCATCATTAACTTGAGTGTTGTTCTATGCCCTGCATAGTGGCCACCACATGAGCCTTCATGGATGTCTTGCAAGACTTTATGTTGGTCACAGTCTAGCACACCATTGGATGAGCCCATTTGCATAGATCTTGTATAGATTGTCATTTATTTTCATATATCTTTTCGCTCTATGAAGGAATTACTCTCGTTGTTTCTTAGTCCATCTAGTAGGAAGCTCTAATATTGATAGATATGTTAGGTATTCTATAGCCCATGGCTTCCTTGTTGTACTCACAGCCTATACTATTTTGATAAACAGATCCTCATAAGGAAATTGGTCTAATAAAGGTTCTACTTAATCATCTGCATCCCATCTCAACCTTGATAGATGATCAGCTCCCACATTTTTGTTTCCATTTTGTTGATTATTGTGATGTCGAATCCTTGCAAAATTACAATCCATCTTATCACTCTAGGACTAACCTTTGGTTTTTTCATAAGAAATCAGATGGTACTATGATTGATGTGGACATCAATTTGATATCTAAGCACATAATGTCTAAACTTCTCAAGTGCATACACCATAGCCATTAGCTCCTTTTATATTTTGGTGTCATTTAATTGTGCTCTAGTGATGTCCCTACTAGCATAGTGTATATAGTAAGGTATCTTTTGATAATCTAATTGTGTTAGTACTATACCAAGTTCATAGTTGGAAGTATCAATAATGATATGAAATAGTCTTGACTAATTCGAAGCTTGGAGGATTAGTGTCTCCACTAGTTTTTGCTTCAAAGCTTTGAATGCCTTTTCACATGACTCTGTCCATTCAAAGCATGCATCTTTCTTTGTAATTCCACAAGAGGTTTGGCTATCTTTGAAAAATTTTCTATGAATCTCTTATAGTATCTTGTGTGGCCTAAGAATGATCTCACATCTATCATTATTTGTGGCCTTTGATTGATATTCTAAATGGCTCTAATATTTTTAAGATTTATCTCAATACCTTTTTGGAAGATTTTATGTTCCAATACTATGCCTTCATGAACCATGAGATGGCTCTTTTTCCAGTTGAGCTTAAGATTAATTTCAACACATTTTTTAGTACCTACTCTAACTGGTCCAATGCTTGCTTGAAATCTAGCTCGTACATTGAAAAATCATCCATAAATACTTCTATGTCATTTCTTATTTGCTTTTGGAAGATGCTAAGCACCAGTCTTTAGAAGGTGGCTAGCTCATTGCAAAGATCGAAGGACATATGCTTGTATGCAAATGTTCCCCATGGACTGATGAATGTTGTTTTTTCCTAGCCTTCAAGTGAAATGTGGATTTGATTATGTCCACTGTATCCATCCAAAAAAATATAATATTCATGTCTTGCAATGGTGTCCAGGACTTGATCAGTAAATGACAAAGGGAAGTGATCTTTGAATGTAGCAGCATTCAACATATGGAAGTCAATGTAGACTCACCATTTTCCCCCTTTCTTTGGACCAATTAATAAGGGATTGATCCATTCACTATCCACAATAGGATAGATGAATCCTACCTTTAGCAATTTTTTTTAACTCTTTCTTGACTACTTCTTTTAGTTTAGAATTGAGTCTTCATTGGGTTTGCCATCTTGGTTTGACTATAGAGTCAGTATATATTCGATGTTGGCAAATTTGTAGATTAATTCTTGTGATTTGATCATAAGACCATGCAAAGGTTGTAGGCCATTTGTTTATTACTTCTAGTAGCTATCTTTTCTATTCTTCTATTAAAGTGGTGTTGATTATTATAAGCTTTTTGTTGTTTAAAAATGCATATTCCAATGTGGTTGGTAGGACCTTTAGTTTCAATGATTCTAGTTCTATAGAGTTTGAAATCTCTAGGTGTCCCCACTCTATCTCTTCTTCTTGATTTGTTCATGGGTGGAGATGCCTTTTCCTTAACTACTCTAATTTATCAATCTCTTTAACATAGGTACTAACAATTTGTTCTTCTAGTTCCATGTGTTTATTTGATTCAATCTTCTCATTTGTAGTCAACCATTGGGTGCCCTCTTGTTGTGTGGCTACTGCATACAGACAATTTTACATAAATATTTATTCTACACATTTTTTACATGCTTTGGTATCCTCTCATCTAATAGCCCACATTCTTTGCACATAATTTCATTCATTATCATTGTATGTGATAGATGGAACTCTTTGGCTTTGTATAATACTAGCTTTATCCTCCTTGAAAATTTCCAAGGAAAAGTCACAAATTTCAAGCTTAGCATCAACAGTGCTAAGCCAAGCTCTTCCCATAATAATTGGAAATTCCCTTTTATTTTTTTTCACATGAATGACTAGGAAATCTATAGGGTAGGACCAACCACTGATGATTGTAATCACGTCATCCACTTGTCCTAGTGGAATTATGATTGACTAGTTTAAAATCTCTAATTGGATGTTTCTCTTCTTTAGTAGTGGCAAATTCCAAGCCTGTACATGTCTTGGAAGATTAGGTTTACTCTTGACCAAAATCAAGTAGAGCTTTGCATGTTTTTTGCCTTGCTATCTAGAGATAAACTAAGGGGCTTCTTGGATCAGTTCATATTTGTGAAAGAGCTCTTGCCTTGATCCAGTGCATGATTGTCTAAATAAGCATGATGGTTGTGACATATGAATTTGATGAAGATGAAATCCTTTTATGTTAAGGAGGATTGAATGTAGATGGGGTGGAAGTAGATGTACTTCCCATTCGTCAAATCTTTTTAGGACTCATTTAAAAGAATGGTTGTTTCCTAGGTTATGATTCATATGAAATCACCTCCTCTTGTGTGCTAACTACCCTTGTTGCACTCTTCTACTATAGTTGTGATGGTAGTTCCTCCTACATGATAGGAGGTGGCATGGGTGGTAAATGATTTAGGTGTTGATTCTAACCAGTTGTTGATGGATGAATGTATGAGTTTGGATTTATTCACGGTGGTGTTGGTCTACGGTACTTAGTGAGGTAGTATTATGGAGTTTGGATAGTAGTGTTTCTAGGAGAGATTGAGCATTGTACAAAGCATCCATATGGATCTAGCTACCTATATGGATATTTTTGGCAAGGTGGTTGCATGGCCCATGATTGGGGTTGTTGCCACTATTGGTAATACTACTTTTGTGGTTGTGGTAAAGCTTCACTAGGATAGTATGTTGGTTGGAAGCTCTGCTTGTAGTTACCTTGAGGATAAGGTAACCTCCTGGGCATTTGTTTCTTAACAAGTTTAGGATTGATTGCATATGCCCCCATTTCCTGTAAATGTGCCATTACTAGACAACATCCCTTGGGATGTTTGTATTAACACACGACACATCCTTTCTCATTGGTGGAGTTAGTGTTTGAACACTTAGCCACTATAGCCACTTTAGCTCTTTGTCCAAACTCTTTCTTCTTTTTATTGTCTTTGCCTTTTTCAAAGGCTTTCTCTATTCTTTCCTCCACAAAATTTAATGCAGTTGCAAATTTTTTGTTTACTAAGTCCCACATTTTCTCTACCTTTGTTGCAATATCAATTATAGTTTTCTAAATTGGTAGAGTCTTCTTTTGAATTATTTGTTCCAAGGTTTTCTCTTCTTAAGTATCACAAACTCATGCTTCTCATTTTCTAATGGATGGATCTCTGTTATACTCCTTTGCTAATTGTCTCTTTCTTAACTCATCCTCTTCCTTCTCCACTTGGTCAATTATTCTTTGGATTTGATGGATAGTCATTTCTAATAATCTACCTTGGTCATAAACTCCAAGGGTCTCTCTAGTCTTATTTCTTAACCCATCTACAATGTGTCTTAGTTGCTCATGTTATGAGAATCCATGGCCTAGGCATCTATGTAATAATGAATAGTAACTACCCATTTCTACATCAAGGGTTTCATAAGTCCCTTGCATCCATCCTTAGATTTTCTTCCTTAAGTTAGACTCTTGTGAGTAGGTTTGGTACTTGTCATTGAAGATCTCTAGCATGGTACTCCATCTTCTGATTGATTCAGGTTTGAGTTATTGGTACCACCTCTCTACCTCTTTCACAAGTGTTCTTGAAAATAACTTTAACTTCTACTAGTCACTTTCAATGTTTTGTAGGATGCAGACATCGTGGAAAGCTTGGAGGTGGTGTTGTCGATCAGCATTATAACCACCTTCAAATCTTGGCATGTTATTCATATCAAGCCATTTGATATAGTTATCCCTCACATGCCTAGTTAGACTGTAAATAGCTTTCTAAATGTTAATGATGCTTCAAGTTGCCATTAGGGGTTCATCATCATGATTTGGCTCATGTGCTCTATTGTAGTGGTATGTGCTCATATCTTTCGCAATCCTCTTTTTGATCCCTTTGTCTTCTTTGCTCATAACCTTTATCTTCCTCATGTGAGTGTCTTGAATAATGGTCATGATGATCATGAGTCCTCCTTTCTTCTCTCTCATAGTCTTGGTACTTGTATCTTCTTCTATTAGAGTCCATTAATGATCATGATGAGGTGGATGAGGTAGTAGGAGAATGATGTCAACTTGTCCTCCTTTCTTGACTCCTATATTCTCCTTTGTAAGGCCCAGCATAAACTCTTGGACTTGAGTCTTACTTATAGTTTAAGTCAATAACCTCCCTCCTAGGTGTCTTTGCTAGAGTGGAATGAAGTTGAACTTTTCCAAGCTCCTCAAGTATGATGATAGGTATTTTTGAATGCTCTTCATGATTTTGGTGGAGTTGTTCTATGATGAATGCATCAGCATCCAATTCCTTCAAGACAATGGAAGTGTTGACCTTCTTTCCTTTGTTGTCTACATGGTTGATTTTCATAGTATCATCTTTCCTCGTCTTCTCCTTTGTGGGTTCATTGGGTCTCATCATGTGCTAAGTCACATGATACCCTTCCTAGATTTGGTCCAAGTGAATTCCCCTTAAGGTAGCTTAAAGCATACTAAGTGCTGCACATTTTGGAGTCAAGACTATGTTTCTATGCATGTCTCTCTACCTCATTTGTCTATCCTAATGAAAGATGAAGGTAAAATCTAGATGATAAGGATCAATGTTAGCATAAGTGATTCTTGTTTACATTGACATCTCCCATTCTTTTTCTTCATTGATTTTGTCATTACTTCTATGTGGTTCCTTGGCAGATGATGTTGTATTCTTGTTTGAAGCCATGTTATGGTTTAAAATGTTTGTTTTAAGGATGTTGAATTAGAGTTATGAATTTTAAATTTGTGTTTCAAGTACAACAAACTTTATGTAATCAATTACTTAGTATACATTGACAAGTCCCCAACAATGGTGCCAATGATGAGAAATGGAGTAATCCAACACCCAACCATACAAGTCATAGGTATTCATGCACAACCAGATCATAATCCATGGATGGGGAAATGTGAATATGCTAATAATTGGTTAAATTTTGAGACTATTGTCTTCCCATGTGAGCTAGTGAAATTTATGTATATGGTTTAACTCACAATGAGGTATATGATATGTTGATGTTGTTTGGCCATCTAGCTCCTAGCATACATGGTAAAGTGAAAATAGTTTCTAATCCTAAGAAAAACATTAAACAATTCTAGTCTATCCTATGGTGATGGATATCTGGTCTTGATTTATTGTAAACACCTTGGACTCATGTAGTCATCATTAGGATTACCAAGTATACCACTACTGGGCGTACTAAGCAATAACACTATTGGGTTACTAGATAACTACACTTAGCATTTGAAATCAGTTGTATCCATACCACTTAACAATAGTGAAAGTAAAGTGCATTGAATATTAAACATTAACTAGGAAAGCAGTAATTAGTAATCTAAGTGAAAATGGTAAAAATTACTCTAAGTAAACATTAAGAAACTAGGTGGATGTTGTAATGGTAACAAGTAATCTTCTTTATTGTCGATTATGAAATGTGTCCAAGTACATTGCACTCGGATAAGACTTTGTACAATCACTCAACACCACATTGCAAGCATACACTTNTTGCACTCGGATAAGACTTTGTACAATCACTCAACACCACATTGCAAGCATACACTGCTAAGTAATTAGAACTAAAATCACAAAAACAAAATAAAAGAGTTACACTACTATGGAATGAAATCTATTCCAAAATCAATGTACCTAAGTGTTGTATTTATAGGCTAGCATGCATCCCACGATATCACATATATGATAACGTAGCTAATGCTATAATATTAGAGCTATGATATCATATATTTGATATCAGAGTTTTTCAAAATTTTACTTCATCACATGTTGCAACTTGTTGTTATTCTTTCTCAAAATCCTTGGACACCTTTCACAATTTTTGCTAGTCTAACATTCGACATGCTAGGTGCCTTTACTATTTCGAGCTTAGAGTTTGTACATGTAATTTCTACAACTTGTCTTTTTGATCATCAAACTCTTTCTTGTACATTATGTATACTATTGCTACCTACTACTCTAACTCGTTCTGAGGTCATCTTGCTATTAACATGGCCAAGATAGCATATTAGAGATGTGCTAACTCCATGTATTTAGTAAGATCCTCTATTTGTATGTCTTTATTTTTTATCTTGGCTTGGTGGATGTGGGCCAAAACTATCCAAGATGGGCTCCCAATTTGAAGTCTAAGTTGGGATGGAACTAATCTTGGCTTTTGCTATCTAAATTTCTTTCTTATTCATTTGCTTGTACATGCCCACCTGGTCCCTAAAATGTTATTTAAGATTTTCATGTTTCTTGGCCTCATTTTGCCACATGCTTAGCTTGATGGCTAATTTCTATTTGATAGTGTGAACTTCTTCCATTGACAGGGTCCTATTCTCTCATGCCAATTTGTTGATATTTAGGTTAACATGAATGAGTTGTTCTCCTAGTTGATGGATGCTTTCTTTGAAAACATTTTTTGGTTTCTTCACATCAATCAACTAGGTATTGTTTACAATAGGTTTCTTATTTTTCTCTTCTAATGCTATGAGAGCTTTGGCATGTGTGTATGTTTGATCTTTAGCAATTAATGCATTCCACATTACCTTTTCTCTTTCTATCTCAACTTGTACAATGTGGGTAATCAACTACCTCATCTAATCAGTTCAAAATTGATCAAGTTAGTCCAGGGCTATAAACAATGTAGGATTTCTTACTTATAATCTTAAGGCTACTAACTCTACTTGCAATCTATGCACTTCATTCTTTGCATGTTCTACCTTTGTTTCGACCATCACCAGCTTCCCTTTTATGGCTATGAGATTAGACTATACTGCAGTTATATCACTGGGGATATCAAATAGATTTCAGATAACTTGACTAGACTGCAGTAGTCTATCTAAGACATCTTCATGCTCAACAAGAGTCCTTGAGGTTCCAACTAGCATTTGAGCAAATCTTGCTTTAGAAATATTAGCCAATGGCATAACATGGAACAGACGTGATGACCTCCTTACCTTCTTCTCCTCAAACTGCCTTTGAATTTCCAAAAAGATTAGGTGTTTGATGTTGACATTAGTATCGCACTTCTCATAGTTACATAGAATTAGATTTTGTTGAGCCATTTTGTTGGAAACAAGTGGTAAGTTCCAATCTTGAAATAGATTTTCTCTTCAGCTATAATCTCATTATACTCTTTATCTTCTTTGCCATATGTCCTTTGTAACCACAACTTCTTTACACCTATATTTTATTTTGTTGAAATCTATGCCACATTGGCTCCCTCATTAGGAATGTTCAAGGCTTTGGGAATTGTTTCAATGAAGTATGGAACTGGGACCCCTTCTATCTTCATGATTGCATGATTTTTTTTAGTTTTCTAGAATTAATAAACCTCTTCCAAGTACCATTTTGCATTGGTAGATAATGTTGGTCATAAGGGAGATTCTTGGAGTTGTGTCCTAATGGTTCCAATGGAAAATTCCATGAATGGACTAAAGTTTAGTTCCATGATTATCGTGGACATGATTGACATTGTTCTTGTTCTAGTGCTAGTGGTGCCTCTACCATTGCTTGTGCAGAGTGCTTGATAATAGGGGCTTATTGATGAACACTACATGATTGAACCTCCTATTTGGCATGTTCAGCTTACAGGGTTTGTTCTCTTGCTTGGTCTCTCCCATGGCCTCTTAGTCTTTTTCCATCCTATTGGGAAGGTCCTTTGGCAATTAGTATCTTCAGGGCCATTTGCAATCATCAAAGATTTAGGATTATAAAAGTGTCCAAATTGGTTCTTTATGATTCATCATCCTTCTCATACTCTTTGTTTGATTAAGTTCTTATCTTATCATGATTGCAATGTTAGAAAAAATTTAAAAAAGAAACCTACAAGTGTTATATCTTTAATTATCATGACCTTACACAATTGTCATTTTCTCATTTATTGTATCCTTATTTGGTTAATATGGTTAGTTAGGAGAATTGGTTAAATTCCTTGGCTCACATTCAATTGGTTAGTTATAATGTTCTTATTTTATCTTATACTTACCCTTTATAATGTCCTTCAGGTGTTAGGAGATGTTAGGAGATAGCGTATTAGAGATGTGCTAACTCCATGTATTCAAGTGCTAACTCCATGTATTTAGTAAGATAGCATAATAGTCCTCCCCACCGTTCCCTCCTGGGCCCCACCCCCCATGACTAAAGTTGAATACTTCAGGATCAATAAAGTTTAAAAATTATGAAAATTGAAGTTGTGGTAAGGAAGTTATGATGTTGGGAAGTTTGCTTGCTAGAGCTCAAAAAAAATAGCAAAAACTCCTCTTACTTAAAAATAGTGAAATGAAAAATTTTATAACTCCTATGCATATATGTATTATTTTTATGGGCATGACATCATAGATGCAACATTATAGCTGCAACATTGTAGGACATATGACATCATAACTATGATGTCACCCTTGAAAAATTTGATAATTTTTGTCGAAAGAAATAAGTTAATTAGATGATTTGGAAGACACAAAGGCTATCTAAAGGATCATGGATCATAGACGAAGCTTGAAATTCAAATATTGGGTGTTTGAAAGTCTTATAGAAGGAATTTCAAGTAATGAGAGTTTATTAGATGCATCTGAGATGGATTGAAGCTTCTTAGTTGATGAATAGGTTATAAGATGTTGTGGGAAGTTTTCATTAAGCATTAATCATGTTGGAAGGTATAAGATGATGTGGAATTACTCGTCAAGTATGAGATGCAACGGTTATACAAGTGGATTCCCCCCAAAGTAGGCTTCAACCCTTAGTGCCCTTGTATAACCATGTCTAAAAGTGTCTGTAGGCATTCAAGGAGTTCAATGTAAGACATACTTATCTATCAAAGCACACATGTTAATATCGCTAGATTGGAAAAATAACACTATATTATGCAAAACCATAAAGTCATGATTAAATATAACAGTGAGGTGAAATACTATGTAGAAGGGATTGCAGAAATCAGGATGTGAGGTGTCTTACCATATGCATAATGAATCCTTGTGTGTGATGTGTGGTTAAGGAAATCATTAGCCCTTCTATCCAAGATTTAGACCAAGTCCAAACCACTTGCTAGTGACATCGCATAGTTTCATCCTCATAACTAAAAACCACAAGACTACCACTTATGTAAAGAGTATCTCTTGGCAATTTTGTTCAAGGAGTTTATATATATATATATTAGATTTCTGAGAAGCCACCTACCTTTGAGCATGGGTAACATGTCTTTCTAGTGACATGATAAGGTAGAAATTATTGTACTCTTACTTCCATTTTTCATTAAAATTTTAGAGAGTAATATATCCTTAACAACAACATAGAACTCAAAGCAGTAGTCCTAGAGAACCCACAAGTCCCCTTGATGTTACACCCTTTTCATTCCTACTTGGTTCTCACTCTTCTATTGGGGCATAATGAGCATGAGTTTATTCTTAGTTTTATTATGAAAAGAATATCATTATGGCCATGGTAAGAACCTCTTATTGTTGGAAATGAGTGGGTGGNTTATGAAAAGAATATCATTATGGCCATGGTAAGAACCTCTTATTGTTGGAAATGAGTGGGTGAATGACATGGTCTCACTGTATATGTAATCAGTCCTTCATGATTTGATAATATATGATAAACTTCACCTTATTAGGACTACATCTTGCTTTATTCCTTACACTTTTATTGGAAAATTAACAAAAATATGTACAAGAAAAATAATGGCAAAGTATATAAAAATTGGAAAAGATATCAAGAACTACAAAGATAGTAAGAAAGAAAATTTGTGAAAAGAATTTAGAAATGTCACAAATAAGACTTATTAAGAAATTGAAAAATATAAATTATGGAAAATATATCAAAAAATAAGAAAAGATAATAATAAAGTAAAATATTTAGTATGGTACCTATGTGTTACTTGGGACACCCCCACAACTATTATCGAAAATAGTTAACCATGAGACAAAATAGAGGACAATTTGATAGATGGGATAGAATTTATAGTAGAACCAGGATGTTCATAATAAGGTTTGACCTATTGGATATTCTCTAGAATGAGAATATGTGGGCTAGTTGGATGGTAAATTTACCTAGAACCAAATGGAAAAGTTTCCTAGACAATTTATGGATCTTTCCATAGGGTTTGGAACTTAGCCTTTTACTGGATATGACTGAGATTATAGTATAAGACCCTATTGCCTAGCTAGATGGATACTTGGCATATTCACACATCATGCCTATGCTTACAGTACTTCTTATGGATTTCACTGCTCATGAGGACTACAAGCTTATTCTTCTTTAAAAGGTTGAGATTCATAAGTTATTCCTTCTAGGCTAAGCTTATGTCTAGGTCAAGCTTACTAGTAGTAGTTAGAGCTTAGAGCTATACCTAGATTGAAAGCATAGGTAATTTACCATAGACTAACTAATAGGGTGAATATCTAATGAGAAGTTTCCATGTATTACTATAGGCACATAGAGCATCATTTAACTTAGTGCTCCAATCCTTCCTATATTGACTAATTGTTCTAGTTAATATTCTTGTAATTTTTTGGTTACTTACTTTAGCCTAATTGTTTGCTTGGGGATGATACGGTGTGGTCACTTTATGGTTCACCTCAAGCTGTTGCATGAGCTTCTTAAATGTATCTCCTATGAAATGGGATTCATTATTTGAGGTGAGCATCCTTGGTGCTCTAAATCTATTTGCCACATGTTGTTAGAAAAATTTGGCATTTGTCTTTACTGTATAGTCCTTAATTATAGTTACTTCTATCCACTTTTTATAGTAATCAGTGGTCACTATGATATAGGCTTTATTATTTGAAATTAGAGTAATGGGTCCCATGAATTCAATTCCCCTTATATCAAATGGTTCTAATGACTGAATCCATTGTTGTGGTCCTTCATCTCTGGCCATTATTCCTTCATCCCATTGGCATCTTTCATAAGATTGGGTGAAGTTATTAGCATCTGAGAATATGGTAGGCTAGAAGTAGCTTTCCATCATTAGTTTAAGTGTTGTCCTATGCCTAGCATAATGAACACCACATGGTCCTTTGTGTGCATCGTGCATCTTGTAGGATCCTTTGTTGATTATCCTCTAGAACACACCATCGTACTAATCCATCAACACCAATCTTGTAAAGATTTCCATTAATCTCCATATATCTTTTGACTTTATTGAGGAATTGTTCTCTTTGTTTCCTACTCCACTCAACAAGAAGCTCTTATGTGGTCAAGTAGGTCATGTGATTAGTAGTCCATGACTTCTCTATTAAGTCAACAACCATTGTTGTCTTTGTGAATAATTTTTCATTGGGAAATTGATCTTATAATTGTTCTTCTTGGTCTTGTGATCTTCATCTTAACCTTGATAAGTGATCTGCTACTACATTTTTTGTGTCTTTTTTGTTGATCATGCTAATGTCAGATTCTTGTAGTATGACAAGCCATTTGATCACCATAGGAGTCACCATTGGTTTATTCATTATGAATGTTATTGTACTATGATCTGTATGGGCATAAATGGGGTACCCAAGCACATAGTGTCTAGATTTTTCTAGCACATACACCATTGCCAGAAGCTCCTTTTTGTGGTGGTGTATTTAAGCTATGCTTTGGTGATGCTTCTGCTAGCACAATGTATGTAATATGACATTTTCTAATCATCCAGCTATGTTAGTATTACCCCCAGTGCATAATTTGAAGCATCATAAATGTGGTAGGGCTTAGACCAATCCAAAGCTCGAAGGATTAGTGTTTTAATTAACTTCCATTTTAAAGTTTCAAATGACTTCTCACATTGTTCTATCCACTAAAATGGTACATCCTTCTTTGTTAATTCTACCAATAGCTTTGATATTTTCAAAACATTTTCTATGAACCTTTTATAACATCGTATGTCACCTAGAAATGATCTAACATCTTTGACAGTATATGGTCTTTGGGTGATGTTTTGAATGACTTTGATCTTCTCTAGATCTACCTCAATTCCCTTCTATGATACTTTGTGTCCTAGAACGATTTCATTTTAGACCATTAGATGGCTATTCTACTAGTTGAGCTTCAAAATTATCTCTACACATATTTTCAATACTTGCTTTAAATGGTCCATTGCTTGTTTAAAGTTTAGCTTGTAAGTTGAGAAATCATCTATAAATACCTTCATGCCATTACCTCTTTTGGAAGATTCTTAGTACTAGTCTTTGAAAGGTAGCTGATGCATTGCAGAGACTAAAAGAAATTTGCTTATAGGCAAACATTCTCCATGGATTGGTGAACATAGTATTTTCTTAGTTTTTTGGTGCAACAAAAATTCTATTATATCCTTCAAGAAAGCTATAGTACTAATGTCCTGCTATGGTATCCAAGACTTGGTTAACAAATGGTAAAGGAAAATGGTCTTTGAATGTTACAAAGTTCAACAACTAGGAATCAATACATCCTCTCGACTTGTCACCTTTCTTTGGAACAATAACTAAAGGGCTAACCCATTCACTAACTATAATGGGGTAGATGAATCCTTTTTTCAATAGTTTTTCCAATTCTTATTTTACTAATTCTTTAAGCTCAAGATTTAGCCTTCTTTGTGCTTAGTGTTTTGGCTTAATAGTTGGATTTTTGTATATTTGATGTTAAAAAGTGCATGGATCAATGCTTGTTATTTCATTATAAGACCATGCAAATGTTGTTGGCCATTTATTGATCACTTCTAATAATCTCTTTTTCTGATATTTATCTAGGTTGGCATTGATGATTATCAGTTTCTTATTATTTAGAAAAGCATATTCCAGTATTACCAATAGGGCTTTTAACTTCAATGGTTCTAGTTCAAACTTATTTGGGATCTCAAGCTATCCCCATTCAATATCTTCTTCTTAGCATGAATGTGTATATAAGTGTTTTCTCCTTAATTATTCCAACTTATCTGTTTCCTCCACAAAGGCGCTTATAATCTAACTTATTAGTTTCATGTATATTTTAGATTCTATTTTCTCATTGGTAACCAATCATTGGATGCTTTCTTGTTTAGTGGTTGTTGCATGCAAGCATCTTTGCACACACATTTCTTCAACACATCTCTTGCATGCTATGTTAATCTCTTATTTAATAGCCCATATTTTCTACATGCATTTGCACCCATTATCATTGTATGTGATACATGAAACTCTACATCATTGAATGATCCTAGCTTCATCCTCCTTGGAAATCTCCAAGGAAAAGTCTTTGATTCTAAGCTTAGCATCCACAATGCTAAGATAAGCCCTTTCCATAATGATAGGAAACTCTTTATTGTTTGTCCCCACATGAATGACTAAGAAATCAATAGGATAGAACCAGCCACTGATGAAAGTGATGACATCATCTACCTACCCTAGTGGAATCATGATTGAGTAATTTGCAAGATCTAATCACATGATATTGTTCTTTAGTGGCAAAAGATGTCGAGCCTTGTACATGTCTTATGAAATCAGGTTTACTCTTGACCCAAAATCAAGTAGAGCCTTGCATGGTTTATGACATGCTATTTGGAGATATATCAAGGGACTTTGTGGATCTATTATTTTCTGGAGAAGTGCTCTTACCTTTATCTAGTGTGTGATAGTTTGGGTAAGTATGATAGTTGTTAAGTTTAAATTAATAGAAGATGAAAGCTTAGTGTTTCTTAAAGGAGTGTGTGTATATGGGGTTGAAGTAGATGAAGTTTCCATCCTTTGAATCCTTTTTAGAATTGTTTGAAAGAACAGATGTTTCTAGGATTAAATTTTATTCATGATTATCTCATCCTACATATTTACTGCCCTTCTTGCATTTTTTTCTATGCTTGTGACAACAGCTCTCCTTGCATTACTAGTGGTGTCATTGATGGTAAAGGATTGGAAGGTTGACTTGATGGACCAACTATTAGTTGGTGTACATATAGATTGGAATCCATCCTTGGAGTGGTAGGTCTATAATACTTAGGTGGATAATATTGAAAAGAAGTATGAACTAAAGCATTTCCTTGAGAGATTGGATGTTGTGCATAATATCCATAAGGATTTGGTTGACTATATGGATACTTTTGCATTGGTGGTGGCATTGCCCACAGCTATGGTTGTTGCCACTACTATTGGTATTGCTCCTATGGTTGAGGGTAAGCTCTGCTTGCATTGTAAGTTGGTTGGAAAGGCTGTCAGAGATTACCTTGAGGGTAAGGTAACTGTCTTGGCATCTACTTTTTGACAAATCTTGGGTTGAATGCATATGTCTTGGTTCATAATAGGGAAACATCCCTTAGGATGTTCATACTGGCACACCTTGCATCCTTCCTCATCTTTTGAGCTAGCGTTAGTACACTCTTCTACTAAAGAAAATTTTCCTTTTTGTTTGTAATTTTCTCATCCATGGTCTCTTTTCTTTTTTTTTATCTTTGCCTTTATTGAGTGCTTATTCCATTCTTATCTTCATAGCTACAGTGAACTTTTTATCCACTAAGGCCCACATCTTTTCTACCTTAGTCACTATATCATTAATAGATTTTTGAATTAATAGAGTTTTCTTCTAGATCACATCTTCCAAGGTTTCTTTTCTTGCTTGTTACACATTTGTACATCCTTTTTATAGATTAATGAATCTTGATTATATTTCTCAGCTGATTCTCTCTTTTTCAACTTGCCTTCCTCTCTTACCACTTGGTCTATTAGCCTTTGGATATGATGGACGGTCATCTTTAATAGTCTTCCTTGAGCGTAGACCCCAAGGATTTCTCTAGTTTTATTACTTAATCCACTGACAATATGTCTAAGTTGCTTCCTTTGTGAAAATCCATGGCGTATGCATCTATGTAGAAGAGAGTAGTATCTACCCATTTCTACATCAAGGGATTTATGTACCGCTTTCTTGCATCCCTAGATTTTCTTTTTGAGATTGGACACCCTTGAGTAGGTTTGATATTTGTCATTAAAGAGTTCAAGCATGGTACTTCATCTTTTGATTGATTCTGATTCCAATGATCTATACCAACATTCTGCCTCCTTGATGAATGTCCAAGAAAACAACTTGAGCTTTTGTGAGTTACTTTCAATATTTTGAAGGGCATAGGCATCATGGAATGTTTGAAGGTGATGTTGTGGATCTACATTATATCCAACTTCAAACTTAGGAATTTTATTCATTTCTAGTCACTTGATGTGATTATCCCTAACATGCCTAGTTGGAATATATATTGCTTCCCTAATATTGATCATGCTACGAGTGGTCAACATGAACTCTTCATGGTCATTGGGATCATATGATCTTGTTGCAGTTATGCTCCCTTTGGTACTCATAATGCTCTCTCTCTTCACACTTATTCCTATCTCTTATTGGTTCATACTCATCCTGTTCTTCATCAAGATGCCTTCAATGATATTCATGCCTATTATGAGCCCAACGTCTCTCCATATTGTAATCTCTAAGTCTTTCTTCCCTTTTGTCAAAGTCCACCAATGATCATGAGGAGGAAGATGAAGCAGTTGGAGAACAATGCCAGCTAGTTCTCCTTTTGTGACTCTGGAATTTATTCCTTTGTGATATTGCAAAAGCTCTAGGCCTTGAGCTCTATGCATGTTTAGAGTCCTCTACCTATCGTTTTGATGTCTCTTTAAGGTCCAAATGTATTTGTATCTTAACAAGTTCTTCTAGATGAATAATAGGTGTTTGTGAGTGACCTTCATGGTTATGGTGGAGTTTTTCTAGTAAGAATACATCATTATGAATTTCTTCTAGGACAACATTGGGATTGATTTTTCTTTCCTTTGTTGTTCTCGTGCTTTGTCTCCATAGTATCATCTCTTCATACTTGCACCTTTGTGGGTTGATATGGCTTGTTCATGTGTTTAGTCACATGATACCCTTCCTATGCATGGCTCAGATTCATTCCCCTTAAGGTTGCCTAAAGCATGGCTAATGCTGAATGCTTTGGAGGTAAAATGATGTTGTCCTACAAGTCTCTCCACCTCAGCTACTCATCTTGGTGAAAGATGGATGTAAAATTAAGATAATAAGGATTGGTGTGAGTGTATGAGATCCTTGTTTGCATAGGTGCACTCCAATCTTCATCATCATGTGTTATCTCATTGCCCCTTTATAGGTCTTTGTTAGGTGATACTTTCTCTTTAAGTGTTGAAGCCATATTGTATATTTGATGCTTAATTATATGTGTGTTATTAAAAATTGATTAAAGGTGTAAGAATAAACTTTGTTGTTCTCAATACAAGAAACTTTATAAAATCAACTACTCAACACACATTGACACATCCCTAGCAACAACGCCAATGCTAAGTAGTGGCATATCCCAACACTCTACCATACAAGTCATGAGTACATGCATGTGATTAGATTGTAATTCATGGATGGACAATGTAATTATGCTAGGAGTTGATGGTAAGTTCATAATCATTATCTTCCCACTTTGAGTTAGTGAGGTTCAAGTGTATGGTTTAACTCTTAGTGAAGCATATGATTGGTTGATGTTGTTAGGCTCTTAGTACTCCTAGTTACCATCATAGTGAAAGTTGAGAATAACAATCTAAATCTATGTACTAATAGTAATGTACATCTACTCTAGCCTATAGTGATGAGCATTTGGTCCTGGCTTACCATATAGGCCTTGGGCTTATGTAACCATTATTGGGATTACCAAGTAAGTTCACTATTGAGCGAATCAAGTGAAACCACTACTAGGTTACCAAATGATTACACTTTAATGCTCAAAACTATTCGTACTCATTCTGCTTTACTAAGAACAAGTAAAGTAAAGTAAAGTGCTTAGAAATGTAAAGGGTTAACTAAGTAAACATGAAAACTTAAGCTAAGTAAAACAAAAGAACTAAGTGGATGCTACAATGATGAAAAGCAATCTCAATCTTTATTGCTAGACATGAATTGTTCCCAAGTACAATTCACTTGAATAAAGACACCATGCAACTACTCAACACCATAATGTAGGCATTCACTCTATCACTAACTACAAACAAGACCTACAATAGTTTAGCTAAGGGTGGAACATATAAGTTGTTTGTGCATCCAAGTGCTAGTATTTATAGGGTTACACAGATCCCAAGACACACATCAACAATGACATAGGATGAGTTATGATATTGTAGATATGACATCAAAATGGTGGAAAAATTGGATTTATCATATTGATTCAAGTCTAAGATGTTGCTCTATGACTCTCTTCCAAACCTTCATATTATGGATCATTAGCTTGATTCCTCAATTGTTTGCACAATTTTGTAGATCTCTTTTATTTTTGTAGATGGAAACAATAATGTATTTTCTTGAACAATTGATCATTTCTTCATCCTTCAAAACTTTGTTAAATAATTATGTCAACTAAGAAATCCCTTGATTTCTCATCCAAGTCTATGGTACTTGCCTAGAAAGCCTAGCAAGATTAAGCATATATGCATACATCAATATAAATTATCCAAATTCATCATGATCCAAAGACATAAAAATATAAAATTCCATAATTCAAATATAAATCACCCAAGCACATAAAACACATAAAGCACATAAGTACTCCTACATTAAGCTATGACACAACATCACAAGAACTTACGATAATCTAAACTAGGGATGTTACATTTGCTAGAATCTAAATTTCCATAAGGCAAGCATCACAGCTTCAATTCTCCAAACCAAGGATCAAATCTTCTCTCTACAAAAATCATCAAGTTTATTCACAATTACTACTAGTTTGAAGATATAATAGTTCACTATGAGTTTACCTTTGAATTTTTCAATGCAACTATGATTGAAGGGGGATTGATGAATTTTTGTATTCTTCAAATTATTGGAAAGATTTAATAAAAGTAAGCAATGAAGACAATAAAAGTGAGAAATGATGAAGACCTAGAGAGATCATTAGTGTCATGATCATCCATAACATGAATGGAACAGCCAAAGAGATTAGCATTACAATAAAGGATCATTACCAAGAGGTACAATGCTCATCACCCAAGGTAGGGTCCTTGAAAGGTAATGGATGAGCGAAAGCTTAAGCTCTTTCTAAGCTCAAACCTAGTTCTCACAACTTAAGAGACAAGCAACTTACCATCACTCCAAGTAATAGTCCCTTGTCTCTATGTTTATATGTATATTTAATATTAAAATATTATTTCTTCTTTCTTTCAAAATTCAATGACAGATGTATGGATTTTGTATTTTATTCTATTTTCTTGTTTCTATCTAAATGGGCTTTTAGGATTCAAATTTTATTTTCCAACCCTAAATCATAAATCCTAGGTTTACTTATTTAAACCTATAAGACCTCATACCTCAATCATACATCCAAGAAAGAGAGGTCAAGCCTTAGGGAAAAGACAAGGAACTAGAAGCTGATCTCAATCTTGCAAGCAAAGTTTTGTGGCCATATTCTCTTCAGTCTTGAGTTTGATTTTAAATAATATTTGATTTTATCTCAGTTTCTACTTGATTTTAATACTATATCCAATGATAATATTTTTAACAATAATACTAATATTAGCGCAAAAATGAAAGAAAGAAAGCAATCAATCATGGGAGTGGATGCACAGGAATATTCTTTACCACCTACTGCTACTGGACGTTACAAAGAACGTGGGTGCTGCAAATGCAAAAGCAAAAGCATAAATAAAGCAGACTGGAAAAATCAAAAGTCATAGAATAAATGCATGTAGCCACCATGTTCTCCATGTTCATGTTCACATTCACAAGCCAGTGCTTAATGTAACATACCTGTGTTCAATGTCATGCTTATTGTAATTATGCCCTCATAAAAGGCATGAATCGTAATAACAATGAATGAATGAATAACAGCATTTCAATTTGAATTTCAATTGCAATTGCAATACTTGATTACTTGTTTTAGAATTCAGACAACTTGGTCAATGCTTTTGCTGCTGCAATATTGTAATTCATTCATAGAAGCTTCATCCATCTCTGCCTCTGCCTCTTCTTCTTCTTTTGCCATTCGCATGTCCATCAAAGTAATGGAAGTCAGGCAATACACCACCTTCACCCAGTACTATAAGATAGTATAGTAGGTACACACCACACACATCTTTATGTTTTTCTTTCCCTGTTGTTTTTTTTTGTTTTTATTTCTCTACTATTCACAAGATTTAGAATCCTAGAAGCATGCAATCTTAACAGTAGCAAAATTTCTTAAAGAATTTTAGTAAACAGAATTGTAATAATAGATATCGAAAGGACTCCCTACTTAAGTACTCATAAAGTATTAAAATCAAGTTTTAAAAGTGAAACTGATTAACAAATAGCTTAATAACATTGTGGGTATTCGATAAAGATTACATATATATAGTTATATACCTATATTTTCAAGTTTTAGATATATTAATACGTAATTTCTCAAGTTCTAGATATCAAATAGAGATAGATGTATGTGTTGATGCATAAATTTTGGTCGCACCAACACCGGGAAAGAAAACTCATTTTAGGAAACTATAGCCTAGGATGCCTCTTGTATGGGTATAGAAACCTGGGAATAGTCTCAGCTAGAGAGGGCTATGTGGCCTTTTGCAAATAATTATCTTTAAGATAATAAATAATTAAAAGAAATAAATTTTCTTTGGTTCTGTTGATGCTGCTGGTCCGTGACTATCGATGGTATCCATTGCTGGGATGGAAGACCGCGATCACCGCGAGAGAGGGAGAGAGAGAGAGAAAAAGAGAGAAAGAGAGACTACATACCACAATCCACATAGGGTAGCAACTCCGATCCTCAAAGCCTACCATTGTTTGTCGCCTTTTGTGCACTGTCGTAGAGAGGAAGCTTGTCTACCCATATCTGCACCACTGTGACAAGCTACTAGCTCAAAGAAAATTGCATGTCTCACATCCTACGCATGGGATGCACTGCTTGCATTGTTGCAGATAGAAAGAAGAGAAAGAGAACCCTCCTACCAACGCCAAGAAGACCCATAAGGATCCAATTTTTGAGTCGCTAGGCCCACATGGATAGAAAGAAGATTAGCTGGAAACCTACAAAAAAAGAAAAGATAGGAGGAAATTGTTGCTTAGTGGAAAGGAAGCTACCCCTCTAGACTGATAGCTAGAGCCTCCTGGACTAATGAGGAGAGCCCTTTCCCCTTGGTTTTATAGCTGCTATGACCATCCATAATGATGCCTATGTTTCATGTAATGGCTACAGAAACTACCACCACTTCTTGTGTAATAACACCCATGTTCTCCAATTAAGTGCCTGCTTATGTCCATAACTTTCGAAATTTCTACCACTAATGATTGTAATCACCACCATTAATGACCACCACTTGACAATTTAAATGTCCACTACTCACATGATTTTTACTATGGTTATTAAGAGAGAGAGATAGAGACATTGATAATCATGGTCTCATGATAGCATGGGAGTGTTGACATCAACACTTAGGCCCCCAAACTTTTAATTGCATGCAAGTGCAAGGAACAAGACAACAAAAATTTTAAAATGATGCAATAGGTACGGAATCATAAATATCACAAAATAAGCAAATGAAAACTTAAAAGTAAACTGTATTGATCTAAACATGATTAAAATAACCATATAATCAAAAGAGAACTAAACGCAGGCCACCCAAACCATACCATCTTATTTAATCAAACTTTAAATATATAATTTTATTTATTGTAATTACATATATCTATATATAATTAAAATATAAGTATGATTTCTTTCCCAATCTTCTTACAAAGTAAAAGTCACTAGCATGTAGACTACTTTAAGCACAAGACCCATACTAAAATTAACAACGAGGACAAGCTCACGTTAGATTGTGGCTAGCCACAACATTTGGATTTTTCCTTGGAATGTTTTTTTTTTTACATTGAAAAAAAAAATAGATGAAAAGGGATTATTTACCCATTTTTTTTGGAAAATAGGTTCAAAAGGGAAAATGGAGGTTAGGGTGAGGATAGTGGCCAGGCCCCATCACACTGAAGAACTTATTATGCTACAAATGAACACGGTCCTCATTCCCTTTTTTTTCTTTTTGAGGAAACTTTGCCAATTTTGTACTTCATTCTTAAGGTAGGAATTCCAACACAAGTCTGGCTGATTAGCTACATTGCCAATGAACACGATCCTTTAAGAACTTTTCACATGGTGTAGTTCAACCCTTGCGTATGTGCCTTTAATTAAAATTTGATAGCATCATAGTAGGTCTCCTGGGTGGCTAAGGGTTCTCAAGTGGAGATGAACACATTTCACCCCATTGTTCACAGGGTAACCATGGATCATTACACTTGAGAGCTGGGGCTTATGAGAGGGAAAATGGGATTTTCCAAGGTCACCTAGTGATTATGGCTAACCATTCTCTAACATCACCTATCATATACTCACATGATCATGATGATTACATGATAAGTTAGCTTAAATCTCATGCTCCATAATCCAACATAACTAGAGAAACTAAAACCTTGAAAAAGACTGGGAAGAATCATAGCATTATTGAAATATATAATACAAAAGAGATTTTATGTAATAATAATAAGAAATATTATATAAAGCATTATACTAACATTATTCTCAATGGTGCATCGATGACCCAATGCCTAGTAACTCAAAAGAGCATAATGATTATTAAAATCATATGCAAAGCAAAAATCAAAACAATATGTCAAGAAAGAAATGATGGAAGTGCAAAGAAAATATGCAAATGCAACTATATACAAATGAAATGCATGGTGAAGAGGAAGAAAGCATGCAATTAAGGATCTACCAAATGTCCATGTGGGGCACCTGAGTAGAAATGCTTCAAATGAAATGTATTTAAATTTCTATGTAACCTACATCCTTGCAAATCAACAACCTTGTACACATTGGGGCCAATGATGTCCTTAACTCAGAATGGGCTTGACCATATAGGAGAGAACTTACCTTGAAGATTTGCTTGGTCAAATGTTCTTCCTTTTCCTAGGACTCGATGTCCTATCTTAAAGACTTCACCAGTGTACTTCCTGTTAAGACATTGTTTAAAAATTTGTCAATGCTCAAGATTATGAAAATCAAGACCTAATCTTAACTTGCTTGATCGTTTTCTATAAATTTTTTCTTTGATGTAAGTTTCACTAATAGGTCTAGGTCTTGGTGGGTCATTAGATATAGCCTTTTTAGGAGAATGTTTCATGGATGTGTCATTAAAATTTAGCACACCTTAAGCTATTTTAAGAGCTAGGGTCCTATTTATATATTTATCTTCCCCTAAACATGGTGGATTACTCAGACGAAATCCATCATGTTGTTGACAAGGAAAAGTGTCTCCATAGATTTCTTCACCTTCTCTAGAGCTTTGATAGGATTGGATGGAATCTACATGAGAGAGAAGATTTATTTTTGTAGTTCCACTCACATAGTCATTTACAACATGTTCACTACGCTCAACCTCAATAAACCCAACATAAATATTAGTGTTTTCATCTTCCAAAGACTGATTTTGTTGATCTAAGGTTGTAACTACTTGTTTGTAGAAGGGTTCTTGAGGTATAGTCATGTATTCATATTTTCCTTTGATAGGGATTAATAGCTCTGAGAAATCTTACCTAAAGAAGCCCTCAAACTTGGCTCCAAAAGTCCTAGATAGGAGCACCCCATATGTAGGTGACATGTCAACTACTAGGATATTGGTATAACATGTGNGGAGCACCCCATATGTAGGTGACATGTCAACTACTAGGATATTGGTGTAACATGTGAATGTAGGGTATCATTTAAGTTGCACTTTCACTCCTTTTAATGATCCTACTACAGGTACATTAGATCCATCGAGTTAAATCATACTTTTTTTGTGGTATCATTTGTGCTCCTAAAGCCTTAAATTACTCAAGAGGCATGACACTAATAGTTGCTCCAGAATCCATCAAACAATTGTAAACATTTTTTCCTAAAATAATTAGAGTTGTTAGGAAAGGAAGTTGCTCTTTCTTGCTCATCATGGAATTATTTACATTTTGTATTGATAATGTGTTACGACTTTCTGTGAAGTGAACTTGCCTTTCAAGGGTTGGGGATTTTCCTTTATTGGTTTTAGGTCTATGACCTATCTCTTGAACCACCTCTTTCATTTTGTTAAATTGTAAAAGGTCATCTATTGAGATGTTAGATTTAATTTCCTTCAAATCTTCAACTAGATCATAAGTCTTATGTTCATCTTTAGCTTCTTGTTGAGGTGGGGTTCTTCTAAGTATAGAAGGTGGGTTTAATCATTGTGGAGTGTTTGTTTGAGATGACCCAGTTTGAGTATTTGTGTTACTTTGACTAGGAGCACTTCTATTTGGAGGAGTGTAAGGGTCATTCCTAGTTTGTTGTTGTGGGTTGTTCATAATGTTAGTAAGTCTATGATAGCAAGCATTATGTGGATTAGGGTCGCTTACCATGACTTGTTCAAATGAAGGCACTTCCTCATTCTTAGTTTCATGGGGTACATTAAGGACCATAATAGGAGGTTTTCCATTTTTTTGACCTTGAATGTTGTCACCATATAATGCTAAAAATTGGGGATACGTCTTCTCAGAATGTTGCCTAGTGTTATGGAGGTGACAGTAATCATCATTGATGGATGAACTAGGATTTTATAGTTGTATAAGACCTTTGTTGTTGTTTGTCTTTAATTCAACTACTTTATTTGAAAGTTTTTGAAGCAAAGTTAATATCTAGGTTATTTGATCTTGAGTTTGAGTTGGGGATTCAACAGGATTAGGTACCTTATTTTGGTTTATGATGGATTGAATTAAGGCCTTTTATTGATCCCCATTCAAACTAGTGTTAGATGGTAGGAATGGAGAAGATGTGGGACCTTGAAAATAGCTATTTGTAGGTTGAGTCATTTGAAGGGGAACAAGAGTTTGGAACATAGTGTTGGTCATTGGGAAAGTTGGTAGAGGTAGAGGACTATGTTGCATAGGATTGTTAACACTCATCATTCTAAATTGGGTTTGAATGTTGTTCATAAGGTTAATTTGTTCTAGCTCCACGGCTTTAGCAATTGCTCCTTGTATTTCCATTATGTTTGGGTCCAATGGGATGGCATAGGTGAAGAATGGGTCGATGGTAGAGAGGTAAAAGCTGAAGATGCCATCAGGTTGTGGATGCACATCAAAAACCATTAGGTTTCTTTGGGTCTAAAAGTTGTCACAAATACTCTACATGCCACATCATTTTGGACAATGTTGTGGATCCCAAGTAAGGTTTTGGAACATTGTACATGTTGGCAGGCATCACTATTAGGGTTTGTGAAATCATAGAACGAATTTATGTTTTGGAGTAACTTTGGGATGTCGTGGTAGTTAGTATAGTTAAGGGGGTTATTGACCAAGGGAGTCGGGGGTTGATTGGCTGCAATCCTAATCTACGTTCTCCTAAGAATAAAACTTGAAAAATGTGAGGCTTTTTGTTTCCTTAATGCGAAGAGACGAGTGACTAGTCAATTAGAAGCAAAGGAGAGTTTACTCATAAAACAAAACTATAAAATATAATTGTTAGAATGAAACTATAAAATTGCATAAAAAAAAAAGAAAATACTGAAATAATATTTTTTTTGGTAAAGAAAAAAAACTCTAAAATATGCTATATTTTTTTTAAAAAAAGGATATATATTTTTTAGAAAAAACGAAAAAAAAATGTATAAAATTACAATACTTATAAAATTAAAAGGGGAAACAATAAAATGCAAGATTTTAGAAAATAAACTTAAAATTGCATAATCAAATAAAACCAACTTACCTAACCCAAGACTAAGGTAAGAACCGCCAAAACACAAATTCAAAAATAGGATTGGGAAACAAGGATTTTAAAAATAGAAATTAAAAAAAAATAAGAAAAATGGGTGATGAGATCTGAAAGTTTTCAAGAAATGAATTTTTGAGAATAGGAAATACAAGGCTCAAAAATTCTTTAAAAAGATTTTTCAATGCAATGGTTGAAAATAGGAATTTTAAATAAAACAAGTTCGAAACAAGAAAAATGAAAATTTTCAGAAAATAAAAACAGAATAGGGATTGGAAAAGGACAGAAAATAGATATTTCAGAAAATAGGATAATAAAGGTTGGAAAAATGGCCCTCCTTTTAGTGCCAAAAAGGTGTTGATGTATAAATTTTGGTCACACGAACATCGGGAAAGAAAACTCATTTTAAAAGACTACTGCCTAGGGCACCTCCCATATGAGTATGGAAACCTAAGAATAGTCTCAACTAGAGAGGGCTATGTAGCTTTTTGAAAATAGTAAACCAAACCAAAGAAATCAAAATTGAAATTGAATGAATCTAAACTTAAATTGAATAAATATCTCAAAGTTGAGAATACAATAAGTAACTAAAAGAAATGAATTTTCCCAGGTCTTGCTGATCCTGTCGGTCTATGATTGTCGATGGTATCCACTGATGAGCAGGAAGACCGTGATTGCTGCAAGAGAGGAAGAGAGAGAGAAAGAGAGAAGGAGAGAGTTCCCACCATAGTTTGCATAGGGTAGCAACTGCGGTCCTCAAAGCTTGTCGTAGTCTACCACCTTTTGTGCACCACCGTAGAGAGGAAGATCGTCCACCCACATGTGCACCATCGAGACAAGTTGTCGGCCCAAAGAAAATTGCACGTCTCACGTCCTGCACATGGGCTATGTTGCTTGCATTGTTGTAGATAGAAAGAAGAGAGAGAACCCACCTACTATCACTAAGAAGACCTGCAAGGATCTGATTTTGAGCCGCTGGCTCCTGTTTTGGACCCTCCTCGAAGATCAGCTGGAAGCCTATAAAAAGAAAAGGAGAAAATCACTACTCAATGGAGAGGAAGGTACCCCTCTAGACTAATAACCAGAGCATTTTGGACTCATATAAAATATCCCTTTAGGACTCATAGAAAAGCCTTCTCCCCCCCCCCCCTTCTGCTTTTATAACCACTGTGACCATCCATAGTGATGCATATGTTTCATGTAACAACTACAAAAACCACCATCACTTCTTGTGTAATAATGCCCATGTTCTCCAATTAAGTGCCCACTATGTCTGTAACTTCCCAAACATCTACCACTAATGTTCGTAACTACCATAACTTCTAAAACATCTACCACTAATGTCTGTAATCACCGCCATTAATGACCCCCACCTTGTAGTTTAAATGCCCACTACTCGCATGATTTTTACTGTGGTTGTGGTTATAGAGATGTTGATAATCATGGCCCCATGAGAGCATGAGAGTGTTAACATCAATAGTATGTTAAAGGTAAAATTATAGAAAACAAGATTTTAAACCACCATCAAAAAATTTTTTATTGAAATCATGATTCCAATGAAGCATGGCTATTTCTTTCATTCATCCTTTCTATGTTTAGAGATTTGAGAGCGTAGCTTGGCTTTTTTCAATGCCATTAATTGCACTAATTTTTTGTTTATTTTCTTCCTTTTATTAAATACTTGAGTCCAATGAGCTGATGTTGTTGATGGATGTACGCACACACAAAAAAGGTTGCAGACAGGTATGACTAGACCCTTTGGGTTAGCTATTTTTTGGTTTTTGTTGTTTTCTTTATTCTTTTGTTTGTTTGTTTTTTCTCTTCCCCTTGCCAACTATTACAAATGTAACATTCTAAAGTTTCTTGGATATTTGGCATTACCTTGTTGATTTAGATTCTTGAATTATCATTTGTAGAATCCCTTGCAGGGTGGAGCTTCTCTTAATCCAAATCCCCATGCGGCATTTTTAAATGTTCAGAATGATGATGATGAATTCCTGCAAACAGTTACACAGTTTCTATCTAAGCTGGACCAAATTTTAATTTCTGCCTCACATTTTTATTCATGATTTCATGATGCAATGTGGCAGTTGGAGCATTCTAGTGTTCAACGAGAAGACTCCAAGTAAAGTGCCTCAAGATGGACAGGCTATCTACTGAAGTCTAAAAGTTAAATAATGCTTTAGATACAGTAATATAGAGCTTTAATAAAATAACAACTTCAAGCCATTAAATTACAGTTGTACTACTTGCTAAAGGGTTTTTCATAACAGTGTATGAAATGAAATTGCTAGAAGCAACATCCTAGGTCCTCGTTATGGCCACCATTGATGCTCGTAGCATTTAAGTGAATTTACTTAGAAGAGAATCCCTTCTTACGAAAACCGTATAAGATATGATGATTATTAAAAATAAAAGAAATTCACTTTTATGCATAAAATACATTTTTTCATGTTATTATTTATAAATACTTTTCCTAGGAACAAGACCCGGATATTTGTTTCATTTTATTCTAGCATACTTATGGATTCATGAACATGTTTCAATTTGTATAATCTCATGATGTGTTTACCTCATGTGTTTTTGTTCTTAAATAATGGGAACTAGTTAATTATATTTTTTACCCTATTTTAGTGATGCATTGGAGTTATCTCTAGCTAGGCTTTGACAGATGCATATCCCAAAAGAGCAAGTGTGAATTATTAAAGAGGTTTTCAAAAAATACAAAAGGTTTGAATATTTCAAATGAATGAAATCCTAATGTCATATTTACAAAAGCTTTTATCAAAAAAGCATCTATCTTTGAAATTACAAGAGGTTTATAAATAGCTTACTTGTGTAAGTCATATTCTATAAATAATTAAATTTTGTTATGACATACCATAGTCACATGAACATAACATGTTGATGAGGGCTTTGTGGCTCGTGACCAATGTGACACTACCACAGGTTGCTCCGCCTCACCCCGTGACTAGTGGTGAGTAGTTGCAGCTTTGTACTTTGCTGTTGCAAACCCCAATCATGATTTTCTATGATTTTTCTTTGGTTTTTGGTTAGAAGAAATTCTTTTCCTACTATGCTGCTTAGGTGCTTTGTACCTTAAACCTTGTCCCATTGTTGGTGTTGGCCACTCCGCCTCTCTTTACGTTTGGTGATTTGCAATGATGACTTTCTATGATTTTCTCTACTGCAATTGTTGCGGTTACTACTTGGCTATTCTGCATTGTGACTAGGATGATTTGCATTGTTGCTATTTTGTGGTGGTGTGGGGCTTCACTGATTTGTGTTGATTGTGTAGTGTGTCCCTACTGTTGAGTGTTTTCTTAGTGGTTGGGGATTTTCTTTGTGGTTGCTATTGGTGTGGTTGTTGTTGTGCTTGCCTTGTGGGTTGGTGTAGTGGTTGAAGATGCTATTCTATGCCACTATTGTGCTATTTAGCATTGTTGTGGGGTTGTATTCTGGTGCTGTGGTTGTTGTTCGTTGTGGGGATGCAGGGGTGGTGTTTACTTGCTTTGCAATGGTGGGTGGTTTTGTTGCTATTTTAGGGTCAATTTTGCATAGGTTTTGCAATGGTGGATTTGTTTGATTCAGCTCCCCATTAGGGAAGTTCCTGTAACTTGTCTAAAATTGACTTTTTTCTTCCAGATGATATTTTTGATGTGGTTTACAAAGATTTTGCAATGCACTTTATTTTTCTTCAAATAGTGGGGTTTTTACTGAGGTCTTTGAGTGTCAACACACAAATCCAAAACCTCCTTCAGCCCTAGGACATTTAAGTTTCTCATGCCCATTACTGCACCCAAAACTTTATTCTAGTCAAACTATCTAAGGCCTCTCAGGTTGAGAAGGCTCTCTCTCTAAAAATTTTTCCAACACAAAATGAAACTCTAATTTTGTGCACTTGCAGATTTGACTTTAATGTTAATGACTTGGCCTTTAACACAATTCTCTCTTATGTAGAATTGCCAAATCTTCTACTCATTTTTTCATCCGTAGAGGGAGACATCATGAGCACCCTCACTTTTATTATTTCTGATCATAGCACTATGATCAATGGAACTCAAATTCACTATTATTGTTTCAAACTTGACATAGCTCTTATGAAGACCTCATTAACCCTTGTAGTTGGTGGAAAACTCTTCACCCAAAAAATCTATTATTTTTATCTCCCAAACTCATGTAGCTACTATCATAGGGCCAAGCATCATATCTCGACATGTTCCTTCTAAGCTCATAAGAAACAATCCGTAGCACCCCAAAAAACCTTTTTCCTAGACACACCTTTCTACCCATCCTTAAAATTCTTTGGGAGCAAGTTATTTATTAAATTTAAAAGAAACTTGATAAATGGAAGACTAAATCCCTCACTCTAGTGGGTAAGTACTTTTTATGTAAGTCCATATGTGCATCTACCCATGTGTATTACTCTTTGTGTTGGCCCCCTCCCAACCTACTTACCAGAAGCTTGAATGATTATTTCATGACTTCATGTGGTCCTCTAAAGATTCTCAAAAAGGCTTCCATCATGTCGCTTGGAATATTTTTACTCTTCCTAAGAATAACAATGGCTTAGGTCTTTTGAACTCTTTTAAGTAGGGGATTACCTTAGTCACTAAGTGATTGGTCTAGCATCTAGATGCCCTAGATATTATTGGGACTCTCCTTTAATTAAGACTTCATCAAGCATTTTTAAAAAATAAGCCCTTTTGGAAAGGTATCCATTTTGTTAATTGGATCCTTTCCCCCTACACTATCATTATTCCCAGATCTCATGTTTTCAAAGGCATTTAGAGGGCTTGGCAAACTCTACCCATTATATTAATTGGACTAATATCAAGATCAATCCTACTCTTCTCTCTAAGTTATATCCTTGCTGGTTACCTTTGTCACCCTCTCTCCTTGTCATTACAAATGCTAAGGTTGCTACCTCTTGGTTTCGGAAGGGTGTTATTTCTTTGAATTATCTTCAACTCGCTAGTCAATGGATTTCAAGGGTTGAGTCTAATAATTTGTATGGGGACTCTGAAGTAATGCACCATTGCCTAGCTCAGGTCTACACCTTTATCCATTGCCATATGTAGCTAGACATTTCGGTGTAAAGCACTTTGCATGTCCTTCAATGGATTAATGGGTCGAAAATTCTACTTTATAGGCTGTATGTTCCCTTTCACCTTTTGAATGACTCATCCAGTATCCTTCAACAATGTAATAAATATTGGCACAAACAAGAGTTGGAACAACTTTGGATCCCCCTCTTCCAACATATTTGGAAACTACTAACCCTCCCTAAAATTAAGCAGTTCCTCTGGTGTCTCCTCCACCAAGGTCTACCAATTGGCAAATGTCTCGAACATCTTGGGATTCGTAGTCCTAATTGCCCATTTTGTGGTGGAAAAGAGGATTTTCGTCATGTCTTTTGGCATTTCACCTTTGCATAGCACATGTAGACATGGGCTTCCAAAGTAATTCCATCATGTAAGCTATCTTAAGATGATGTTATATTCGGCCTTTTGACCACCACTTCTGCTAATTTTAATTTTTGTGGAAAGTTATTAGGCCTATTATTTTATATTATATCTAGAAATGTATATGCAATGTTATCTTTCAAAGGATTGATTATTCTAATAACTATCATCTCGCAATGATGGAGAAATTGCAGATCTTTTGCCTCATTCATTTTCAACACAAATCTCAAACATCAAAGTTCAAAATGAATATTCATCAGTTGATTCCTCTCCTACAACTTTGGGAAAGACCGATGCATTCAAGATATACTTTTCTATAGGAATCTTAGCATCAATGCTTCCCTTCTCAAATTTGAGTGGAGTCACCATATGGGAGTCTCTCTATCTTTTATCGAGTTCTCTGTAACTCATCCACATTTCTACCACTCTTTCTTGTAATGGGCTAGTTGGTCTTGATGGATGGTAGTTCCTCAGATTGGGCTTCCTTTTTTGTGAATCATTATTTATAAAGATGTTTCCTAGAGTCTCATCCCCAATTTTCTTAGTTTTCCATTTTATTATCCTTGTGACTTATTGTGGTTTATGTACGTGATGCATTTTTACTATTAATAAAACTTCTTTTTGGGGTTTGACATCTCTCCCCACCACACCACAAGGAGGATAACTAACTCCAAAAAAGAACCATGCAAACAAGCACATAAGCAACCCTATAGACAACACTAGTGGAAGGGAAAAAATGCATCTACAAGGGATGGTACCTCACCCTCAAATCCCTCACAATCTAGTACAAGATGTGGCCTGGCACCGCACTAGAACTATCCAATCCTAGTTTCCTACATATCTATGACTACTGTAGAATCAGGGCCATTTAGTGATGGTAGTATGAAGAGAACTTGGAGAGAGTTGCAATAGGAGGGTGTCCTGCTGTTGACTTGGTACCGCCAAGCTAGGATGGGTTTTCTAACACTTGAGAGTCACCCAAGGATCCCTCAGAGTGTTCCATGGCCCCCAAATCATGGGGAGAGCCTAGGAGAATCACCACCTTGGAACATCTCTCACAATCCTCCCCTGCACAAAAGAAGTGATGTCCTCAGAGAGGAGCCTAGGATGACTTCAAGAGTACACTTCAAGTATGGGTTTGAAACTCTGTCAACTCTGGGGAATCTATCAACTCAACTGATGCTAGGCTTGAAGAAAAGTACCAACCCAAACACCTGATACATTCTTCCATCCAATGCTTTGCATGAAACACAAAGGGCACTTGGAGGAATCCCAAAGACTTTCCCAACTCTACGACAAGAGGAAGTAGTCCAACCCAAAGTGCCAACGTCTTTAAGGTGTCCCCTAGATCCATCCCTTCTTAGGTCTAGAGGCTTATCTTCTTGAATAGACCCATACCTATGCAAGAAGACATCTCTTCTTCCACAAGTCCAGCTAAGGTCCTTTGTGAATGGCATCTCAACATCCATAAAATTTTTTTCTTTTTTAATCATCAATCTTGAGGGCTTAGTAGGGCCACTACCCATGGTGATGGACTTTGGAACATAAAATTGAGAGGTAGAACATGCTCCAAAAGAGCCATGTCTCTGCAAGCAAATCACACTTGCCAAAACTCCATGTTCTACTACTCACATCTAGACCCATGGGGTATCACCAGTGTAACCATCTAAGCACAGAATCCATGCATTTATATCATGTGCATTTTTTTCATCATCTTTGTTCAAGTTGGTATGAAGGAAGTCAAGCATGTTTTCCCTTCAAAATAAGGCACAAGGGTAGATCTTTTGAGCTTGACCTTGTTGTTCATAGACACACCATCATCACATTCCTCATTTCACCATCCAATAGTATTCCATTTCTACAACAAGAAAGAAGATTCAAATTTTGTTTGGAAAACTTCTCCAAGAGGCTAACATAACATACAAGTCCAAACTATCATCAACAACCTTTGTGATTGTCCAACATCAAGAATGCTTGCTCGAATGTTAGAACAAGTGGAGGATATGTTGGGCAGCCAACCCTTGGACAATCCTCCATACACAAGTCTCATGTCAACTGCTACCACATCATTTATTGCAACCATAATGTCACATTCATGGGAAAGGATCAACCACACTTGCAACTTACAAGATATCCTTCCCACTCCAAGATATGGGCTAGATATGGCACAAGCATCATTTTTTGAACACTTGGTCTAGGAAAGCATGTCGAGTCACCTCTAAGGGTAACCATAATCAAGAATTCTCCAAGGAACATCTAGGTTCCCAAAATTTGAAGTTTTCTATTGTGTTAGGAATGATTGCAACTCCTAATCAACATCTTTCATTGGATTTTTGAACCTAAGGAAAAGATCCTCTTTAGGAGGTTTCTTCCATAGACAAGTACAGTAGCCTAGTTGCACCTTACCCATGATACACACCCAGGTAGTTCACATACCCAACAAAACCGTAACATCCATATTTTGCCAGTTCAGGGAAGACATGGATTTACATGTCTTACCTAGATTCAATTCCATATTAAGAAGAACTTGAGAAGAAAAAGAGTTCATCCCTTAAAAATTTTATTAAGAGGGATTTTTGTTTCATCTGGGTGATCTGGGTTTTTTGTTTCATGCATCCCAATCCAACCCATTTACAACAATTGTGGTGCACAAGGTTGCACCACTACCTATTACCATTTATCCCAAACAACAAATTCAAGTCAACAAGAAAATTTTTCCCATAAAAGGAGTAGGTTTTCAAGATAGTTTTACAAAGAATGGGTTTCACCGACATCAGCTACAAACTCAAGACAATATACAATTCATCCTCGAAGGATTTACAATAAGGGTGATCTACTAGAGAACCCCAATGAGGAAGTCCCTCTGGAGCCCCAAAAGTTGAGAGAGAGTACATAAGATCATGCCTTGCTTACAAGAAGGAAGATATATACATTTAGGCTACATCAACAACATGGCCTCACATAGGAGGTTCCATGAATTTCACTAGGGTAACAACATTTTGTTTTTGAAAACAAGCCCCAAGAGTTCATGAACATGGAACCACTGATAGGAACAAGTCCCAAACATCAACTGCTTCTAGATCCCATCTAGGGAAAAATTGTCTTAATACCACCTACCTTATTATTTTAGGAACTAATGAGGGTAGCCATCAGAATGGAGAATGACCCCTCATAGGATTAGAAAATCACCAAGTAATATAGTGCTCAGCCCTATTGTCCTACTAGAGAGATGAGGACACTAACATGAATTGATAATACACTAGAGAAATGGGACAATACATTAGAAAGAGATGATGTGATACATCAGTGTACACAAGGAATAGGGTACATAGAGGATATTTGACAAGACACCATAGCCTGCTAGGCACAATGAGTCCCAAGTCATGAAATTGCACCATAGTCAATAGAAGCACCAATAAGTCCCAAGCCATGAGAGCACATCATAGCCCTAAGAAGCATCAAAAGCAATTGATCACAAGAGCACACCATCATCCACAAAGCACCAAATGCCCCTAATCATGAGAGCATAGGATCAAGTATTTTTTAGCACATTCACCCACCAAGCAAGGCCACCAAGAAAAGTCACAATTTCTATAACTATAACATCATTTATTCAAGGATGGACCACCATCCCAACATTTGCAAAACTACTCCATGATCACATCCAGTATAGAAGAGGGAGTCTAGGTGCCGATACCTAGAACTCAACTCTACTCCATAGCTAGACATCATAGCATCACCTTGATTTGAATTTTAGTTTGTCATTATGATTTTCATGGCCATCATGAACCACTTGCTATCAAGATTAAACACATTGAATCAATTTTTTTGTATTCTAAGCTACATACCACCATTGATCACCTATGGATAAGATTTCTGCTAGTCTAGGAACCTAAGAGAAAGTGTTCCCAAGACTTTTCCTATCTCAAGAGCATTCATTGAAGGACATACCATCAAGGCATGCCAATATCACCAAGAACACATGGCATTAATTCAAGATCACCTTAGGCAAGGACATGCCCTAGCTTGCTCATTACAACACTATATCGCAATAAGAGAACTTTCTATGGGGTTTTTAGCAACATTACACATCAAGGCATAAAGGCCACTTACAACATATAGAGAAGGTGCTTCAAGAACGAGCACCAGGAAAACACCATACATCAAGCTTAGCCTTGTCATAGGGCGTGGCATAGGCCTACAACAAGAAGAAAACTAGCTCACATAGGGCAATAACATCTAGCACTTTTATGTGTATAAACTATCAAAATTAAGAATATCACAAGCATACATTTCACATACCTGAGGATAGGAATACATTTAGTGAGCATAATACATGGTATTCAGGAATGCTACCCAGGCCTAGAAGGCTATAGGACAAACTACCCAAGCTCATCCTAAGTTGAAGGTTTAGGCCATCAAGAGCATACCAAGAAAGCACCATGCTATTTTGAGAAAACCCTATCTCTATTGTGGAATGAAAATGATCATTTATTGCACTGCATCCACTACAAAATTGTCTCTACACGTACATGAACAATCATTGCACTGAACTGACTGCACGACAACCATCAAATGAAAATGATTTAGGACACAAGTGCAATGATCAAATGATGGAACACACTAATTGAGTATCCACCACCTGCTACAATGGGACCTCATGGCAATGACCACTCCTAGGCCATTAATATCTAGCATGGCCAAGGATACCATTTCATGCCATCTGCTAATCCAATATTTGTAGGGTCCAGGACAAATCACCATTCTCTATTAGTGCTCACCCAGCATAGAGAGGCAAACAAATCATGATGTACCTACTGATTCATCACAGCCAAGGTACTGATAAATACACAACCCAATGTTGGGATTTTAAGACCAAATAATTAATTCATGAAGGCCTCAAGAGCACATATCTTCCCCATAGACATAGTATTCACAAAATCAACTGAGGTCACCACTGGTCACATCTTTGTACTTGTGCTACCTACAAAGATTGAGACAATAGCTTAGAAATAGATAAGTTATTAGGAACATGATCAGCACATCAGCCTCATATACAACCATCAAGCATGATCATATAATAGAGAAATATCTCTTGCAACATCATAATGAGCAAGACCTCAGCAACACGCATAGAGATCAATCATACAAAATATTGATGGGTTAATTAGATATACTCACACAAATGAATTCATCATGAGGCACACCCAGAGAGAGCTAGAACACTCTCAAAATTCCAAGATTCATATACAACAAACATTCCTAGCCACTAACACTAGTTCCAACCAAGATCAAAATCTTAACACATTCATAAGAGGCATGGGCAATAAAGAATCATTATCTCAACTCAAAAATAAGGTGGAAGACCAAGGTCTAGCCAACAACATGTCTCCACAAAACCAATTCTTGCTATGATGAGCAACATCGAGGATGTGTCCACAAGAAAGACTCTCATCAAAAGAGGTATGGTCTAAACAAGAACCAACAATAGGATAACCTACACTAGAAGTCTTCAAATTAAAGTACCCAAAGAAATATCACCAATCAAAAGAGTGATGCCACAAACCCAAGGGCAACACAACCAGCTCAACCAAGGGAGCACAACTCATGAAAGTTTAGCAATAAGGGCAATCATGCTTGAAGCACAAGAAGTTGTCAAAAATAAGGACCACAAATATTTAGCCTTGGGATGGCACAAATAGCCTTCAATGCATCCTCAACAATCCCAACAATAAATCATCACACCACATAGAACACAAAGCCTTACATTACGAACGATAGACATGAAAAAGGTTACACACATGCAGAATTTGAATATGCAACCAAAAAGACATGCTTACACAACTAGACAAATAGACAATTGTAAACACGAACATCTAAAGTCTACCAGAAACGGTCTTAATCCACCTAGAAAAAGGCTCACCAAAAGCACATGTCTAAAGGCCCTCCATCCTTAGGTACATGGGAACCAACATGTCCCAATTTGTAATTTCCATACTCACTGTATCTAGGATGAGTAGGAATGCAAGGATATCGCATCCTACATAATTCAATCAATGCCATCTCGATACATGTCATCTGGGTGGAAACCAAAGTAGAGACTAGGTCTGATTCATCCCAAATGAATCACTAGAGACCAAATATGAGAGCTCCCTGAGTAACAAAATTCTTGAGTTGCCAATAGAACTCTCCTCTACCATATCAAATAAAACAACAATTGGTCCAACCACAAGTAAACAAGTTGAGAACACTACCATAATGCAATCATATACATCATCAAGGAGAACAAGATACATCTGTTGCTCACAATGTAACATCGGTTCCCTCATGAAGAGCGTAAAAATATTACCATAAGGCAACTCTTCAAAGAATACAAAGAATACATAAGGATATGAACCTAGGTCAGCTAGATATCAATCCAAAGGGATCATTACAAGAACAACCTCAATGGAGTAACACAACTAAAGAGTATATGCATATCATAACATGATTTCAAAAACACTCTGATACCATCTGTAACAATGTTTCCCCGAAGTTATCTGGCACCCTAAGGAATTCACTAAGATCTAATGGATTTGGGGTGGAAGACCTGGGGAATACAGCTTTAGCAAGCAAGAAACCCAAGAGTGAGTGTAAGTAGCAACACAACTTCTTAATATGTGTATGGAAATGCACCTCAAGGAGGATAACTAACTCCAAATGAGGACCATGCAAACAAGCATACAAGCAACCTTGTAGACAACATCGATGGAAGGGGAAACGATGCATCTACAAGGGGTGGTGCCTCACCCCTAGATCCCTTACAATTTGGTATAAGGTGTGGCCTAGCACTGCACTAGAACTATCCAATCCTAGCTACCTACATATCTACGACCACCATAGAATCAGGGCCATGTAGTTCTTTGTGTGAGGATAGTATGAAGAGAACTTAGAGAGAGTTGCAACAGGAGGGTGTCTTGCTGCTAACTTGGTACCGCCAAGCCAAGATGAGTTTTTTAACACTTGAGAGTCATCCAAAGGTGCCTCAGAGTGTTCCATGGCCCCTGAACCATGGGGAGAGCCTAGGAGAACCACCACCCTAGAACATCTCTCACACTTACCCAAGGGATGAAGGATCCATAAGATAAAGAAAAATCAAAAGCTAAAGATAAAAAACTAAGTCTACATGGATATCCATCTCAATATTTATAGTTTTTAGAAATATAATAGAGAAGTGCACTAGATTCTTGATATTCGTAGCTAGGCGCTAGCATAAAGGGATCCTTTCTAGTAGAAATAATCAATTTTTTGGTAGGGGTATGCTAGTGCCCTTAAGCTAGTGCAAGAGGTGTGCTAGCTCTAAGAAGCCAACACATCCCCCAAAAGCCAAATTTTGATTTTGCCTATAGATGAAAAAAAAATATTTCAAATGAGTTTATAAAGCATAAAAAAAGTCAAAAAAATTAGGAAACACTTAAGACATGAATTCCAAAACAAGAAAAAGTACAAGGAAAAAGATATCACAATCATAAATGCCTAGACAAGGTAGCAACACTTAACAAAATCTATTCTCAAACATAATAGAAGTATGTTAATTCAATTATGATAAGTTAAGGTCATACAAAATGATACAATAATGTTACTTATTGATAACATATACTCCAACCATTTCTTGGTGCTCTAGTTTAGCAAAAGGACCTACTAGATGATCAAAACTAACAGAATCCAAATCTACAATTCAAGGGATATTTCATTCATCCTAGTTTTATTGTTACTTTTTGTTCAAAGCAAGTATCTAGAAATCACATATCCATTGCAACAAATGCACTAAAAAACAATGAACTATGTAAATCTAAAAAACAAAACATGTAGAACATGAGTACAAATAAAGGATAATAGATCTAGCATGTCAATAGAAAAGTCTAAAAGCAAAAAATCTAAATCTCTCTCTCTCTCTCTCTCTCTCTATATATATATATATATATATATATAATCATACTAGAACAAAGTTGCAATAATAAAGATAGAGCAAGCTATATCATTGGTATAGCCCTTGGAAGAATTAAGAAGTTCCTACTTAATTACAACCCAAAACCATCCTTAAACCCACATCAAACATCCCCAATTCCATTCACAATAAATAAGGAAGGAAAACACCACTAGAAACCTCTCTAATTAATGCATAAACAAAAACATGTATTGGATGTTTTCATTGCTTGAGTGATTATTGATTTATTATCTTACTTGGTTGGTTTATTTCTTACCATCATTCCTCCATCCAACCTCTTGTCATCTTATTTATTGGAGAAACATGGAGTGTATGATTATTATTGCCAAAAGTAGGGTGTATAATGCCAACATACTATATTATGTATATGTGTTGTATTATGTATATGTCATGATTTGGTAAAAATGCTTAACCTTGATACAACTAGTTCAAATTCTATTGGAAACATTTGCTTTTGAGTATTCATATATAGAGATAGTTAGGTGTAGGTATAGGTATGGGTTTGCGTAGCTAGATAGAAGTTTTATTTTTGAGTTCTATGGCAATGTCTCATACCTAAGAATCTAAGGTCTCACTCTTGAAAGTCACATCTCCTTGTGAAGTCTCACCCATTAGTAAAGTCTTAGGTCTAAGTCTCATGTCATCATCAAAGTCTCATATCAATCATAGGAGTTCATGTTGATAGCATAAATGAGTAGGCTCGTTGAATTTGCTCTATTCTTGGAAAAAGTACCTACTTTGATACACTCAAAAATTGCATGTGTAAGCATGATCATTGTAATGGTTGATTCAACATTGATGGTTATTGTTGGTCATTAATATGTAGTGCATGGAGGTAGTTGAAGCTCTATTGTGATTGCCTCTTAAGGGTCTTGTGCTTGCTGAGGTAGGTTGAAGGGTCCACTAGCATAATCTGTAGGCTTATAAAATACCCTAAAGAAAGGGTGTTTACTAAGCTTGCATTCTAGGCAGTAGCTTCCTCATCCACCTACATGTTAATTACACAGATGGCATTCACCTTTGGTTGCAACTTGCCCTACATGAAAGGTGATTATACTAGAAAAAGAAAATGACTTGGTGGATTAGGGTGTAAGTGAAAAGCATAAGATAGTGATTTAGCATGTGGTATGGTGGCTCAATTATACTCTAAAGGTTAATAATAATGAGTGGTATGGGTGGTATGACTAATGGCTAAAATAATTATTATATGTTGTACCCTTAAGGATCAAATTAGTGGTAAGGAAACTATTGTTTGCAAGGTGGAATTCCTAAGGATTGTGGTTTTTTTCATTACTAATGGTACTTCTCCTAAGGCTATGGTGGAGCTTTGCTTAAGTAATATTTTGATTAGTACTATTGTCGATAATTAACTTATGGATAAAACAACCTCCTAGGTATCTTCTCCTTGATGAATTTAGTATTTAAAGCACAAGCTCCTAATTTAATAAGATGATCATGTGTAACATAACAAGGCCTACGCCCTTAGGATGTTCATATTCACAAATATCACAACCATCATCATCACTAGATTTGAAACTAGAAATTTCTTCCACTACAACCTTTCCCTTTTGCCTATACATCTCTTGTTCCTTTTCATTCTTTTCCTTCTTATCTTATTCCTACTTTTCTTTAGCCTACTTATTAAACTCATTCATGATTTTGATCAAAGTTTCAAACTTTTTATCAACTAAATTGAACATTTTATCCACGTTTTCTACAATCTCTAAAATGTATTTTTTTCATAGGAAATTCTTTTTATAGAATCATATTATGCAATGATTTCTTCTCTTAAGTATCATAAGCTTGTATATCTCTCTTTTGAATAGATGGGTTCTTCTTATACTCTTTTGCATATTTTTTTATTTTCAGTTGATTTTTTTCTTTTGCCACATAATTAGTGAGCTTCTAAATGCAATGGACTTGAAATATTAACAATAGCTCTTGGAAATAGATCCCAATAGTCTCATGTGTTCTATTTCATAACTCATTCATAATGTGATGTAGTTGCTTGACATGCTAGAAAAAATTTGGTGTTGGATACCTTTATCTTTAACCTTGTTTCTTTCATTGTAGAAATTGTCATCTTGTCTGTCATTGACCTGCGAGTCATATCCTATGGAGGAATAGTTTAAAGTTAGATCATCAAGACATAAAACCAACAATTAAATCTAGATTCAATTGAAAACACCACACTTATAGTTGTCACCCATAAGTAAAATCAACAATATTTACCTTAACTTCTAACATTAAGTTCAAAGATGAATATAATCAATTAAACCAAATTGAATTTAAATAAATTTATGAGAAATAAGAAAGATTACAAAAGAGATGTCACCTAATTTGTGACCTTGCTTTGTTGTCTCTACAGTGCAACAACTTCACAACCTTAAAACATTATTGTTGTTAATTGCCACAAAGCATTAACACTCTTCTTTCATAATTTTGTGCACAAACAAAAATTCTAATTTGGTGTTGTTCTCTCAATAGTATGCTCTCTCTATTTCTTCAATCCTTATTTTCTATTCTCCACCCCCTCTATTGCATCTAGCTAGGGAATTTATAAGGACCATTTTGGCACATGAGGAATCACCACTTATGCATAATGGCTATGGCAATAATGTTCACTATAACATCCACTACCATCATGCACATAGGTAACATTTACTATAACATCCACTGCCACCACCCATGCAGGTAATGTTCATTGTAACGTCCACTAATCATGTGGCAAAGAAATGTGCAACTACTACCATCCACGTGCAAGTAACAATTGTAGGAACATGTAACTATAAAAATAGCTGGGAACCATGCTTGATTACCTACATAACTTCCACTACAAAAAATGGCAATCTCCATCAAGTTAACATGCCAGAAATAACTACAGTTGCATGGTCAAAAAATGTGGTTGATGGAGCAACACACATTGCTGCACCAACATCCAAGTTACAGCTCCATTATCATCATAAATCCTCAACATGCACTCATGTTACTACTACAGAAACAAAATCAAAAACCAGAAAACATAACACTAGTATAGATTAAGGAATTGGATTTTTCAACTACCACCACATGGTTGCTTAACAACAAAACTTGCGCCTCTAGTTCAAGCCTTTAATACATAAAAACTAATAAACTAATAATAAACTAATACTCATCACTATAATAAACTAAAATAACTAAAATGAACATTAATTAAACACTAATTAAATAATTAACAATATGTAATTAAGATTTAAAAACTACTAATTTTGGGGTTTCACATAGCCCAATGCTTGGCCATAAAGGCAAAAATAAAATAAAATAGAACATTAATAGATGTATAAGAAAATAGAATTATTACAAGATATATAGATATATATTAGGCATTTAAAATTTAACACATTGGAAACATGTAGACATTTAACAAGAAAAAGATTAAAACAAAAATAAATTTGTCTATTGCCTAAATGTCCAAATATTTATTTACTAATTATACTTATTTCTCTTTTGATGATAAATTTTTACTTGTAGACATGAGTTCACATATAACTTGGTTAGGAAAGTCCTACCTAGGATTAATTGGACTTAACCTCACCTCACAAGATCTACTTTGTTAGGTGCAAGAATGTCTTATAAACTCAAGGTTTAAACCTTTCTTATGATTCAAACATTGGAGATGCATTACTTACATCTAACTCATTCCCTAAATTGATCTTGGCTCAACTTCCAAGTTGGTTATACCCTACTATCATATCATTTATTAATTGGTTATCCCCTCCTCCTAATTAAGCTAAGGTATGTAACATACCTAGGTTAATTAGCAAATATAAATTATTAAAAAGACATATGATCAAAGGATATACCAAAAGCAAAAGTTGTCCTAGGTTTTAAATATCTAGACTAAGAGGAAATCAAAGGCAATGGATGAACAAGTGTTAGTATCCATCATTAGCTACCATAGTATAGGTCTCACTAACACCTACGAAAGACATTATGGGAAACACAAAGAAAACCCATGCACAAAAGTACCACTAGTCAAAGAGATAACCATGCAAGAGAAAATAGGAAGATAACACAACAAAAATGAAAGAAAGGAATAGCAAACAGTAAAAACTAGGTAAAACCAAAAGCAAAAAGAGCAATAATCTAAGAAGTACAAATAAACAAAAGTAAAATAACTAAATAACAAAGTAAGAGGAATGATTAAAACTAAAGGTGCCCAATAAGATACCAACTATGGAGGAGTCACTCCTTTACTGCTAGTGTTATACTCTAGTTCTAAGGTAGTGACATCTTGATTTGATTGGTAATTGTTGCTTGTCCCTTAAACACTCTACTTACAAAATGGGGTTCTTGTAAGATGCTTAAAATTGGAGCATCACCCCAACTATAAGGTTCTTGTGGGAGTGGGGCTCAGCTCATGATTGAAGGTTCTTGTGCAATCATTTTTTTCTTTCTTTTTTATTTTTATATCTTGCTTCCTTTTCTTCTTTTATTTTTTCTTTTTCTTTTCTCTATTTTTTTCTTTTTATTATCTCTTTCTTTTTCTTTTTCTTTTCTCTTTTTTTTGCAAGAAATTCAATATATAACCAGCTTTAACCATGAGGTTCTTGTGGGAGCCAATTTCATTTTGTAAGGATTACTCACATGGCTTGATATCAAAAGATGCTTTTTGCTACAAGAGAAACTAGGTCCAATATAACACACCATTTCCACCTTAGTAACTCATCCAACTAGGTATTTAATAGAAACCAAATATTAATAAGCATTACCCTAAACTAAGCTATTTAGCCACATTGACTTATGAAACTTGTACTTAAAGAATATTGTTGAAAAATAATAAAGTTTATTATGTGTAAGACACTTATTAATATAAGGCTCACTCTTAGTTAGATTTTTGGTTTAAACCTACTTATCTCAAGGAAGGAGAAGTTGTCCTTCTTCTTTGCATTCTAGACATGATGCTACCAAATTCTTTATAGTCCCAACTAATAAAAGAATTTCCTATTGCCCTCTACATTTTTTAAGGTAAAAGTTGTAGACTATAAATACTACTTTATAGTTTATTCTATGAAATAAGAGTCTTGTTGAAGGTTATTTTTAAAGGTTAAGACTTCTAATGGATTGTTGTTATGTGATTCATTAGTTATGGGATAAGTTGGGTCATTTAGCTTTACAAGTTCATCTTCCCCAAGTTCCTCAATCTGATGTTGATGATATAACTTAAGTCTTTGTCCATTAACTAAGAATGTAGTTAAGGAATTATCAATAGGTGGTATGAGAATGCTTCAGTTATCATGGGGTTGGATAACTAAATAAGGGCCTTCTCACTTAGTTAACTTTTCTAGAAATTTATGTAATCTCATATTGTAGAGAAGAACTTTATCACCTATAGAAAAGTGTTTTTTAAAGATATTCTTATCATGTGATGTCTTCATTTGTTTCTTTACAATTTTTTGTTTGTCAAGAGCATGTAGCTACATTTTGTCAAGTTCATAAAGTTGGTTGATTTCAGTGGCCTAGTTCATGTCTTCATCAAATTTAAGTTGTTGGGTTAATTGTAAATATTGATATTTAAGTTCAATAGGTAATAGACATAACTTGCCAAAAACCAATTGATAAGGTGAATATCCTAAACTTAGTTTATAGGTAATTTGATAAGCCCAAAGTGCATCTTGCAATTTTTTGGACCATTTCTTTTCTTTAGTACATATAGTTTTTGTTAATATATTCAAGATAATTCTATTAGCATTCTTTACTTGGTCATTTGTTTGAGGATGATTGGCAGTAGCTGTTTTATGTTGGATACAATAAGACTTAAGCAATTTTCCATGATTTTATTGACAAAATGGGTTCCATGATCACTAATAATCACTTGTAGAGTTCTTAAACATGTTAAAATATTTTCTCTAAGGAATGCTACAACAATCTTAACATCATTTATTGGGGTGATTTTTTCCTCTACTCATTTGGTGACATAGTCAATACAAACCAAAATGTATTAACATCCATTAGATGATGGAAATGCTCCTAAAAAGTCTATACCCCACATATCAAATGGTTGTGTTATTTAAATTGGTTTTAAGGGCATGTCATATCTTTTTGTTATGGCTTCCATTCATTGACATTTATCACATTCTTGCACATAGTTATGTGCATCTTTAAAAATTGAGGGCGAATAAAATTAACTTTGAATTCTTTTGATAGTAGTACATTTGCTATCAATGTGGCCACCCCCTAAATCATCATGACACATTTGTAGAATTTCTTGTTGTTCATTCTCAACCACACATCTCCTTGCTATGTTATCCTTACAAATTCAATAGAGATATGGACTACTCCAGATGTACCTAGATAGGATGCGTAAGAAAGATTTCTTTTTTTCCTTAGTCTAATTGGTAAGGGTTTTCATAGTGGCTAGATAGTTGGCTATATCAACAAACTAAGGATCCTTTCTTGTAGAAAAAAATTGTTCATTAAGAAATTCATCATGAAAGACTCCTTGTGTTCGATTTTCATCAGTAGTTTCTAGCCTTGAAAGATTATTTGCTACTACATTTTCCCTTCATCTTTTAACTAAAATATCTAGGTCAAATTCTTGGAGTAATAAACACCATCTCATTATTCTTGCACTTTCTATTTTTTTGGTAGCTAAGAATTTAATGGCTAAATGATTAGTATATACTTTACTTTTACATCCTATTAAATAATGTTTAAATTTATCTAGAGCATATACAATAGCAAATAAATTTTTTTCTATAGTTGTATAGTTTACTTCGGCTTGGTCTAAACTTTTGGACACCTAATAAATCACTTGTGGTTTATGATCAATGTATTATCCTAAAACTACCCCTTCTGCTATGTTACTAGCATCACACATTAGATCAAATGGATAATCCCAATTAGGTGCATTTAATATAGGAGCTATGGTTACTAATTTTTCTAATTCTAAGAATGCTTCTTAACAGTCACTAGTCCAAACAAATGAAACATCTTTTTCTAAGAGCATGTATAATGGTTTAGCAATTTTTGAAAAAAGTCTTTGATAAACCTTCTATAATACCCAACATGTCCTAAAAAATATCAAAGAGTCTTTAAATTAATTGGAGCTAGAAGTGTAGATATGACTCTTATTTTCTCATTATCCATCCTTATCCCATCTTTAGAAATAACATGTCCTAACACTATGCCATTCATAGCCATTAAGTGACTCTTTTCCCAACTTAATTTTAAATTTTTATCAATACATATATCTAAGACATGTTCGAGATGTTGTAAAGTTTCATCATAAGTATTTCCATAAACTGAAAAATCATTCATAAAAACTTCAACATAATCTTCTAACATATTAGAAAATATTGAGATCATGGCTCTTTGGAAAGTAGCTAGTGCATTACAAAGGCCTAAAGGCATATGCTTATAAGCAAAGGTTTCATAAGAACATGTAAAGGTTGTTTTATGTTGGTCTTCAAGGGCAATGGCTACTTGACTGTTGATAAGTGGCGAGGTACCCCTACACTCAAACATACGAATACAAGCATCTCACACACAATCCGGTCGAACTCCAAGGACTAAGTGCTTACGCGCCTTATGGAACACTTAAGGTTAATCAATCGTTGTCTTCCCAGACTTGTATTATCACAGTTGTATGGTTAAGTAAGTCTGAAGTATATGATTTTTATGTCTTTTATCCTTCTATTGCCTATGCTAAGAGGGAAAAGAGTGAAGAGACTAAGTAACTAACTTTCACTAACTAAGTACTAATCGTCCTAGCACCAGTATCCATTCCCACTTATCGTACACACCCTGAACCAGTGCAACACTATTGGGATTACCAAACACTATTCGTTACTAGGTTACCAAGCGTAGCACACGTGCCTAAAGCAGTCGTACTGTATGCACTTAACTAGGAGAGTTGAGGGTTGAGAGTGATTAATTGTCTAAGAAAGCATTTAAACATTTAACAATAATTAAAGTCCTATTTAGCTTAGTCCATCCACTATAAGGTTTATCAGAAAGTTTGTCTTTATTTCCGTACAAAAATGTGTGCTCAGGTACAATTTGCTCGAATAAATATCTGTTCACTTTGAGACTCCTACTGTGAGCACATGGAAATTATTCTATCTCTGGAATGGTAAAATTGCCAGAGTTTAGCTAAGGGTCTAGATTTAGATGGCAAAATAAGGAAAAGCTGCCTCTTATTTATAGAACTGGCGACAGGTTGCGATATCGCGTACACGATATCGTGGCCCATGTGATATTGTGTCCCATCAACTGTAACCACTAAATCCATCCAAAAAGAAATAATATTCATGTCCTTCTAATTTTTCCAGAATTTTATCTATGTATGGTAATGGAAAATGGTCTTTCTTTGTATTTTGGTTTAACCTTCTATAATCTACACAGATGATGAGTGGCGAGGTACCCCTACACTCAACCATACGAATACGAGCATGTACGCGCGATCTGGTTGAACTCCGCAGACTAAATGCCTTAACGCCACAAGAAACACTTGGGGTTAATCGTTCATTGTCTTCCTAGGCTTGCTTGTATGTGTCACGGTGTATGGTTAAGCAAGTCGGAGGTATATGATTTTTTTGGTGTTTTTCGGTTTATCTCCTAAGCTATGAGGGAAAAGGGTTGAGAAACTAACTAACTCTAACTACAGCACTAAGTCCTAGTGTCAGCATCCGTTCCCACTTACCGTACATACCCTGAACTGTGCAACTGTGGCTACCAAACGCTAATCGTTACTGGAATTACCACACGTAACGCACGTGCTCGAAGCAGTCGTACTAAGGCACTTAACTAACCTAAGTGTGACAAGCAGCCAATTCCTTGACTAGCTGTACACATCCGTGGATGCTCGTAATCAAGTCGTACTTGTCTCACATCTAGGAGGAAAGGGTGAGAGAATCTACTCGCGATGAGTAGCCGATTCCTTGGCTAGCCGTACACATTCATCAACGCTCGTAACCAAGTCGTACTCATGCCAAGTCACTAGGAAAGTAGTAAATAACATTAATTAAACCTATCCATGCACTGCAAGGATTATCCACAAAGCTCGTCTTTATTATCGTATACAACTTGCGTTCAGGTACAAAGCTGCTCAAATAAAGAACTGTTCACTTGGGGGACTCCTACTGTGGGCACATAGAAAATATTCTATCTCTGGGGTGATCAATCCACTAGAGCTTTGCTACTTAGCCTATCTGATCGGAAATGAGGAGAGTGCCACCTCTTATTTATAGATATAGTGGCGGACCATGATATCGCGTATGCGATATCGCAGGGGATGCTATATCGCGGTGAACGCAATATCACATATGCGATATCGCGGCCTATGCAATTTGCGTCTCATCATACCCCCATGACTGAATGAAAACTCATCCTCAAGTTCCTTACAATAATATCATGTAGGTATGGGATTATTAGGGGAAATGGAACTAATGGAATGACATGTGAACGGTTCATTATTACAAGACTTGACACAACTGGTGTTCATGACAACAAGGGTGAACACCTTATTACAATGACATCGGGCCACACTTGGCAGCTGAGAGAAAAGAGGAGAGAGAATAGAAGAGAAGAAGAGAGAAGAGTCTTGTTGCTGCCAACGCCTAGATTGCACCTTCCGTTGTCCTTCCGTAAGCGCATTATCAATCCTGCTCCTTGCATAGCCACTTCAGCGCTGCTCCATTCCAAGTGTTTGCTCCAGATCCATTCCATTGTTGTATGATTGCCATCTGCACACACAACACAATCATATATTAGCAAGGGTAATTGAATCATTAAGTAAAGAATACCTTGCTTCGGTGTAAGTCCATTGGCTAGGTTGTGGTATGGCTGAGATGGATCTGGGAATATGTAGATGATGACTACCGAAGGTGTAGGGGTTAGGAAGAGAAACGAAAAAATCTGGCCCCGTACCCCCATGACTAATCGCGAACCTCCGGTAGCATTAGAATAGAGAAAGAAAAGGAGTAAGAAAGATAGGTAAAAAGGAACAACTATGGCATCAGTGAAGTGGATGTCAAGATGAAAATAAACAAAATAAAATTAATTGCAAAAGATGTTAAAGCAAAGAAGTTAACTAACGTTCCAAATAGGAATGACAGTGGGTTCTCCCCAAAGCAGGCTCATGCCCTTAATGCCCTGACAATCCCACATTCAAAGAGTCCGTAGGCTCAGGGAATGTCCTTTGGAATAAGAGTTAAAGTCTTAACCAGAAGAATTTACCAAAAAGAAAACAATGCATCAACCAAAGTATATACTAATGATACAACCGGCAATGAGGTGAACAATGGAGATAAAGATGGAAAGAAGAGAAGTGGAATGGAATCCCAAAGAACAAGGTGGTGTACAGCCCCTTGTGTGTTTTATGATTAATGTGACTTGGCAAATCTCATCCAACTCCGGCTCAAACCAACCACTTCCAGTGACTTCGCATCAATGCACTTTGGTTAAACCATCCACATGGATGACAAGGATGCATCTTCGAGAGTCACCACCATTCCAACAAAACAAAGAAGAATGGGAAGCGAGAAGGGCCTTAGTTAGAGGGAACACTTTGGTTCCAAAAC
>MNCI01014694.1:1547485-1563569 GCA_015680685.1 Gnetum montanum | reverse complement strand
TTCATGACGTCTGTGATGTCTTCGTGGTGGTTCCCTACTCTCCCTACGTCCTTGCCCTTGTCCTAACTCCTCTCGACCTTCCTGTTGAGGTCTTTCATCTTTTTTACTTTTACCCTCTCCATTATGCTCATGGTGGTTGCGCCCAGATGTGGAAGGAGAGTGTGAGTGGTGAGATGAAGGAGAAGAGGAAGAGGATCCATCACCATGGCGATGTTTCTTACCTTCTCTCTGGCTGCTTCGGCCCCAATCATTGTAACGATCTAAGTGTACGTCCTTAGTGTGAGTGGTTGTTCCTACTGTGAACAGTTGGTGCTCACGGGGATCAGAGCTTGTAGCATGTACAGTTGATCAAAGGCCCTGATGCCTTACCTCTTCACCATTGTGAGGAGGAGGAACATCATTTTCTAAGAAACCCATTGTGAGGGGTTCCTCATCTCCTATTTCACTAAGGACATGGGGGACCTTGCCCTTCAACAATGAATGTTGGCTCTACTGCCTTTCATCCCGAATACGTTGTGCATTTGTGGGATGATAATCCCTTGTGTCATGGTCGTCCAAAACATATTCTACAAATAGTTCTTGCATTCTGATTTGTGCTAAGGCACAGAAAAGCATATTAGGGGTTGCTCGATCTGGGGGTAACACAATGTTACTTTACAGATCTCTCCACCGTAGTTGTTCATCCTAATGGAGAATAAAAGTAAAATCCGGGACATACTCATCGGGATGAGTATATGTCACTTTAGATTGTTTAGGACATGGCTGGTCTCGGTTATGCGTATGATGCTGACTATCTTCTGTGTTGTCCTTAGGTGAGTTGATTGTGTGAGAAGAAGCCATTTCTACCGGTGTGCTGTTTACCGTTATTTATGTTCTTAATTAACTGATTAACCCGAAGGTTCATTAGAGCTCACAACGATGTGAATGATTCCTAATGTTCAATTGGCGTAAAAAACACTTAGTCCTCGGCAACGGCGCCAATGATGAGTGGCGAGGTACCCCTACACTCAACCATACGAATACGAGCGTGTACGCACGATCTGGTCAAACTCTNTTGTCTCACGTCTAGGAGGAAAGGGTGAGAGAATCTACTCGCGATGAGTAGCCGATTCCTTGGCTAGCTGTACACGTTCGTCAATGCTCGTAACCAAGTCGTACTCATGCCAAGTCACTAGGAAAGCAGTAAATAACATTAATTAAACCTATCCATGCACTGCAAGGTTTATTCGCAAATCCCGTCTTTATTTCCGTACACAACTTGCATTCAGGTACAAAGCTGCTTGAATAAAGAACTGTTCACTTGGGGGATTCCTACTGCGGGCACATGGAAAATATTCTATCTCTGGGGTGATCAATCCGCCAGAGCTTCGCTACTTTGCCTATCTGATCAGAAATGAGGAGTGCGGGCACATGGAAAATATTCTATCTCGGTGGACTGCGATATCGCGTACGCAATATCGCAGGGGATGCGATATCGCGGCGGACGCAATATCGCGTATGCGATATCGCGGCCTGTGCAATTCACGTCTCATCAACAGACTTTCCATTTTCCATCCTTTTTTCGTACTATAGTAATGGGGCTTACCCATTCACTATCAACTATTGGATAAATTATTCCTTCTTTCCAAAGTTTTAAAATTTTATCCATAACAATTTGTTTTAAGGCTAGATTAATTCATCTTGGTAGAATTCTTACTGGTTTACATTTTCCTCTAAATAGATATGATAGTGGCAGATGTTGGGTGAGATTCCTTGGTGAAGGTCCTTATAACTCCATGCAAATGCCTTACATTTTCTATGTAGAACTTCTAATCATTTTCTTTCTTGCTCATTAGTAAGTTGGAAATTCATTATTAATGGTTTATTATGATCTAGGAAAACATACTTAAGTGTACTATGTAGTTCTCTAAGATCCAAGGAATCTTTATTTGTTGGTTGACTTATTTTTCCAATATTCCTTCAACCCAAATTCAAAATCTAGTTAGGGAGATCTTATTGTTCTTTAGTTGAGGGATCTAAAGGTCCTTCATCAAAATTATTCAATACTAAGATTTCCCTATCTTGTTTCATTGTTGAAGTGGGTAAAGTATAGAGCATTATTTCTTCTTTCAAGTCTACATTTAAACAATCTTCTTTTACCTTAGCATATATATTTAGTGTAAAAGTAAGATGGGCAAAGGAAACTTGAAGTTGTCTAGATCTACAATTAATTACCGCATTAGATGTTGCTAACCAAGGTCTACCTAATATAATAGGAAAACAATTAGGATCTTTTACTTCCAAAACAACAAAGTCAATTGGGTATTTTCCTTTTTCTACCTGAATTATCAAGTCCTCTACTATTCCTATGGGTTTTACATTTAAACCATTAGCTAATGATTGTCATGCTTACTCCTTTGATATCTTGTATATCAAGTGACCTAGCCATTTCAAGAGGCATGATATTAATGTTGGCTCCTAAATCCAATAGGGCATTTTTAATTACTTGGCCATTTATTTTGATTGGGATGGTAGGGACTCCAAGATCTTGGTATTTTTGAATCTCATGATTTTGTATAAGCCTGTTTAGGAATTTTTTTTCCTTTCTTCTCCTAGTGCATAATTCCCTTAAGTATTTGGCATAAAGAGGTGTGTCTTTTATTGCTTATTCTAAAGGGATATGCAAATACAATTCACTAAAAAAATTTTCAAGATGGGATTTAGTTGTAAAATCCTCTTGTAATCATTTAGGGAAAGGAGGTAAAACTAGTTGCCTAGAGAGTAATGCTTGCTCTTTTTTCCTAGTTAGTTTATCTTCCTCATATACTATTTGTGATTAAATTTCTTCTTATGTCCCAACCTCTTGAAATCTCACCTTTTTTTGGGGTTTAGGTTCAACTATTTTTCCACTTCTTGTAGCGATGGAATGTAATTGCTCTTTAACCTTTCATTGAGATGTAGGATTTGGTTTAGGTTCATATGGTAATTCATTTTTCATTAAGTCCTAAAATCTCCTTCTAGTCTCACTCATGAATTGTCTACTTTGTTCTATGAAAGAAGTAAGGCTTTGGGTGAGTTTATCCAAGTGTTCATTAGTTGGATTTTTAAATGGCCTAAAGTTATTTTGAGGATATTGTTGTTGGTAAAATGATTGTTGAGGAAAGTTCATTGTTGTTTGGCTCTTAAATTGTTGAAAAGCCTTTACTGACTATTGCATTTTCTCTTGAAAATAGAATAAGACTAGGCAAGTTGTTTGGTCATGTTGGGGACTACCACAAATGTGGCATATTTCTCCTTAAATTCCATGAGCTTGTTTTTTAATTAATTATGTCAACTCATCCACCTTGTTATTTAACTGTTCTATTTGTTAAGTCATGTCTTGCATAATATTTGGTTTTAGCCAACATTTACTTTGATCTACAATGAATCTATGATCCTCCAACCATCTTTTGAAATCACATTTAAAATATTTCCTCCAAGTGTAAAGTCAACATTTTGCCTACAATAAGGTAATAAGCCTTCTACAAAGATTTGAATTAATTAATGGCTTGGAAATACATGGTTTGGATTTTTAAAGCATAATCTTTTAAATTTATCAAAGGTACTCTCATAGTCTTCATCCTCATGTTGCATAAAACTCATTAATTGCTTCCTTAATGAATACAACCTATCATTTGAAAGAAATCTTTGTAGAAAAGCATTCTTAAATTTATCCCATGAACTAATTTATGTTTTAAGGGTTTGTAGCTAAAAATTAGCTTTGTCCTTTAAGGTTGATTTAAAGGCAATCATCTTAGTTCTATCCCCACTTTGAGGTGCTAAAATGGCTAATGTTGTTTCAAATTCTCTTATGTGGGTAATCAAATCCTCATCATTTATTCCTTTAAAGATAGGTCATAAATGATTTTTTTAAACCTATACATATCTTTCTTATGGAAAAAATAATGGTCCCTGAGGTATCATGGATGTTCTTTGATTCATTAACTCCCCAAGGGTTTATCCTAGGTAGGGTTGACCAATTGGAACATTAGAACTCAAACTACTAAAGGAGAGAGGAATTGAACCTAAGGAAAATGAGGGAGGTGTATGATGTGAAGATGATCCCATCATGTAAGTAAAGGTTACTACTGGGGTTCCTATAGGATTTGGTATAGAAATGGAGACTAGTGGTGGATTTGTAAAATTTAAAGTACTCACTGGTTGGGTAATACTTCCAATTATGATCACATAAGTTAATATTGGGGTAGTATTTAGATTTTTAAGTCCTACCCCCATAGTTGAACTCATGGTTGTAGTTGGAATATCAAATAGAAGATTAACATATATAGAAAAATTATGTTGTGTTTTTTCTTTGGGATTTTATGTTGTCAAAGGGGAAGAAAAATCAGATCTTGATTGTATTGGTTCCTCTTGGTCTTGTTTTTGAGTGACTTTTGTATGTTTATAAAAGCTAAGAGTGCTCATAGAAGGTTGAATTTGTGTTGGTTTCTTTGGTTGCTTTGTTGGTTTCATTAATAAGAACATTCTTCATTGGCACATTCATGGGCTACCATTCCTAAGAATTTATAAATTGATTTAATAACTCGTACCATCACGGCTTTAATTATAGCTTTTTAAACAGTTTTAGCTGGTTGTACGATAAGAGGAGCTGATTCTTATGATTTTTCCTTATTTTTGGATTTTTTAATGTGAGAAAAATAAGTAAAAGAAACCATTTCTAAAATTAATTGAATAAAATAAATAAAATAAAATAAAATGTACCTAGAATATGAAATTACAAAATGAAATTAAAATGTATAGAATTCTTAATGATGATTAACTCTACCGGTCTCCCCTGCAACGACGCTAAATTGACGAGCCAAGCAAAATTTGGTGCTAGATACCTTTAATCTTTATTTTCATTTCTTTCATTGTGAAAATTGTCACCTTGTTTGTGCCTGACCTATGAGTCGTAAACCAATGGAGGAATGGTTTAAAGTCAAAAGATCATCAAAACAAAACCAACAATTAGATCTAGATTCAATTGAGAACACCACACTTACAATTTTCACACATAACTAAAATCAACAATATTCACCTTAACTTCTAACATTAAGTTCAAAGATGAATACAATCAATTAAACTAAATTGAATTTAAATAAATTTATGAGAAATAAAGAAAATTACAAAGGAGACGTTACCTAATTTGTGACCCTGCTCTATTGTCTCTGTAGTGCAACAACTTCACAATCTTAAAACATTATTAGCTATTAATTATCACAAAGTATTAACACTCTTTCTTCATAATTTTGTGCACAAACCAAAATTCTAATTTGGTGTGGTTCTCTCAATAATGTCCTCTTTCTATTTCTTCAATCCTTTTTTTCTATTTTTTGTCCCCTTTGTTGCATCTAGCTAGGGAATTCATAAGAACTAGTCTAGCACATGATGAGCCACCACCTATGCATAATAGCCATGGTAATAATGTTCACTATAACATCCACTACCACCACCCATGCAGGTAACATTCACTATAACATCCATTGCTAATGAGCGGCGAGGTATCCCTACGCTCAACCATACAAATACGAGCATCCATGCACGATCTGGTTGAATTCCAAGAACTAAGTGCTTATGGGCCTTTGTGGAAAAAAAAAACAGGCTAGTTAATCATTATCTTTCCAAACTTACTTGTATAGCATGATTGTATGATTAAGTAAACTTGAGGTACGTGATTTTTTATGGCTTTTATGTTTTTATGTCCTGGTGCTACAAAGGGAGGAGAGAGATAACTAAGCAACTAAATTAATTTAACTACTCAACTATGCTTTAACTAGTCCTAACACTAGCATCCATTCTCACTTGCCATACACATCCTAAACTGGTGCAACACTACTAGGATTGCCAAACGCTAATCGTTATTGGGCTACCAAGCGTTACACACATGCTTGAAGTCGTCGTACTAAGTGTGCTTACTTAGAAGAGTTGTAGGGTGAGAGAGCAAACATTAATTAACCAAGGAAAGCATTAAGTAATAGTAATTAACATTAATGAATCTATTTTGAATGCTGCAAGGTTTATCACAAAGTTCATCTTTATTGCTGTACACAAGGTGTGCTTAATTACACAATGCTCGAATAAAGATCTGTTCACTTTATAACTCCTACTACGAACACTTAGAAATAATTCTATCTCTGGAAAGGGAAAAAGGCAAAAGTTTGGGTAAGGAACTAAGACTAATTACCAAAACCAAGTGTGCCCACCTCTTATTTATAGGCAACGAGGCAGTTCTTGCTATCGGATGCTCAATATCACTTAGAAGGCTTCGATATTATGGTTTATCATACCTCCATGATTAAATGAAAACTCATCCTTGAGTTCCTTACAAAATATTGGGAAGGTATGAGATTATTGACTGAATGACTTTGACAGTGAAACGGGATAACAAACTCAAAGTGCTCAATGAATGGATCAACAACACATTACAACATTGGTGTTCATACCCATTGTGGTGAATATTGTACATAAATGACATCTAAGCCCTTATTTCACAGCTTGAAGAGAGAGAAGAAAATGAGGCGCGTTGTTGCTGATGTCAAGATTGCACCTTCCGTTGTTTATCCATAGCCATGTGACCAAACTTGTTTCTTTCATAAATGCTCTAGCTCCAGTCCATCATGAGTGCTCCCTCCTAACCTAGTCCATTGTTCGTATGATCTCCATCTGCACACACAACATAGTCACAAATTAGCAAGAATAGATAAACCACAATGTGGTTGATACCTTGCCTCAATATAAAGCACATTGGCTGAGTTGTGGTTATGGTAGATACTGGGTTAGAGGTTTATTACTAGTGACTACCTCAGTTGTAGGGGTGAAACAAGTAGTAGAATGGAAAAATTTGTCACAAGGCTTCCATGATTAAGAGCAAATCTCTAATAGAAGGAACAAGAAAGATGGGAAAAATAATGACGGTGATGCCAATAAAATGGATGTCATGAATGGGTATGAAATGAGAAATTGTTGATTGTAAGAAATGTTTAAGGAAAAGAATTTAACAATTGCACCATAAAGGAATGTTAATGAGTCCTCCCTAAAGCAGGCTCATGCCTTTTATGCCTTAACAAACCCACAAACCAAAGAGTCTGTAGGCTCTAGAAATAACACATGGAACAGGGTTAAAATCTTACTCACAAGAATTTACCAAGGAAAAACAATGCATCAACCAAAATATAGATTAATCATAAAACTGACAATGAGGTGGAAAATGGGAAGAACAATGGAGAGGTGAAGATGGAATGAAATCCCAAGAGTAAGGTTGTGTAAAGCCCCTTGTGTATTTTATGGTTAACGTGACTAAGTAAAAATCATTCCAAATCTGAACTCAAACCAACTACATACACTTGACCAATACACTTGACTATTGGGTATATGAATCCCCTGCCACTGTGATCTGATCCCCATGAATCATTAACAAGAAAGCCATCCTTATCTTGCCACCACCTATCATGTTGAAGAGGCATTGGAACAAAGCTAGTTTTATCCTGCTGGCCACAAGAAGCATTATTGCTAGTCAGGTCAGCCTCATCTGACAAAAGAGATATGATGCCAGAAGAAACAAGATCTCAAACGGCCAGAATTGCTGTCCTCACATATGATCTCAAGTTTGTGCCAGTTGCAAAAGCAGTAGCAGTTAATCCTTGAACAAAATGGGTGAAGAGATTTGGTGTATCCCCCTAAAACCATGTGGAACGGTTGCTCAGGCTTGGTACAATACCAAGCTAATATAAAAATAATATTAAATTCAGTTTATAAAAATATATATATGAAATTAAAAGTTGAACACGCTAGATAGAGCGATGTTGAAACTAGCAAATCTTGGAACATTATCAATGTATTCTTTACAAAGTTTCCTGTCAATGGTGACTCCAGAACCCTTACCAATGACTGCAAACATAAAAGATATACATCTTTTAGAACACCCTAAACATGTACATGAACACCAATGTTTAACATATCCACAGTCAACAAGGAAGCTATCAAATAATATTGCAAATGGAGTGGGAATAAAATTGGAAATACTATATTTCAATACAAAGATACTTTTAGCAATGGTTGAGCTACACAACCAAAAAGACAAATGGTAAATTTCTTCTGATTAAATAAACACAGTTGTAGTATACACATAAAAACAGGGCTAAATTGCAGTAAACTGGAACTGTGCTATTAATAGGTCAGTATGTAGGTCACACCACTGCAAGTCGATTAAATTAACTGATTTTACCACATGGAAACTTGAGAAAGCATTCTAGTAGAAGATAATGAAAAAGAACTTGGAACAACAGTGAAAAAAAGGAATGCCTAGAAGAAGGCTCAAATCAGCACAAAGGATCTTGAAAGTGGCAGGCAGGAGGTAGAAGAGCCTGACAGTTTTCTTGAAATGGTGCTCTTCTCACATGCAATGGATTCCATTCTGAACCAGACAACTAAGGACCAATGCCAAGATCTCAAAAGCTTCAAAGGAGGTATCACCAAAGTTAAACAAAATATGGTAGGCAGAAGGTGACTCAGGAGTCCCAAAATATGACACTATCAAGTGGAATCTTTACTGTTCAAACTACAATGGAAATCATATCTTGGAATTGCAGAAGCCTATGATCTACCTACAATGGACACCTTTTGAAAAACATCAGATTCTCTGTTGCAATTGACTAAGTTGCAAGAAAGGGCAGAGACCACATGGAAGAAAAAAGGGTAAGCTTTACAGATTGTAATTGTACAATGACTGATGGACTTCTCATGCAAGTAAAATCAAAGACAGATCACAATAAAATTAAGAAGCTTTAACAGGCCTAGAACATAAAAGAGAAGAAAGCCTTATAGGAGAGAATTTTGTTTCATTCTTTCAATAGCCAATGATTGACCATGGTCATTCTGTATATAAATTACAGTTTGCTAGCAGTTTTTGGTATATTATTTCCACAAAGCTGTTCTTGATGTAAAAGTCACTTAACTTTAAAAGCATACAAAAAAGTGAGAGAAATTGCATACTGAGAAACAATGCAATAAGTATGTTCACAAACAGGGAAATACAAATGCTAACAATGTCATCATCATTTACAAAGTGTTAACACAACTACATGTGATGAATAGTTAACATACAACACAAAGCAAATTTCTTGGGCAAAGAGAAACAAAGTGAGAGAACAAACCTGAACTTCTAATGTTCTCTCTCTCTTCATGGATAGCATCTGAATGGTTCCACACTCTACAAGTGACTCACGAAATGTGGGCATTTGAATTTTCTTTCCAATCATAAAATCTGTCAGAAAAATCACCAATTTTAAAAGCAGACATTATTTATATCAACATATAAAAGGAATATCTGATGAATACATTGACCTAACTTGACAAATAATCTGTGAGAAATACATATAAACAGCTCTGAGCAATAGCCCCATTAGGTTTCTTCTCAAGCAGAGTCTTGATGGAACCATAAAACATTGTGAAAAGATTGTGTGCTTCTACAAGAACATCTCTTAATGCTTCATGTCCGCAGAGTTCATCAGATTCTTTAACTTTCTCAACAACCTGGCAGCAGTTAGTGTTCAATAAAAATCAGGACAAAGTTATCAATTTTCAGCATTTAACAGTGCACAAATTAGAATTAAACTACAATTATATATAATACACATTTGATTTCTTTTTAATTAGATATCTGTTGACCAGAAGTATATATGAACTACAGTGCACAATTGAATTTACGGATTTTTATAGAAGACAGAGAACTAAAAAGTGAAAACAGTCAACAGTATCTTAGTCCAGGTACCAGTAACATGTTATGTGATTCTGTGAAACCATGTGGAGCATTTCTGTAAAACTTCAATATGCAAGAAAATGATGAATGTTGCAGCAAAATAATCATTACCTCACTGTCATCAAATTAGGGTGTCCTGAAAGGATAAGTTTTATTGTAGCCAATTTACATAATATGAACCTGGGCTTACATTTTTATGGTGCACGAGATTACACATGTAGAATTACACCTTTAACCTTAATTGTTATAAACAGCACACTTACAAACTTAATTAGAGAGTATGCATTACGGAGAGATAAATCATGCATGTTGTTTTTAGGTAATGAAATGCTAATTGAACGGTCAAGATGAGTTATTAATTTTGAGAAACTGTATAATCCAAAAGATGTATAAAAATACACCAAAGCAAGCTAAAGCTGGCTGAAAGCAGCTATGAGTATAGCATGATTAATGAATGAAACCAGAGAGAGCTTTATTGATCCAGTGGTGGCATAACTATTTAGCCACTGCCACAAACAAATAGTAGGAGATGCGAATAAATTGGATAAAACTAGATATCAAAAGTGCTATGAAATGCCTTGTTACAAACGCATGCAGCAGTTCCTGTAGCAAACTAGCACAGCGGAATAAAACAAATTAACAGATTACTAGACCGAAACATATTAGATTTAGCAATAAGAGAAACCAAAGAAATTACTTAGCAAGAAAGCAGCAACAGTAGACATTCAATTAAAATTGATCATCAAGACAACGGTTACAAGCCAAGATTCAAGCTTTCCAGCAATAACCTGAGCATAGGAGACCCAACCCTTTCACAACTCTAATCTCTCTCATGCCGTAACAGTAAACCCAATATAGACTTACAAAGACACTTATAGGAAAAGAAGGCCCTAACTTTCATTTTTCTTTTTAATATGCCCTTAAATTTTTTTCTATATAAACCCAAAAACCCCAAGGTAGGTTTATTACAAAGCTTACCTTTAACAATATGTCAAGAGGTTAAACTTTACAAACAATTTCTAATAATAACCATCATCGTACTAGCCTTATCCCCACTAAATGGGTTGGCTATATGAATTCTTTTTAACTATTCACTTGTATTTGGTTGAATTTGATGTCCACAAGAAGTAGAAAAACCAAGTTTATTGAGAACGATGACTTATAACAAACAAAACCATATAAGGATCATAGTTGCAATAGTGAAGTAGAGTTTGGACAAACATAAGATGAAACAAGGATACAAACACACAATAAGCACTAGAGCTTGTGCACTCAACTAAATGAGAGTAACAACGTAGCAAACTGCAAGAGAATAATCGTATGGTTGCACTTGTAACAAACACTTGAAAGAATGTGTAACAAAGAAATGTAACATAATGAACATTGAGTATGACGATGATTTATAAGTAAAAACATGTGAGCATATCTATAACCGTAGACTTGATAGTAGACAGTTTAGTTGTATGTGTGTCTCATGTATTGCTATGTCTCAAAATGAACAAGTGTGGACCCTTTTATTGGTATGAAGGCCATAGGGCACAATGACACATCAATAGTCACATCTCTTTATTAAATAACTAACAACTTTAATTATATCATTATGTAAACCGTCATAATTAGCCATCTTTTATCTTATAACATACACGTGGAGGTTGATAATAAAACCATAACTTAACACTATTAAGAACCAAATAAGCATCAATACCTACAACTTGAATATCTTCTTCTATATCTTTAAACCATGTATGTTTTTCATTTACCTCTTTATTTTTTTCTTTTAAGCTTAATAAAGCAAACTCTTCTAACAAGGGCATTTTCTAATCTTCTTAGCACATGACCAAACCATCTAAGACAACTTTTCCTAATCTTCTGATCAATAGTTGGTGCTAACAAACTTCCTCTAATATGAAAGGAGTTGATTCAATCTTTGCTAGTCATACCCAACATCCACCTTAGCATTTGCATCTCTACCACATGTACACATTGAGCCTGATGTTTTTGATAGGCAAACATTCCACAACATAAAGCATCTCATATCTAATAGCAACTCTATAAAACTTTTCCTTCAGCCCAGTAGGGATTCTCCTATTACAAAGAACACCACTACCCGATCACTATTACATCCATCCTCTAATTTGATTTTTCACATTATTGGTAATCTCACTATCCATTTGAACAAGTGACCTCATGTATTTGAATTGCTTACAGTAAGTAACTTCCCATATAATGTGTACATTTTATTAGTGCCCCTATCATTCTTAATAGAACCTAGCATGAACCCACAAAAGAGAGAGAAGAAGAAGAAGAAACCACATTCAAAATGTCCCCAAAACAAGGATGCAACAAGTGCATGGTAAATTTTGACTGCGTCCCTAGAATAGCAAGGACATCTCCCAAAGTCCCATAAATAACTCCCATGATTTTCAAAATGCATCCAAGATGCTTTGTAGTACAAATTTCCCATGCCCCTACTGAATTTGCTTGGACTTTTATTACAAATAGTTCAAATTTAAAAACCACGTTGCCATTCACACTGATTCTGTCCCATGACTCCATGCAACCTTTACTCTGCAACTTGCATAGTATTTTGAGGCTTCAAATCCATAATGCATCCTGAGAACCAGTGTTTAAAAAATCATAAATTGGTTGGGCCAAAAACAAGCAAGTTAGGAAAAATTTGGCAAGTCCAGTGAGTCAGTTAAAAAAGTTGGATAAATCATATTTAAAAACATGTATTTACTTTTAAAAATAAAGAAATAAAAAATCCAGTGACTGATCATCAAATTGGTGACCATTTTCCGGTTTAGAAAACACTATTGGGCACCTCCTTGAAAAGACCACATGGTACACATTTGGTTACATGCCCACATCTCCAAGCCCTGTGAAACATAATGAAAATCCTTTTGGTCCAAGTACAAGGGACTAAAACCCTTTCACGTTTTCAAATAACCTACCATACACATCCATATCCGACACACAAGAAACCCACAATAAAGGAGATGGTTGCTCCTTTAGCATGCTTCCTTTACCTTTGCTCATCCCCATACCCTGAATTACATATATATTATCAGCTCCATCTCCCACATACATTAGCAAAGAGTACACATTTCTGAACTGTTAGAAATAGCAATGCCAACATCACTAAATATTATTTAATGGCAATGTCAAGAGCATCAATTGGAAAAAGATATCATAACAAGCATTCTTATAAGATATGAAAGATATCATAACAAGCATTCTTATAAGATATGATTGTCATCTTGACAAGCACTACAACAGAAACATTGATTAACCATTATTCATCCTTGGTTCATCACGTTATCTCCTGTTACATGTTTCATTTTGTATCATCCCAAAAAAATAAGAAAAAGGAAAAATTTCTAACAAGATTCCTCCTTATTTATTTGATCCCTGCAATATCACATGCCTCTGCAACTTGGAAACTGATGTGAGCTAATTCATGCTCTATTGATTTGTATAGATGCAATCACATTACAGCATCTAAGTAATCTACATTAAAATAGGGTTTTCTTCCCATTTGTGTTACTCTGCAATTTTTGTAATACCATAATTTTCACCATCAAATAAATAGATGTTGTTCCAAAGTTTTGTCCTGGTTCTGATTCTTTTGATTCCCTGTTTGTAAAGTCATATTTTCCTAGCTAACACAAATCATTCTCATAGCTTGTTACATGGCTTTCTTTTTAATATAACAAATTGATCAAAATTCACTCCTTGCAAGCTTCTAATTTTTTTAATATAACAGCCTCTATATGCTCTAATAATGGTAACATATTTCCTTCTAACAAAATAATCACATGTTCAGTTCAGAATTTTACCTTAAATTTATCTATTAAAATTTTCTTCTTTACATCATGTATCTGTCTCCAATGTTTTCTTCATTACATTTATGCATAACATAACCATGTATAATTGCCGATTTCCTAATACTGTTAAAAGTCTATCTCATCAATTTCAAGCCTAATTCTGTAAGCATAGGAAGTCTTCCTACCTCCTTGGACTACAAATGTATGGCAGATATACAGCTTACTGTTGACCTATATAAAGTGCATCACTAAATTTGGCAATTTTAGTAGGTGGGTCTCATGTTGCAATTACCCAAACACAAAAACAAAAAACAAAAAATAAAACTAATCCTAAAACAGCCTATAAAGATGTGCTTTGTCTCTCTATGTATCATATACTGGATAAATAAGTTAAATGCATTTCTTTTGAGTTGTTTATACTACATGTTACACACTTCTTCCTTTTTCTGTCATATTAGCTTGAAGTTTTAATTGTTTAAATCTTGTGCTTTGAGTGAAATAATAAATCAAATACTACAGTTAAATTAAAACCATTGCAAAACATTTGCACAAGAACAAACATATAAATAATCTATTGCTAAGCATTAGAAACTCACCAAGACCATCCAAATATCTAGTCTTGGTTGATAGAATACATAAGAGTGCTTGTCAGCTTCAATTACTTCACATGGAGCTTCTGGGGAAAATATGCTGAAATTGAAATAAAGTCATCAGAATTATAATTGCAAAGCATTTAGATTGTTATCATCTCAATACATCATATGGTGTTAATAAATCATATTAGATGAAATAACATGGAAGATTTTCAAATTGAAAAGTTTATCGAATGGAACTCATTTTAATAGTATAAATATTAAAATCTGTGTAAATAAATGATATTCAAATTTCAAGATACAGATATGGCTCCTTGGTTGAGACTTGTGACTCATATGGCACAGGTTATAGGTTAAACTGCAATGGGTTACAGTCTTACACAAAACTATAGCACTGTTCTATTAAGTCTCCCTTAAAGAACATGAAATTGAAACTTGGGAGTAAACGCATCCAAGTTAAACCCAAAAAAAACTCATAGATTATATATAAATTGGCTTTCTATATGATACAGATGTTGGACAAGACAAGTAATGTCGTAAAAATTGAAATCCATATAGCAAAACTTATGCAATCACTACAGAAAAAGAGAGAGAAACCACAATTGATGAGACGAGACATGCATTGTGCCGCGATATCGCGTACGCGATATTGCGGTCGCCGCGATATCGCGTCTTTCCCTGCGATATCGCGTACGCGATATCGCGGTCCGTCGCCATATCTATAAATAAGAGGCGACACTCCCTTCATTTCCCAATCCTGGCTAGAAGTAGCGAAGCTTTGGCAGATTGATCACTCCAGAGTTAGAATTTTTCCCATGTGCCCGCAGTAGGAGTCCTAGAGTGAACGGCTCTTTATTCGAGCAGCTTGTAACCTGAACCCAAGTTGTGTACGGTAATAAAGACGAACTTGATTGGATAAACCTTGCAGTACATGGTTTTATTGTTGTTTATTTACTGCTTTCCTAGTGTGCACAAGTACGACTTGATTACAAGCATCTATGGACGTGTATGGCTAGTCAAGGAATCGGCTGCTTGTCGCAACGCATGAGTACGACTTGATTACGAGCATTGGCTGCTTGGTAACCCAGTAGCGTATTCCAGGATTCTGCGCTTGGTAATCCCAGTGGTAGTCCAATGTGTACGGCTAGTCAAGGAATCGGCTACTCATTGCTAGGCTAGAACGTGTGATAAGTATGACTTAGTTACGAGCACCCACGAGTGTGTACGGCTAGCTAAGGAATCAGCTGCTTATCACACTTAAGCTAAATAGGTGCCTCAGTACGACCACTTCGAGCACTTGCGTTACGTGTGGTGATCCCAGTAACGATTAGTGTTTGGTAAGCCACAGTTGCATAGTTCAGGGTGTGTCCGGTAAGTGGGAACGGATGCCGACGCTAGTTAACTTAGACTTAGGACATTAGTTAGAGTTAGCTTAGTTTCTCAACCCTTTCCTCTGATAGCATAGAAGATACACCTAAAAATACCAAAAAATCACATATCTCAAACTTGCTTAACCATACACCATGACACTTACAAGCAAGTCTGGGAAGACAACGAACGATTAACCCCAAGTGTTTCTTGTGGTGTTAAGGCATTTAGTCTGCGGAGTTCGACCGGATCGCGCGTGCATGCTCGTATTCGTATGGTTGAGTGTAGGGGTACCTCGCCACTCATTATTGGCACCATTGCCAGGGACTAAGTGTGTTTTCACCAATTTAACATAAGGGATATCACTCACATCTTTGTGACCTCAACGAACCTTAGGGTTAATCAGTTAATCAAGAACAAAAATAACGGTGAAAGTTAGCACACCATTAGAAATGGCTTCTTCTCATGCAATCAACTCACCTAAGGACAATACAGGAGAAAGTCAGGATCATACGCATAAC
>MNCI01014694.1:1490241-1531822 GCA_015680685.1 Gnetum montanum | reverse complement strand
ATTTTCATTTCTATTCCAACTTCATGGTTAATTAACTGTTGCAGAATTCTTTACAAGAAAGAACATAATCCTCCTTGAACAGTTTCAGTTCATTAGGATTCTGTACCTCACCATTTGCAAATAAGTCCACCTGTTCCATGAAATGGTAAAAATGTGCCAACAAGAATCTATTTCCGCACTATTTAAAAAAGCATAATTTCTCTCAGTGGTTTGTTGATCTCATGGGTTTCTAGTGAAGTTTTTGTAGCAGAAATTTGTTTATTTTCCTTTTTGGTGAGGAATGATTTAATGATGGAAAATATTAATGTCTCTCAACCGTAGAGACTATGAAGAATTCTTAAGCTTTCAATTTTGTTTGGCTTGATGATTTGTATAAATCCTTGTCAAAAGATATCACTTCACAATACATATTTCTATAGATTATTGGATTTGTTCACCCAAAATAAGGGTTTTACACCAATGATTTAGGCTATCCTTGAATGTTATGAAATTAATGTTTTGCATGCTCAGTATTTTTTAAAATCCTTTATTCTTGTCGAACTAGCAAATTTTGCAATGGTTGAGAAATCATTAAATCTTAAAGTTATGAAATACTTTTATTACTTGGGAATGAAAAGAGGATTTTGATCCATATTCTTATGACTATTCTAAAATTCCTTGCTAGATTGAATTAGAAGATCTTCCTCTTTAAGTTTTTTAATGTGTTGAAAGTGAATTTGCTAGCAACATTGGTATAATTGTGAAGACAGAGTCAAAAACATTGCTAGATGATGTGTAGCACACACGTTATTTTGTAGAGATTGATTTTCGATAGAAGAAAAGAGAATTAAAACTCAAAGCTAATAATAAGTGCTTTTCCCAAAAAATTACATATTATAATTTACAATAATGTTGCAACTATTGTCATCATGAAGGCCATGTGATAAATCATCATATGTCAAGCAGTTGTGTTGACACATCCCCATCGACAGATGCTTCAATGCGTTTGTGCATATGCAGCAATACTAACTCCTCCTAAGCCTATATATATGTGCATACCCTTCGCATGAGGGAGTAGTTTGGTACCATTTGTAGCGAAGTGCTTGCATTTTCTTTCCATAGGACTTAGTCAAATTTTTCTTTGAGTGCCCACAACATGAATTGAGTTGATTGTATGGAACTTTATTCAAGTGCATGATGTACATAAACATCTTTGCATGATGGCAATAAAATCAAAATTAATTCTTTCTATTGCAACACTTGGATTAACATTTAGTTTATTTTCAATCACTTTACTTTAAATGCATTTTATTTTCCCGAACTTAAAAATTTAATATTTTATTCTATAACAACATAAGTATGACCACTTCAAGCATAATACATTAATGCTTGGTAATCTAAGTAGTGAATACTTGGTACACCTAGCAATGGACACTTAGTAATCCAACAATGTTAGTATAGGTTTAGGATGTGTATGAAAAGTGGAAACAAATGCTTTGCACTTAGGATAGCATAAAAGTACCCTTCATTCTATAGGTAGAATTGAAAACTTTAATCACTTTATCAATTTAATATTTTAATGATAAAAATAATAATAACAAACTCATTAACATATCATGCCTCAATCATACTTAACCATACCAATTAAACTCACACAAGTGATGATTAGAAAGAAAATGACTACCAACATCATACTTAATCAAGATACTAGTCACTTGAAGATTCCATGAAATTCAACTGGATCATATGTACACGCTTGTGATTCATATGGTTGGGCGTCAGAAACACTCACCACTCATCATTGGCATCATTGTCAGGGATCCTATGTGCATTGTGTGCTAAGCATTTTAGATAATTAAATCATATAAGGTCATTGTAGAAAGATAATGAACCACCATTAGAAAATATAATAATATTTTATTTTAAGACATACTATAAGATAAACTAAAAGGCATCTTCTTCTTGCAAGGATGATTTCCCACTTGCTAATGATCCTACCACACAACATGATAGAATAAAAAAATGTAAATGAAGTACCTTAACAACTCAAGGTTGTCTTTACTCATCTAGATCCTTTATTCAAAGTTCACTTTCATCCTTCACTAAGATGAATAATTGTGGGGAAGAGACCTAGAGGGAAACATTATGTTGCCACTTGATCATGCCATTTCATCAATATTCATGAGAATTTTAGAACTGAAACTATTAGCCCCAGAGTACCAAATGGCAGATCATCTCTTCAAAGATTATTGACCTATGTAGGCCCAGCTTTGAAAAGACAAACTCATGAATACCCATCATCACAATCCACTTCATCATCTAGCTCTAATGAGGAGGAACATGACCAAGACCAAAGGGAAAATGATTGAAGGATAGGTGGATATGATAGAACACCCCATCATAGAGATGGCAGAGGGGAACATGGATAATAATAAGATGAAGAGGTACATCATAAAAAAAAAAGGTGTAGTAGGTCACATCATAGAAGATATGGCCATGACAAGGGCCACAATGAACGAGATGACTATGATAAACTGCTACTTGCTACAAGAAGTATGCTCAACATCTATGAGGCAGTTCACATTCCCACCAGGCATCAAAGGGATATCCAAATTAAATAGCTTAATATGAACACCATCCCAAAATTTGAAGGTTACAATGCTAATTTGTAGCACCATTTGCAAGCCTTCCATGATGGTTGTATCTTGCAAAACATTAAAAATGACAAGCAGAAGCTCAAGTTATTCCCTAGGACAGTCATAAAAGAAGCTGAAAATTGACACTGGTCCTTAGAATCGGATTCCATTCATAAATGAAGTATGATGCTAGATTTGTTCAATGAAAAATATCAGGCATACTCTAGGGTGTTTAATTTGAGGAAAAATATTCAAGAATGGAAGTAGCAAGGTAACCATGAATCCCTTGATGTGACTTTGGGAAGATACTCTTCATTACTACATTGATGTCTAGGCCATAGTTTCTCTCAAAGGAAGCAACTTCACCATATCATGGATGGACTCAAAAATAGAACTAAGGAGACTCTTGGGGTCTATATTTAAGGGAGATTATTAGAAATAAGAGCCCATTAGATCCAAAGGCTCATTTATTAGATAGCAAAGAAAGAAGAAGAGTTGAAAAAGAGAGAAAGTGCAAACAAGTAGAATAGAGATCCCTCCATTGAAGGAGGTTATGTAAAGAAAGACCTTACTAATTCAAAAATGTACCATAGAAATATTGGCTAAGGTGGATAAGATGTAAAACTCCCTAGATGAAAAGTTCTAAACAACACTTAAAATGGTAGAATAGATAACAAATCAAAGGAATAAGGATAAGGATAAGAGAAAGAAGAGCATAGTGAAGGACTATCATCTTTATAAAGATACGACTATAGTAGTAGATGAGGTTGCAAATTCAGACATAGATAATGAAGGATGTAACATTTGACAATATGATCATCCCAAGGAGTGTTGTTCTATTTTGTCATACTTGCAAGAATCTAGGATCTATGCCTTAAATTCAAAGCTTATTAAGAGACAACCACCCAAGAGGTTCTATTATCCTCAAGGCAACTATTGATAATAGTTTCACTAGAAACAGTACTTTCCAAGTGGAACATTACCTTAACCTCAAGATTACTATCATCAATGGCAAAATCCATTATCATTGGGGATGTTACCACAAAGGTAGTAGTATCCCTACCACCAACTAGATTCATGACTACTATGTTTAACAACCTATGTCACCAAGTCGCTCTATAATCCACACTTCTTCCCTTTATTATTATCCTTTAGTCTTTGAACATCATCAACCTACCACTCCATGTATTGAATATTTTTCATACACACTCCTCATTACTCTCACCAGTGCCATGCATCTCATACCTCCTAACGAGTCATGTTTTCATAGGGCTCCAATATTCAATATCTGATATTGGAGCCGCATTATCAAGTATCCAATATCGGGGCACAACCTCTGATGTTGGGGATCTGATGTCACCTCATTTGTGCTAGCCTATAAACACAACACATGGATGCACAATTTTATAGATATAGACATAGAGAAGGGAATAGTTAGGTAGTTAATAAGTAACAAAATTCTATTAGTTTGTTTCTAGTGCATGCCCACAATGTGATGTTAAGTAATTGTACGACATCCTTAGTCAAATGTGACGTACTTGGACATGTTAGATGCTCGACAATAAAGATTGATATTACTTCCATCATTGCAACATCCACTTAGCTTTATTGTTGTCAATTACTTAAATGCTTACTATTTTCCTTAGTTAATGTTTATTATTTATTGCTCTTTATTATTTTTGTCATTAAGCAGAATGAGTAAGACTAATCACGAGTGCTTAAGTGTAATTACTTGGTAACCCAGAAGTGTTATCATTTGTTATGCCCAATAATAGTACGCTTGGTAATCCCATCAGTAGTTGCATGAAGTCCAAGACATGTACAGAAGGCTAGGAATGGATACTCATCACACATAGGCTAGTTTAGACTTTAGTTTTCATTGTTAATTAGATTAAATAATTAATTTCCCTATTATCATTAGGAGTAGCATAAGGCCACAATAACATCAATTATTATATGCCTCACTTTGGACTAAACCATACGTGATAAAGCCACCACTAGTCCAAGTGGGAAGACAACAAACTATAATCAAGACATAATGATCTAGATGCCACAACTAGTCCCATCCATGAAATTCAACTGGACCATGCATGAACACTTGTGATTCATATGGTTGGGCATAAGGGGTACCCATTGCTCATCATTAGTGTTGTTGCCAGGGATGATGCTAGTTATCTAGATTAATTATATTATATACGATCGCTGTAAATGCATTAACGATTTATCTTTCAAAAAATATTAAGTCACACACATCATTAACTAACAACAATGTCTCTTTCACATGGAAGTGATAATGCATCATATGAAGAGAACACTCATGCAAAAACTAATGAGATATATATTGAACAAAATTGGATTGACCAATCTCCTACAAGGGTTTCATATGTTCATGACCATCCTTACTACACTTAAGGACTACATTCACCTAGGGGAAACAATCCTAGAGAATACGGAGTAAGTCCTAAATCAAGGAGGGCCTCAAGGCCTAGGACCTCCTTAAAACCTAGAAAAGATAAATCAAGGGACCATGGGGAGAACTATAGAAGCCATGGAAATTCTCCCAGTTTCTCATCTACCTCTTCCTCTTCAATGTCTAGTTCTGATGAAGATGAACATAGGTATAGAGATAGAGCTCCACTATGGGGTTAAGATAAAGATAGAAATTGAAACCAAGGGAAAAATCAAAGACATCAAAATGAGCATAGACAAAATCATCACAATCAGATATATAGAAATAGAAATGTTCACCATGGCATGTCTAATGATGATGAACCTTTGTTGGCCATTAAGAGCATGATGTAGATTATAGAGGTAGTTAAAATACCCCACAAGCATTAAAGAAAAAGTTGGATCAAAAGGCTTGATATGAATAACATCTCTAAATTTGCAAGAGGCTATGATGAGTGGCGAGGTACCCCTACACTCAACCATACAAATACGAGCATTTCACGCATCATCCGGTCGAACTCTGCAGATGGGCTAGTTGTCATATCTAGATAGTTACTTGTAGATCGCAGTTTGCTGTCTTCCCACCTGGACTAGTATTGGCTTTGTCACGTATGGCTTAGTCCAGAGTGAGGTGTATGGTGTGTTCCTATGCTCACGCTACTTTTGGGTATGATGGTAAATAATATTAACTACGCTAGGAGGGAGAGAGTGTGAGAGAATCTAAACTAGCCTAAGTGCAATGAGCATCCGTTCCTTAATCATCTATACACATCTTGAACCTTGTGCACAACTACCATTGGGATTACCAAGCGCATGGCCTAAGTACACTACTAGGTTACCAAGAAGTCACACTTAAATGCCCGTGATTAAGTCATACTCATTTAAAAGGAGTTCAGGGTGAAGAGAAATTAACTAAGAAAGTAGTAAATAACAATATCAATTAAATAATTAAGCTAAGTGGATGCTACAATGATGAAGTAATCTCGATCTTTATTTCCGATCATGTGCATGTCCAAGTACGTCACACTCGAATAAGGATGTCATACAATTACAATCATCACACTACGGGCATGCACTGGGAGGAAAGCGTTGAGAGAAAGAACTACTAAAAAACTAAACACTTGAAAGAAAATTCTAAAAACTTCCACAGAAAACTATCTACCTCTTATTTACAGAGGAGAAGATAGGCTGCGATATCGTGTACGCGATATCACATATTCAATATCGCGGCCAACAAAATGATAACTCATCATACCCCCATGACTAAATGAAAACTCATCCTCGAGTTACAGTGAGAACAAGCTCCGTTGATTACACAATGGATAGGTATGGGATTATTGAATGGTAAGAATGGGTTCATGCCACAGCGTGGAATCAGAACAAAATTGAGACACAACACAAAAAATGCAAAGGAAAATTCTATAGCTACAAAATTGATGGAACTCATGTAGTTCCTAGTGGCAGTGGCTCCTCCATGTGTGCCTTTCCCTTGTCTTGTTCTCCAAGTCTTGGGACTTGATGGCATTGAAGTATGGCCTGGAGTTTCTCCTCTTCGGTTTGGGGATCCTATGCCGTCCATGCTAATGTTCCGATGTTTAATGGAGTTGGCACCTCCCATGGGCTAGGTAGTTGTAGAAACATTTTGTTTGCCTTGACATACCAAGCTGCAAACACCTGTCATTCCTCCTCTTAGGCTCTGGCTTTATCTCTGTATTCTTGTAAATCTACAAGCCATTGAGCCAAATCTATTGTGATACCTTTTTTTCCCTGGTAGATTTCTTTAACCACCTCAAGTTCAAAATTTGCAATCTCCAGTTTTTGCAATATCTGCTTGTGTTCTGCAAATTCTGTTTCATATTTGTTGTAGGTGGTGGCTACTTGTTGCTTGAGCTCTGCTCTTGGGTGCCCTACTGTTAACATGGCAATGTTGGCATACCGCAGGTTTGCCAACTCCATGTATTCTATAAGGTCTTGGATCTGCAAGTCCCAATTTTTAACTTCCGCCTAGTGGGCAAATGCATGTGTCCAATATGGCCCGCTAGTCAGNTCCGCCTAGTGGGCAAATGCATGTGTCCAATATGGCCCGCTAGTCAATGTTTTGAGCACTGATAGTATTGATGTGGGCCTTCGCAATATGGATTTCCTTCTCAATGATCTATTTGTACATTCCCACTTGGTCTCGAAAGTGCTCCTTTAACTTTTCATGTCGTTTAGCCTCATTTTTCCATGCGCATATTTCGATAGTCGTCTTTTGGCAGATGGCGCGTACCTCCTCCATTAAGAGGGTTCGATTTTCCCTAGCTAAATGGCTCATGTCTTGGTTGACCCGGATGAATTGTTCTCGCAACTGATGAAAATTTTCTTCAAGAACATTCTTCTATTTTTCCACAAAGGTCAACTAAAGGTTGTCAGCAATAAGCTGCTTGTTTTCCTCTTGTAAGGCCTTGAGTGCCTTGGTATGCACATAAGTTTGTGCTTGTGCTACAGAGGCATCCCAAACAACCTTCTTTTTTTCTTCTGCCACCTTCTTATTCTCCATTAGTAGTTTGGTTAGTTGCTTAGTTTTGAAAGCATCCAGCTAGCCTCAGGAACCAATTGCAAAGGGTCCCACTATGCTGCTTGTAGGGCCACAAGCCTTTCTTGTAGTTTTTGCACCTCTACTTTAGTGTGCTCGACCCTCATCTCTATCAAGACCAACTTTCCTTTGGTGGAAATGAGGTCTGATTGAATTTTCGTCACATCCTGAGGGATGTCAAACAGGGACGTCATTACTTTTCCTGTTTGTAGTAATTGATAAAGTACATCCTCATGTTCCGCAAGAGTCATTGAGGTTCTAGCCAAATTTTGAGCATCCCGTGCTCCCTTGAGATCTACCGGTGGCACAACAGGTACATTGAATGATTCTTTAATGTAGTCTACGACCACTTTTGTGGCTTCTGCTGCATCCTAATGTTGCATGACTACCACTGTGGCCCCTTCACCAGTTTCTAACTGTACTTGGAAAGATGCAGCATTCCCTAAGATTTGTTGCGACAATGTGCTTTCCCCTCCTCCTGTATGGATTGACACTTCACCCCTTGCACGATCCAAAGAAACCGTGGGCTATATGGCATTGTCAATGACGTGGAAGAGAATTGCATCATCACGACTTCCCCAACTGACCGTATCTGCGATGGTCCTAAGATGGCTCATCGACGGTCTATAATCTTGCGGCGGCAATGGTTGATCCTAGCCCATGCTAGGCCCTGCTTCTTATTGTTGGCTGGGTCCCGTACTTGGAAGTTAGCTAGGTCCTGCAAGTTGAGTTGCTATTGGTCCAACCATCTGTTCTTTTTCTTGTTCTAGTCCCAATGTCTCACCAATGATTTTCCTTACAACTAGTGGCTTTAGCAGTTCAGCATATGAAGCATTTTGAGCTTTTCAAAGTACATCATTGGTGTATCCTCTAATACCAACACATTGGCATAGCTTCCTAATAAGACAAGGGAAGGGTAATGCAAGATTCCCTGTCTTCTGTTCTTCAAACTGCCTCAAGATCTCTATAAAATATAGATGAGGCAGGTTAGCATTAATCTTTTCCATCAATACTGCACACCTCCTTGTCGCATATATTGTGATTCTTTTTAAGCCCTTCATGGGGAAGAGGTGATAACTTCCAATTTTGAAATAGATCCTTTCTTCCATCGCCAACTCTCCAAACATCTTATCCTTGCCATATGCCCTTTCCAACCAAACTCGTCGTGCATTGGGGTCTAAACGGGTAGATAACTGAGCAACCTTTGGCTCTGTATTTGGAAGGTTTAATACTTCTGAAATGGCCTATACAGAGAAATCAACTATCACATCACAAATGTTTGCTGTGGTGCCTTGTTCTCTATTGTGCCAAAATTGGTACATTTCCCCTAAGTACCAAGTACCACTTTCAGAGAGGACAAGCCATAATGGGGATCCTTTGAGATGATCCCTAACGGCCTCTGGAGCAAACTTTGTGAAAGATTCAAAATTTAATTCCATAATCACCGCAGTGAATGTGGATCTTTTGTGGATAGCCTGAACACAATCCTGGGGCAACGTGAGATGTTGTCCCTATTTAGGCACTGCTGCAGTTCCTCCTTTTGCCTGTCTTGCTTATATAGTAGCAGGGTCTTCTTGGTGAATGTTAAATAATTATTCCTCCTTCTTTGCATGCTATCCAGTAATAACTTGTCCTTTGCCTCTCCTAGGTCGTTTACTCCCACCTTGAGCAGGACCTTCTTGTTGTCTGCATTTTGGGGCCATCTGCAATCACATGGGGCCAATCGTTAGTAAGGTTGTTTCCGAAGTTAAGTAATACCTTATTTCTTGCCTTAATGGATTTATTTTATTTCCGTGTGATGTTTTTTGAAAGATTATAATAATGAGTCCTTTTTTACTTAGGTGGTTTTCAAATTTAGTTTCCCGATATAACTAAGGGGATGCAATTATTTTCGGCACAATTATCCTTAATGTTATAACTAATTACCCTTGATAATGTCCTTCGGGTGATGAAAACTTTCAATGAAGGTATGCACTATTCTGTGTGTGTCCCTCCTCCATGACTAAGTTGAACACTCCAAGTTCAAGTAGGTTCAGACAGAATGAAAATCGGAGCACCAGTGAGTGAGATATAGGTTGAAAAGCTAGGGGCATGCAATCACAAGTCGTAGAGAGAAATTAGAAAAACTCCCTTATGTGAAGAGTCGAAAATAATGATAAGTGGTGTGGGGGCTCATGTATAAATAGGTATATGTGACATGATATCGCGTCAGCTACGATATTGCATACGCAATATCGCAACCTATTAATAATTAAGGCACATACAATATACTGAATTTTTAAAGATTTTTCTGAAATGAATGATGGAAACTAAGGACATGTGGACAAGTGTTAAAGGGTTCCAGGGTAATTTAGCTAGTTTTGAAGGCATGAATAATTATGTGTGGGTGGAATTGATCAATAAGGCCTTGGGTGGTAAGTGAGAGAAAAAGGTCATGTGATGGTTCATAGGAACGGGGGAATTCGGAGGGATAGTAACAGGGGAAAGAATATCGTGGAAAATATGCTAAGGGTAATAGATGGTGTGTGTGAGCTATGTTATGAGTGAAAATTACAAGATATTATACAAGTGGATCCTCCCCAAAGCAGGTTTCAACCTATAATGCCCTTGTGTAACCACACTTAAAAGTGTCCGTGCGCACTAGAAGGGTGAAATGTAATCCACATTGGTTCCACAAAACACACATACATGTAAGTAGCATCGGAATAAGGTCAAAATTCTACGCTACACAAGACACAAGTTACAATTACATGGACAGTGAGATGAGATGGGGTATAGAAGGGACTGTAGAGATGGGGACATTAGGTAACAGACCTAGGGCACAATGAATCCTACATGTAAAGCATGATTAATGTGTCATTAACCTATTATTCCAAGATTCGGACCAAGTCCATTCTTCTTAGCAGTGACACAGCATTGTTTCATCCCATGATGAGTGACAATGAGAGTACCATAACAGCAAGGCGTACGATCACTTGGCATTTTTTTCAAGGGAGGAGTGATTTTTTCTTTGTGACACCTTCCCTTTTTTTTTGATTGCTGAATCCAGGGAAGCCACCAACCTTTAGGCATGCGTGCATGTCTTTCTAGTGGGACCCCCTATAACAAGATTGGATTTTTGAGTGCCTTCTGATTACTCTTACTCCCATTGTGCGTTAGATCTACAAGGATCTTAGTACAACCACGTTGCATGATAACTCTCACAAACGTCACCAAAGAGAATCCACAAGTCCCCTTGATGTCACACCCTAATCATTCCCTCTTGACCCATCCTTCTTCATTCTGGGTATAATGAACACAAAATTAATTTTAAGTTTTAAGAATGTCAAGAATATCACTGTACCCTTGAATAGAACCTCTTATTCATAGAATGGATGAGTGGGTGCGATGGGCTCACTATCCAAATAATTGATCACTCGAGACTTGATAACATAGAACACACCTCAACCAATGAGCCACATGAGTGTTTTATTCGTAGATGAGGTTACTTATAAAAAGATAAAAAGACAAAACGACAAAAAGATAAAACAAGAAATTGAAAATGATAAACTGGAAAACAAAAAATTGTAAAATCAAAGAAAATGAAAAATATTTATTAACCCTGCTTGTTATTAGAATAAAGGATATCCCTCATAACTGAATGGTTGAGCATGGAAAGGATTAATAAATGAAAGATGAGGATCCTTGCATGTTGGAAATATTGAAACTTGATCATACTTACCCCATTGGGGTTCACACACCTGATTATAGTAAGCATAGTGGGGCAATTTGTAAGATGTGGTTCTTGGGGAAAGAGTTGACCCACTATGATATTTGAGACCGTAAGATGGTATCCAAGGATTAGGATGTTCCTCTACATGGCTGTATTCATTAGGCCATATGGTTGTCGAAGTGTTAATTAGTGGCCTTGATGAAGTTACATGAGGCACTAGGTTCAAAGAGAAGGATGCATCATGGTGTTGGACTTGTGTTGAGTTGGAAAATGCAGTGGCTTTGGAACTATGTTGTCCCTTCCTACAGTCATGTCTAAAGAAGGGACGCTTTCAATGTTGAGGAGGCCTCTTGCTGCTATTGGTAATAGTAGCACAAGTAACATTCATGGGTTGTTGTTGTGGTGCAGACACTTCAGGAATAGTTGGTGGCAATGTAGAAGGAGGGAAAGGATGAGAATGTTGAAATCTAGGAGAAGTGTGAGGTACACAAGGTGGTGGTTGTGTTGAAGACATGGGCTGATAGTATTGAGGGGAATAATAATGTGGTGGGATAGAGTATGTTGACCCAATTGGGGAAACATGGTGTTGAACTAGATAAGCACTTGGATNATCCCAGTCATGGGGGAAGCCACCCCTAAACTGGAGACATCCTTNGGCCCTTGGGGTGATCATACAGGCAAATGTTGCATTCATACGTATGATTGGAAGTTGAGCTCTTATTTTCTTCATCCCTTCTTTCCAATTGTCTAATGATATTTTGTCCCACTTCTTAGATTGTCAAAACTCTATCTCTAATAATATTGACATATTCTCCACACTTTTTATGCGTCCATTCCAACATCTTATTAATCTTTGCCTCGACTTCCTCTAATGATTATTGTACTGGAAAAGATGGCTCTTCCTCCTTGAGATAGGTTGATTTATCCTTTTGATGATTATGGACCTTTGTTAAGTTGAGATTTTGGTCCTGTTGATGTTTTTCAACACTCTCCCACCTAGCCATTTCTCCTTCTTCTTTTGCTACCCACTTAATAAGCTCTTGGAATTGATGGGTTTGTAGTTCATATAGTTGACCTTGGGCATACATCCCTGGGGTTTCTCTTGTTGCATCACGAAGCCCATCAGTGATATGGTACATTAGCCTTTTCTTGGAGAACTCATGGCCTGGAGAGTTGTTTAACAGTGCATAATATCTTTCTAAGGCCATGTCCAAGGGTTCATGTTGTGCTTGTTTCCACTCTTGGATTTGTTTCCTCAAGGCTGACACTCTTATGTAGGTTTGATATCTTTTGTTAAAGAGTTCTACCATTGTTGACCAATGTCGTATTGAATTTGGTTTTAACGATCTATACCATACTTTTTCTTGGCCAACGAGTGTCATAAGAAAGAGCTTGATTTTTTGCCAACCGTTATCAATGTTGTTCCATGCATAGGCATCATAGAAGGCTTGTAAATGTTGTTGCGGATCTAAGTCATAGCCTCCTAAAAAATTGGGAAAGTTGTTTAAATTAAGCCTGGGTAGGCGGCTCTCTTTATGATGCCTACGGGAGATTTGAATAGCCTCTTGTATTTGCATTAGGCTTGTAGTGGCCAATAGGGGTTCATCATCATCAAGTAAATTATGCTTTCGTGTGTTGGGATAATGGTGCCTTCGTTTATGTTTATAAGAAACCCCCACCTTGGATTGTGTACTCCAATCTTCATTGTCATATAATTCATTGGTTCTCCAATGAATTTCCTCACTAGGTATGGCATTATCATAGTCTTGTAGGAGAGGCATGGTTGTGCAATTGTATGTGAATTTATATGTGACTTTTTATAATTTCTTCCTAAAAGATATATTCTTAATTCCTATACAACAATTGTATGATATAACTAGCCTAGATAACTAGCACCATCCCTGGCAATGGCACCAATGATGAGTGGCGAGGTACCCCTACACTCAACCATATGAATACGAGTGTTTCATGCACGATCTGGTTGAACTTCGTAGATGGGCTAGTTGTGGTATCTAGATAGTTACTCGTAGATTGTAGTTCACTATCTTCCCACCTAGACTAGTATTGGCTTTGTCACGTATGGTTTAGTCTAGAGTGAGATGTATGATGTGTTCCTATGCTAACACTACTCCTAGGTATGATGGTAAATAATATTAACTATGCTAGGAGGAAGAGAGTGTGAGAGAATCTAAACTAGCCTAAGTGCGATGAGCATCCGTTCCTTAATCATCCATACACATCTTGGACCTCGTGCACAACTACCACTGGGATTACCAAGCGCATGGCCTAAGTACGCTACTAGGTTACCAAGAAGTCACACTTAAATGCTCGTGATTAAGTCATACTCATTCCGCGTTTAAAACGAGTTTAGGGTGAAGACATATTAACTAAGAAAGTAGTAAATAACAATAACAATTAAATAATTATGCTAAGTGAATGCTGCAATGATGAAGTAATCTCGATCTTTATTGCCGATCACGTGTGTGTCCAAGTATGTCACACTCGAATAAGGATGTCGTACAATTACAATCATCACATTGCGAGCATGCATTGGGAGGAAAGGGTTGAGAGAAAGAACTACTAAAAAACTAAACACTTAAAAGAAAAATCTAAAAACTGCCACAAAAAACTATCTACCTCTTATTTATAGATGAGGAGACAGGCTGCGATATTGCGTATAAGATATCACTTATGTGATATCGCAGCCAAAAAAATGATAACTCATTAGGCTATAATTATGATCCACAACATCATTTACAAGCCTTCCATGATGCATGCATCTTATAGAACATTAATAGTGAGTGGCAAAAGCTTAAGCTCTTTTCTAGGACACTAGTAGACAAAGCTGAAGTGTGGTATAGATCATTGAAGCCAAATATAATCCATTGGTGGTCCACAATGCTAGAACTCTTCAATGAGGAATACCAAACCTATGCGAGGGTTTCTAACCTAAGGAAACAAATCCAATGATGGAAATAGGAGCAACATGAACCCTTGGATATGGCCTTAGATAGACACTATTCTGTACTATATAGATGTCCAAGTTGTGGTTTCTCTCAAGAAGAGAAACTTTTCCACATCATAGATGGGCTTTGTAGTCAAACAAGAGAGACCCTTGGGATTTATGCCCAAGGTCAATTAAACAAATTAAAAGTCTATCAAATACAAAGGCTAATCAAGTAGGTGAAAAAAGAAGAAGGAGAGTTATGTAAATGAGAGAATGTTGAAGAATATCATTGGGATCCAACTATTCAAAAGAAGAGGATTCATCTCTATGATAAGAAAAAAGAGGCAACCCTCGATGAGGTGATTTCACAACAAACCTTGTCAATGCAATATTCTATTATTGAACTTCAGACAAGGCTATATAAGATGTTGAAATGGATAAATGAGAAAGTTAGAACTTGCATAGAAATTGAGGAGAAAGTAATGCAAAACAAACCAAGTGATCACAACAAAAGGAGGAAAAGAGACTAGGAGACAAGTAAGAACACTAATCAACAAAAAGGGGAAATGACTATAGAAGAAGAGGCAATAGACTCAACCATCGAAGAAGATGATGGATGTGACATCTACCTATATGACCATCCAAAGGACTATTTCCCAATTATGTTACATCTACATGAGTATTGAGCTTTTGCTTTGAATCCCAAGTTTGTACAAAAGCAAATGCCTAGGAAATTACCTTTCTCATAAGGTAATTATAGATAGTCCAACAACCAATTGTACTATCCTAGTGGAACTTCTTACCAACCTCAACACTATGATCAACCACAGTGGCAAAACTCACAGTCATGGGGGAGGCCATCATCAAACCAACACTACCCTTATTGTCAACTAGACCCATCCAGATACTACATTCAACAAACTATTTTCCCAACTAGTTATACTTCCTCTACCTCAAATCACTACTACCACTCTCTTGAATATCATCAACCCGCAACATCTTCTATGAGATCACCACCTCTCACCTCTCACCCTCCATCATATCCTCAATATTCTCATACTCACCTCCATCACATGTCACAGTCGACAACACAAGAAGGTTTAGCACCACAACATCAATGAAAGAATGTCATTTGTATTGCAAACATACATAGAAATGATAATGCTAGTAGATCTCCACCATAATCTCAGAAACATCCTTTCTTTATGATAGTTCCCATGTGTGAGCACAATACTCGTTAACCTACTAGCTCATCCAAACTAGCACAATGCCAATAAAATGCAACATCCTTCCTCTCACAACCAATGTCCTCCAATCCTATGCAAAGGCCAACATCCATCGTTACTCCAAGACCTGACAAAAACAATGAACCTAACATTGTGGAGAGATAGAAGAATCCATGCATTACTAATCATGATAAAGGATGTAGTCACGGGCCAGATGTCCACAAAGTTAACACAACTCATATTCTAAACCACTGTACATTTCAAAACCAAGTGTGTAAGCAATGACCCATCTACACAACCATCGCTAAACCAAAAGACACCTAGTGGCTTGAAAATGAACGTTTAACACTATTTCACAAATGCATAGATCTTGCCTAGCCACTTATTAATTCTTATTATAGTCAAAAGCTTAGTTGTGGGGAAGATGCCCCATCCTCAAATCAAGAATTAATAAGTGTTATTCATCTTTTTGTTTTACAATTTTTTATCATTTTCTCATTTTTTTATACAAATTTTTTCCATCCTTTTCAACTTTTTTCATACCTTGTTTTTATGTCCTTTGTTAGTAATCTCAATTGTGAATAAAATGACAAGATGTAGCCTAATGAGATGAGGTTTTCTCTATGTTGTCAAAGTCATGAGGGACTGATTATTTGGACAATGAGGCCATGTCATCCATCCATCCATCCATCTCATTAATAAGAGGTTCTTACCATGGTCATAATGATATTTTTTCCATCATCAAACTAAGAATAAACTCATAATCATTGTGCCTAGATAGAAAAGTGAAAAACCAAGGGGGAATGTGAAGGGTGTGACATCAAGGGAACTTGTGAAATCTCTTTGACCACTTCTATATGTTCTATTATGTCACTAAGGTTATAATTATATCCTTGTAGACCTAACAAAAAATGGAAGTGAGAGTAAAATAAGTGCTGCCTTACCATGTCACTAGAAAGACATGTTACCCATGTTTGAATGTAGTCCTCTAGTAAGGTCGCCACAAATAAAAATAAAATAAAAGAGCACAAAATAAATTTATGAGGGTTCCACTAGAAAGACATGTTACCCATGTCTGAAGGTTAGTGGCCTTATAGAAATTTAAAAGAAAAAAATAACAATGCCATGAATAAACTCCTCCCTTAGACAAAACACCAAGTGATGATACTTCTTGCAACAGTGGTACTCTTATGGTTGTAAATCCAAAAGATAAAACAATGTGATGTCATTGGAAAGTGGTTTAGACTTGGTTTTAATTTGGGAAAGAAGGGCTAATGATTACTTTATCCATTAATAATACACAAGGATTCATTATGCCTATGGTAAGGCACCACACATCCTAATTTCTACAATCTTTTCTAAAATCCATCTTATCTCACTGTTCGTATGATCATAACTTGTGGTTTTGTGTAACATAGAGTTATTTTCTCAAATTGGTGGCCCTAACATGTTTGTTTTGCTAAATAGGTATGCGTTAGATTCAACCCCTTTGGTGCCTACGAACATTTTTAGGTGTGGTTATACAAGGGAATTAAGGGCTAGAGCTTGCTTTGGGGAGGACCCACTTTTATAACTATTGTAACTTGTACTTGTCTAATACAACTGCATCATCTTGAACCTTCCAAGTGCATAAATGTCAATCTCAAACCTTCCCTTATCATATAATCTATCTATTCTATATCATGGATTTAATACCCTTTTCTTACATCTTCCAAAGCTTTTAATTCCTACAATTCTACTTCCAACATTACCAGTGCCCAAATATGAATTCTCACTTACCCTAGAAATTTAGACTCCACATGAAAACTTCCAACCAATCACAAAGCTTCATTTTCAATGTTAAGTGTCCCCATGAAATGCAAATTTGAGGCCTCCAATATTAGGTACCTAATATCAGGTCCAAAAAAACTATAAATATGACCTTCATGATTCTTTAGAAATCATTTTCATCAATTGTAGCTAAGGGATTTTTTGCATTTTTCTTTCTTGACCAACAGCTCTGTGCATCCAACTGTCATACATGATATCTTCATACTGCTTCGATTTCGCTAGTTTTCAAACTTGCTTGATCTCAAAGTGTTCAATTTAGTTGGGGGATGCTTGTGTAGAAAACTTTTGCTAAAGTTTTAAAATTTTCTATTGCTTGGAAGGTATTATAAGGGTAAGAATGTTGAAAAACATAAGCTTTTTAATGAACAATTAGTTGTATGCATGTCAGAACATTTAATCAACATCCCTAAGGAATCATAATCATCATTATAAGCCATACATAAGGGAAAAGAAGTTAATTGCAAAGGGTTATAAAAGAAGTTAACACTTTTTGGGGCATTTTTCTTGAAATCTTTCTAACCCTGCAATCACATGAACTAAGAACTTAATGAAACTAAGGACATGAGTAACGTATAAACCTATTGATGATAAATGAAAAATACCTTAGTAACCCAGAATCCTTGATTGATTACAGATGGTCCCAAAAAGAGGAGGATAAGGAGGACCTTTGTAGCATGCAAGAAAATGCCCGAGGAATGGCAAAGGCTGACCAGGAGAACAAGGCCCACCAACTAAGCATGACGAATAGGAGGCCCAATCATTTAGCATTCTCCAAGAGGCCCTTGTTATAGGGCAATCGGTCTATGAAAAGGCTATAGAACCATAGGCTCAAGCACAAGGACAACACCTCACGAATGCCTCCAAGCCATCCAGAAGTGATCCTTGTTGACCACAGTAATCGTGGAAATGAACTTCAAGCCATTCATGGAATTTGTCCCTAAGGTTGTTAGAACTAAACTTCAGGAATCACCTTTATGGCACATCCCTTTTGAAAGTGATGAATGGTACCTTAATGAGATGTACCAATTTTGGCACAATAAAGAGGAGGGCAGCACTATCAACATTGGTGGAATCTCTATTTCTTACTCAATCAATTTCTTTGTAGAAGCTCTAAACATACCTAAGGTGGAGGTCAAAGTAACACACCTATCCACAAGATCTAATGTAAAAATAAGGAAGTTGTGGCTGAAATGGGTATATAATCAAAAAAGACAAAATATATAATGAGTTGACTCTAGAGAAGAGAATTTACTTCAAAATTGGTACATAGCATCTCTTCCCCACTAAAGGGCTAAACAGGATATCAATGTATGCAGCCAAAGGAAGTGCAATCTTGATGGGAAAATACAACACCAACCTTGTCCAACTATACTTCATGAAATTTCAATGATAGTTCAAGGAAGAGAAGGTAGGGAAGCTTATACTTTCATTTCCTTGCCTAATTAAGAAACTTTGCAAGTAAGCTAGAATCTTGGGTTACATCAATGAAGTTCCTAGGAGGGTCCAAAATGCTTCATTCTTTGAGTTCCTCAAATTAGCAGCACTACGGAAAGATCATGATTAAGATCAAGAATAAGAACCAAAGAAAGAGCAAGAACAAGAACCAAAGTAACGGCAAGAATAGCAAGTTCCAGCACCACCACCACAAGATTATAGACCCTCAATGAGTCATCTGCAACAAATTGCCGAAACTCTTATTTGAGGAAGCAAGGATGAGTCTAATCTCTTCTGAGTCATTGATGCTGCTGTGTAATCCAAATTTTTAGCTGATTCATTAAGGGGACATAGTTCTTTGCAATTAGAGGAAAAAGCCTAATGGTCATAGAAAATCTTTGGAAATGCTACATCTTTCCAAGTGGTGCTTGAAACTAGAGAAGGTGCCACAGTTGTGGTCATGTAGCACCAAGATGTGCCAAACAGAGTAGAAGTTATAACAGACCACATCAAATAATCCTTTAATGTGCCTATTATGTTCTTGATGGACTTAAACTAGAACTAGAGATGCACTAATGTTAGTTGGGACCTTGATGACTCCTACAGCTCATGAAGATGTACTCAATAGATTGTTGCAGACTACGTAGGTCATGACAACCCTCTTTGACATCCCCAATGATGTCATTGTAGTTCAATTTGACCTCATAGCCACCAAAGAAAAATTGATCATGGAAGAAACTAGGTTAGAGCATGTAGAAGCAGAGGTACATCAATTACAATAAGAGCTCATCACTTTGAGGGTCAAAAGAAGGGATTCTTTCCAGTTCATTACACATGACTAGTTGGAGTAGTTTTGAATAGAGTAGTTAGGATAATTGATTGAGTAGAATAAAGTGGCTAAACAGGAGAAGGAGAAAGTGCTCTAAAATGCCTCAATTGCTGAAGCACAAGCGTACGCTCATGTGAAGGCATTGACTGCTGCTTAGGAGGAAAATAAGTAGCTCACTATCGACAACACGAGGTTGACCACCATTGAGAAGTAGGAAAACATCTTAGAGAAGAGCATCTGCTAGTTGAGGGAGCAACTAGTGAGGGTCAATTAGAACATGAGTAGACTGGCTAGAGAGAACCAAACCCTCTCAATGGAGGAGGTGCATGCCATACATCAAAATTTTACAATTGCAATAAGCGTGTGGCAGAATGAGGCCAAAAAGCAAGAGAAGCTAAAAGAGAACTTTTAGGACTAGATTGACATGTACAAGCAAATCAATGAGAAATAAATTCAAATGGCAAAGGCTTGCATTAGTTCCATGTCAGCATAGAATCCTGACTAGTAGCCCATCCTGGATAGCTATGACCTGGTCCACCAAGTGGAAGTGAAAAACAAGGATCTACAAATTGAGGATTTGAAAGAGTACATGATGTTAGCTAACCTTCGTTATGCTAACCTGGCCATGTTAACAACAAGTTGACCCAAAAATGAACTAGAATAGCAAGTAGCAACCACTTATGCTTTGTATGAGAAAGGGTTTACATGTAGAAAAAATGCTCTACAGAAACTTCAAGTAGCAAACTCAAAAGTAGAAGTAATTCAGGCTCGCTGCCATGGACAAAGAGATGTAGCTTCAGACATGGCAGATTATCATAAACTGAGAGAAAAGGCTAGGACTTTTGAGGAAGAATGAAGGTAGTTTATGATGTGGTATGTGAAAGGTAATTAGATGTTCCTACAGTTGCCATGTCCATGGTATGTACCATCTCCAACACACATTAGATCATTAGCTTGGATGGTGCATGACCTAAGAACAAAGGAAGAGAAGTTGCAGGTACTTCTAAATTGTTACAAATTCTAGAAGCTTAACAACAAAGGGTAGTAACTAATGGAAGGGCTACCACCTTCGAGAACTACATAGCTTCCATAATTTTATTTTTTTGTCATGTTGTGTCCATTTTCTATAAACAACCACTGTGGCATGAAAGAGTCAGTTTGTGTCTATTAGAGTCAGTCAATAATCCCATACCTTCCTAATATTTTGTAAAGAACTTGTTTCTCATTTTGTTTAACTCAAGGATGAGTTTTTATCCAGTCATGGGGGTATCATGAGTCATGTTTTGGTAGGGCTCCGATATTAGACCTTCATTATTGGGTATCTAGTATCAAGACACAACGTTTGATGTCAAGGATCTAATATTGCCTCATTTGTGTTAGCCTATAAATACAACACTTGGATGCACAATTTTATAGATATAAACATAGAGAAGGGAATATTTAGGTAGTCAAAAAGTAATGAAATTCTATTAGTTTATTTCTAGTGCATGCCCACAGTGTGATGTTAAGTGATTGTATGATATCTTTATTCAAATGTGACATACTTGGACATGTTACATGCTCAAAAATAAAGATTGAGATTACTTCCATCATTGTAACATACACTTAGCTTTATTATTGTTTATTACTTAAATGCTTATTGTTCTCCTTAGTTAATGTTTATTATTTATTGCTCTTTATTATTTTTGTCATTAAGCAGAATGAGTATGACTAACTACAAGTACTTAAGTGTAATTACTTGCTAACCTAGTAGTGTTATCATTTAGTACACCCAGTAATAGTATGCTTGGTAATCCTAGTGGTAGTTGCATGAAGTTCAAGGCATGTACAAAAGGTTAGGAATAGATACTCATTACATGTAGGCTAGTTTAGACTTTGCTTTCCATTGTTAATTAGATTACATAATTAATTTTTCTATTATTATTAGGAGTAGCATAAGGATGCAATAACATCAATTATCATATGCCTCACTTTGAACTAAATCATACGTGACAAGGCTACCACTAGTCCAAGTGGGAAGATAACAAACTATAATAAAGACATAACGATCTAAATGCCACAACTAGTCCCATCCATGGAATTTGACTAGATCATGCATGAACACTTGTCATTTATATGGCTGGATGTAAGGGGAATCCACCAGTCATCACCTCCTTTCCCTTCCCACCTACACCACCTAGGCAAGGTGAAATACCTCTATAGCCCTAGCAACATAGTGCCACAAGAGTAGTAAACTTATGGGTGGATGACAACTCAAGTGGTTTTGAGCATAAGTCTTAGAAAAGACCATTTTAAGCCTAGAAGTCCACCCAAATCATCATAGGCATCTATGACCGTGGATTCCTCTGAAGTTGCCCAAGGAATATGTACCAAGACACCTTTGAATTAGAACCTTAAAAATGTAAAAACTATCATGTTAAATAATGTAGTCACAAATTAGATAAAGGCAAGACACCTTCCCAAGAAGAGAACTAACCTTGAAAGCCCACTAATTTATTTTCAAATTGCAAGAAATAATTCATGCAAAGCTTTGTTAGACTCAAGTTCTAGTATGAACTTAATTTTCCAAGAGATGTACAAGACATGAAACCTACCTCCACTTAAGAAATGTAATATCAAGTTAGAGCTTATAGACCAACCCATTATTGTTCCATTGGGACTGATGGAGGATATTATAACCACTATTAGTAGATGATCATATCTAGTAGATTTCCTAGTAATCCATGTGGAAAATTATAAAGGAGACTTTCCAATCATTATGGAAAGGGCTTAGTCAAGTACAATTATGTCAAGTTAGGAATCAAAGATCTCTTCTTTGAAATCTCCAAGGAAAATGAATTTGATAAGATAGAGAAGAAGAGGATTCCATGCGTTACATATAGTAACATAGGGTGGAATTGCATGCAAAGAATATGTGCAATCAAGAGCACATCTATTACAACATGTAAGATGTATGTCAAAATCATCACTATTCAATGATGCATGTATGTAACAACCAAAAAAAATGAAGACACCTAGTGGCTAACTATAAATGACTATTTCAATTTTACAATGTGCATGAAGCTAGCATAGAACCTCACAAGTGCATATATAGACAATAGGGATGATATGGAGTAGATTCGAAGTTAAATCTCCAAAGCCAAGAATAGAAAAGAATTAGAGATAGATTGGAGAGAATTGGCAGTCCCATAAACTTTTGAACTGGAACCCTTAGAACTAAAAATATTACTAAAATTTGTAGAATATATGTTCCTAAACCATGATAAACTAGTAATTATAAATGTTCAACTCACCAAAGAACAAAATAGGAAGTTGTTGAAAGTGGTCAACTAATGGCCAATAGCCTTTGCCTAGTCATATGATAATAGAATAGGAATAGAAACATGCATATGCTAGCATTGGATCTACATAGACTCTATTATTAGACCCAAGAGATAACCATAAAGAAGATTGAATCCAAGGCTAAAAATGTTGTTAAGAAGAAATTTGAGAAACTTCTCAAAGCTAGGTTCATTGTTCCACTAGTAGATAGAGAGTGGATAAGCCCACTTGTTATTGTACCAAAGAAAGAATGGTAGTGAAGAATCTATATAGACTTCAAGTTGTTAAACATGGTAACCTTCCAAGACTATTTTCCACTGCAATTTATGGATTAAGTGTTGGATACTATTACAGGACATAACTTCTACAACTTTCTAGATAGGTATAGTGGTTAAAATTAATACAAATCATTCTAAACGACTAGGCCAAAACAACTTTCACAAGTCTTTGAAGGACTTTTACATACAAAAATATGTCCTTTGACTTGTGCAATGATCCTATAACCTTCCAATGTCTAGTCCTTAATATCTTTTAGTAGCAAATTGGTAGTGGTCTTCATGAATGACTTTTTTACCTATGGTGCTGATTTCAAACAAGCATTGGATCATGTTGAGTAGGTACTGAAACGATGTATTAAAATAAACATGTAGCTCAACTAGCAAAAGGGGCCATTTGATGGTCCATAAGGGCATTGTCCTAAGATACTAAATTTTAGAAAAAGGAATCGAGCTAGATCTTAAAAGCATAAGGATCATCGAAGAAATTACTAGATAGCCTCAAAAAATCAAAGATGTAAGGTCATTTCTTGGACATACTAGTTACCATAGGCATTTCATTGAAAGCTTCTTCAAAATTGCCATGCCACTTGTTGAGCTTACCAACAAGGATGTAGCATTTGGATGGACCAAGGAGTACAAATAAGCATTCTAGCACTTGAAGTAGAAGCTTGTAGAAACACCAATTCTACATGTACTTGATTGATCTAAACTTTTTCATATCATGAAAAATGCATCCAACTATGCATTGGAAGTAGTACTTATGCAAATAGATAATAAAAAACATGCATATTGCATCCATTGTATAGGTAGGAGCATTGTTTGTACACAACTTAATTACATCACTACTAAAAAAGAAACTAATGGTGGTGGTGTATGCTCTTGAGAAATTTAGGCACTATGTGCTTGAATACCCTATTTTTATGCACACTAATCATAGTGTAATTTACTTCTTAATGAATAACCCAATAGTAAGCCCCGTGTTATATAATGATTGGTGATTTTGTAGAAGTTTGATTTAACAATTATGGATAGAAAGGAAATTAAGAATGTAGTTGTCAATCATCTCTCTTGGTTAAGATGGAATAACAGGGCTAATGAAGAGTCCTTGTCTGATTAATTTCCATATTAACTTCTCTTTGCTAAGGTAACTAAAGTTCAAGCACTAAGGATTATAAATTGGTATGATGAATTTCTCTCCTATATACTCATATATGAAACTCCTATAAAATGGGACCATAGAAGGAAGCAATAGTTCCTCCACCAGGTCAAACACTACCTAGAGATAGAGGGTAATGTCCATAAAATTTGTGTTAATGGCCTAGTACAATGGTGCATACTTATTATAGATCAACTAAGGCCCTTATGAAGACCATCATGTAGAAAGAAGAATAACCATAAAAATCCTAATGGCAAGATATTTTTGGCTTACCATTTTGTCCATTCATGTGAACAATGTCAATGAGATGGAGGAATGATAACCAGATGAAAGGGTCCTAATAATGGATCCAACCGTCGGAGCCTTTTGAAGTTTAGAAAATTGATTTCATGGGATACGTCACTCCCATGTCCAATGGAAAGTCTTACATTATTGTTTCTATTGACTATTATACTAAATGGGTTGAAACTATAGCTATTACTAACTGTACTTCTTCCATTGTAGCTCATTTATTTTAGCAAAAAGTGGTAAATAGGTCTTGTGTACCTAGAGCATTAATTTCTAACAATAGAATCCATTTTACAGGTGCTATCTTTTGTAAGTTAATGCAATGCTTGGGGATGGAACATAAACTTACAACACCCTGTCATCCTCAAGCCAATGGTCAAGTTAAGATAACTAATAGGGAGATTACCAAAATCCTAAGAAGGACCATTAGTAGATATAGGAAATATTGGAGTACCAAACTTAATGATGCCCTATGGACGTACCACTCAACATGAAAACTTCCTATAGGCTACTCTCCTTATTATTTAGCATATGGAAAGTTACTTAAACTTCCAATTCAAACCAAACTTGGTATAGTTTCAATTGCATGTGAGCTTGACCTAGACATTAACTTAGCACATAAATAAAGATTGATGACACTCAACATGCTCAATGAAAATCCAAGAGTAGCCCTTATGATGAATGAAGTGAACAAGAAATACCACAAACAATGTCATGATGCATGAATGAGGAAAGTTAAATTCAAACTTGGAGATAAGGTTCTCTATTGGAATTTCATGCATGTGCCTCAACAAACTAACTTTCAAACACTATGGGAAGAACTATACATTGTACACTCAACTTTTCCTTCTAGGGCTATGATAGTTTACCACCTAACAAGTTGTTAAAAGCATGTGTTGGTCAACATTCAACAACTGAAACCCTTTACAACTTATAAGTAACCAGCCATGTCACAACACCTTAGCCTACGAATAAGTTTGCTTCACTTCTTGAATCTCCTTCTTCCAACTTAGTCATAGGGAAGGAGACTATCTACTCTAATACCTTGGAGAGGATAAAAGTCTTTCGTCTTTTTTGTTTTACATCATTATTTATACATTTTTTATTTTCTTTACTCTTTAATATTTATTTTATGTATTTTACTTTTACTTTATTTTGACTTTATTTACGATATTTGATTTTATTCCATTATTATTGCAAACTTCAATGATTACTAAATGCAGCTATCAAGATTGTAATTATCTTTATAGGCCAACTTTCTCTTTGTATTATGCTCTCTTTTGACAAGCTATTAGTGTTTCAATGGTACTAAGTAGTGAGCTCATTACATTTGCCCATTTCATTTGTCTCATGAGGAGATTTATATCATGGAAGCATGATGGCTCTTTCACATGAAAACTAAAAACTAACATGTGATCCCATTACCCAATGAATTGGAAAAGGACCAAGTGGGAATGAAAAATTGTATGGCCTTAAGAAGATTTGTTGAGTTCTCTTCTTTAGTTCTATGGCTCCTCACTAAACTTTCACCTAAAATCACTCCCCAGTACCTCAAAAAAGTTTTTAAAAATAACAATTTTGATCATCTTTGTATTTAGGTTTGTAGCCAACATTTCAAAAGGAACTTGAAATGACAAATATAAACCTCATTCAAACAGAACGCAGGTAAACAACAATCATATTGACTAAGAATTTCAGCACAAACTGTGGATCCTCTATGTGTTACAAGGCTTAAGTAAAAACAAGTTAATGCTCTTTTGACAATGTTCCTTGATCAAGGTAACACCTAAATAACATAATTGTCAAAAAAATGGAACCAATGTGATGTGACTTGTTGGGTAAGGCATGTGACTCAAAAGAACGTGTGAACTACATCCTATAAGTGATAAACTTTGGCTAGAGCTTTTGGTCCAACAAATCCAAGAAGGTCTATAACTTTTTTTTTTCTTTAAGTACAGTTCATATCACATGCCATCCAATATATTATTATTCATATTCTCAAAGATCTCTAACATTTCTAACATTCAAAGATATCATAAATATAGCAAAAGTTGCTATGAACCCTAATTTAGCTCAAAACTATGTTTCACATGCCTTGGAAGTATTCGAGAGCAAGCACATGTATTCAAATGAGTTCAAGAATAGGATGTGTAATCCAAAAACACAGGCAAGAACCCTGAAGATCACAAATTGAAAGAACACCATATATATTTAGAAGATGCCTTGGAACAAAAATGCATAATAAAATGAATTAGGGAAAAAGACAATACAACGCTAACTCATAACTTTGAGCAATGCAACTATTGAACAAATCATTGCCACATAAATCTTGTGTTAAATAGTTCAAACTTCACAACCTACAACATGTAAAACTTGTTGAATTTCCATAAGGCAAAAACCTTTTTTAAAATAACTTGCTTTGGCTCCCAAACTCTTAAAGATGTGCTAATGCTACCGAAGTATAACAACAAATCACAAACTCCACAAATTTGTCCCATATGTGAGAAATTTATAACATTCCATTCAAACAATAAAACAAATAGTATGATAATTCTTACGATTTGCACCTGCCATTGAGCAAACACACAAATGAAAACATAAATGAGAAAGTAAGCAACACAAGCATCAATATGTTCCCATTCACTTTTAAAACAAAAATAAGAAAATAAATAACCATACTAAATAAATCCACAAAAGATACATGAAGTTCTGAATCTGAAAACTTAAATATCAAATGCTGAATTGCGATAAGAAAGAAATGCAATAGATTAAGTTCCAGATATAGTTAAAAGTATGTCTCAGACACAAAGAAATCAAGTCACAACCAATGTGGTGCCATTACCATTCTCCTACAGAGGTATGCATGCCTTCTAGATGTTGAATACCATTATTTGAAATGTTGCAGGATTTGATATTGAGATACCTCAATGCATAAAGCCTTGCAAGCAATCAAGAACTTCTTTGAAACTGTATAAAAGCTAGGCCATTAGTTTTCCCACAGAACAAGGACAATCCAACCTTATAAAAATTGTTCACTAATGCTAAATCATCATACATACCCATAGGTCACAATGTCACGGTACATGACTAGAAACGAATCATGAAAAAATAAACCATTAAACAATATGACTCCTATAGGTCTGGTACAGCTTCAATAAGAAATACAGTAAAAATAAAAACCTGAAATGGTTTCCATGCATGCATCAGTGACATTACAACCTTCCATGTTCAACATAGTAAGCTTTTTCAATCCTGTAACATAGAAGGCACAAAATTTATATTCCAACTAAGATATAAGACAGATAACACTATTAATTTCAAACACAAGATTAATACAGGAAAAATGGCTGTATCTGCAATGCATATGAAACAAGAAATGAGGGTCTTTGGTCATTCTGTTTGGCTTCAAAATGATTCAGCCAAGTTCTTCCAAAGAGTTCTTCCAAAGAGTTCTAGAAGTAAACGTTGGGTGTCAATCCCATGATAACAGAATCCAGTGAAGGTGAAAAAAATTACTGTTTTTAAGACATAGAACAGAAAAACTTCTATCAATTTCAATATTTAGCAACTTGTAATTTCCTTTTACATATTTTAACAAGGTTATAGACTGACATCTTCCATTGAGCAAATCTTCCATTCCTCTGTAGTATCTACATATTGTTCTTGCAACATTTTCTGCTTCATCCTACAAAACAATACCAACTTTGCACCATAAACTCCTGCTTTTCAGATTTTTCCTCACACCTACCTACCTTGCTCACATTCAACATCACATTCACAATCATCAATTTCAAGCTTCAAAAGCTATTGCCCCAATCAAGATGAAAATAAATAATTATAATGTTACTCTTTAGGTTACCCTTGTTCTTCTGCATGTTCCTACTTTACTATATTTTACTTCCAAGTTTGTTTACCTTGATGGTCTGCAAAGCTGATGCTTAGTTTGGCAGGTCTGTTGAATTATTTTAGGTTGCTGCAAGTCAGCTTGTCTTCATGCAATCAACAGAAAGCGATAGGAAAATCCATGCAAAAAATTATTTTACATTAAAAAAATTATGATACGAGCTTGCACCAACCTAAAAAGAAGCCTCCCAAAAAAGAAAAAGAAAACCAAACTCATCTATTACCACATTGTTAGATTTAAATACAAGACATGTTTATCTAATAAGGTACATACTAAACATTTTAATCATCAGTCAATAAAGTGCCTAATCATTAAAACATTATTTAAGAGTTAAAAAAAGGAATTGCACTATACTGTTCAATTCTCTTAGCAAACATTGGCTGTTTACCTCTCAGAAAAGCAATGCCAATATCATTCACTTTGCTCCTAGAAATTTGAAGCTCTTTCAGGTTTGTAAGACCTGTCCAACCAAAACTGTTAAAAAGTTGAAATGCATAAAGAAATAAAACATGAAAACAGTTACTTGATGAAAAAATCTCACAGCAAAAAATCAATAAATTAAACATAAATTCAATTTTATTTTTTTCAAGAATTGTTAGCTTTTTTTTTACTATTCCCAAAACGTAAGCATGTTCGATGCCAGTATTAACACTATATTAATGTTAACCAATTAACACTAGAAATATATCATTAACTAATAGTGTTGTGTATTGACAAACCAGTAAGCTTGTAAAAGATGTGAATTACTCACGAAACAACAAAATAACATTACTTAGGGAACAAAATAAAGAACTATCCTAGCAGTCAGGATACAATCCATTTTGTGAAAATTAGGTATAATATTTAGTAGCAAATTCAAAACAACAAAACATTAATACTAACAAGATTTATGATGTCTGAGTTCTTTATACAATTGCACCATCCAATATTCAAAGTCTCTAACTTTGTGAGTCTTGCACACATATGACAAAATCATATTTAATCAAATGCATATGCAAGCTTAAAAACACTAAAATTTTATGAGCCTTCACTCAATGATTTAAACAATCTATGATACAGACCAACTCATATACATTTAAGCAACATAGTTTGTTTTTGATTTGCAAACAAAGAAATTTATTTAAAGGTCCAATGAAGAAAATAACAGCCAGTTTGGTTTCAAACCATGCCGACGAGTAGAGTATTTAAACTAGCATAACTTCATATAAGGATATCCATTTACGCCAAGCGAACATGAGCAAGATGTATTCATTAAGGCACATGTTTTTAAACCTAAGACCTTTCATACTTATATAATAACCAAAAGGCATTTATATGGTACTAAGAAAGCTGCTTTATATTTTTTCAACACAATGAAAATACAGACATTGCATTGAACCCAAGACATGTCAACGTTAATGCATCTTATTAAATGCCACATGAAATTAAATTAAGTTTTTATTACATTAAATATCAGGGACTTCAACCAAAATGAAGCACTTGTGACTTTAAAGGTGAACAAACAAACATCATAGTGCAGGTGCTAAATCCCCATTGATTCTAAAGAAACACCTCAAATGTAGGAAGTTCACATTCATGATCAACATCAATGTGCAACCCACCTTGTTGAACCAAAAAGCCATTGCTTTTACTAGTAAATAAAACCATTAATCTGGAAAGTTAGATCTATGAGTCACTTCATTCTGCTCATCTAGCAGGTGTAGAAGAAACAATAAGAGTACCCATTCCAACATAATATTGAATCTATTACTGTTTGAAAAGAAAAGAGAACTATGGACAGGAATCCTGGAAAAACTAGTTCAAGGGTTGGCACATCGGAATTGTAGGCTTCTTATTATGGATGGCTGAGTACAATTAAATTGATGTTGTTATCAATCTGCTCCAACATATGTGATATTATGGTCATGAAAACAAATGGAGGTCGCTAACAGAGTGTAAATCCTAAAGTTGAGGGGGAGAAATGGATAAAAGCTGTTATGTATAGGAACGTGATGTGTTAAAAAAAATATAGTTATCTACATATCACCTTTGGAAAACCAACATCAAAGATTATGAATGGCATGTAATCTATCTGCCCAGGAGTTGCATCGCCTCCAAAATTTTTGTGTTTCTCACGTTTCAGAATCAGGTTCACATTCCAAAACATTCCATAAAAATAACCATTTAAAATAATATGTTAAGCATTGAGAACAGAATAATTTTTAAACTATTGTATATTTTTAAGTATAAATTAATGAATTCACTGTTGAGAACCACCGTCTCTTGCATTAACTCCATGCATCAAACGGGTCTCAGAAACATAAATCCACATCTCTTTGTCTCCCCATTTCAGTTACATTATTCTAATACATTTTATGCATAGCATGTAATAAAGGGGAAAATGATTTAAAAACTTAAAACAAACCAAATAAATTTCAAAAATATCTAATATATATTGAAGCTTCAGCAATAGGGAAGAGCATTCAAAGTGCATCCAAAATAGAAGAATTCTTGCAAAAAATCTTTTGATGATGAGGTTTGAATACTTAAAGGTAAAAATCATGCAAAGTAATGCATATGATACTTACATACTGACCAAATAGAAAAATGTAGTACTGCACATGATACTTTATATGCAGGCCAAATATAAAAAAAGTAAATGTTGAAATAAGGTAGAACTTATCTAAAAACTTCAGAGTCTTTAGTGTAATAGGGGACGTAAGAATGGCCACAAAACAAATTCACCACAGTATCACTACATGTTAATTACAGGTAAAACAAATTCACCACAGTATCACTACATGTTAATTACAGGTAACGTTGTCTTCATGCAACCAAGTTGCAACCTGTGATCCGAATTAAGACCGAGTTTTGGGACTACTTTCCTCATGGTACTAAAAGCATTGCTTAAGTGACCAAGGACCTAGAGCTCTATTCTGATAGTGACATAGTCAGCAAATGACTGCAGAGAATGCCCCAGCAAAAAGTTGCCCTAATTGGCCATAAAGGGTTGGAACACAAATGGGACTTGAAAAACAACATTCATGTGCTAAAATCTTTGAAGCTAGCAAGATGAGAATATAAGGATGGTAACTTAAAAATCTTTGATTTCTAGATGATTCAATGATTATGCAACTTTTTTTATCATGTTTCTTTGTTGATCTCTAAGATCGCAAGAAATTTCCAATGAAACTTCAAACAGTTTATCAACAACTATATCTTTTTTTCAACTTCTTCAAAGAAAACAAAGAAGCTTTTAATTGTCTCACCTTTAATAGATCCAAGTCTACCGTGAATTCCAGAGCATCTCTCCAAATCTAGATTTGCTAAGTTAGTGAGATTTGCTAGAGCATGTAGCCCTCCTCCAGTAATAGAATCATTTCTCTTTAGACTAAATGAAGTCAAATTCGTAAGACCTGCAAAAGGGTTGTGTGCACATTCATTACACTAGAATCTAGATGTATATGCATAGTGTAACAAACAAACTTCATATAAAAATGATATTGAAATGGTTAAAGCAATTCTTCATATTATCATGGCATATTTACATGGACATATAGTAACAAAATAATGATATTTGTCTTCCTACAGATTGTTGCATGCAGTTTGGTAGATATTACAAATTCAGACTATTTATAAAAACAAATATACATGGATGTCCAAAGCATCAAACACAACATGGTACAACTATTACATGCAACAATATCTAAAGAGCTAAATCATCATAATCACCATCATCCTAACCTTATCCCAATTACATAGGGTTTGTTATATGATGCTCTTCCATCATTCACCTTTGTTAAAAACCAAATTAATACAAATTCCCAGATCTTAGATATATTTCTTTATTATTGCATACCAAACAGTCTTTGGTCTTCTTTACACATAAACAAACCATTTGATGCAACTTGCATTGATCATTTCATCTATGGTTACTACCCCAAAAGTTCCTCTAATAAGAGGATCATTGTTTTTGTCCTTCCTAGTGAAACCCTACATCCACCTTAGGGCATGTTTGGTTTGGCAAATTTGCCAATGCTAAATCTATAGATTTGACTTTTTACAATGAAAAATTGTTTGATTTTATATGGAAACAACAACAAATTCAGCTATGAACTGACAAATTGACCCAATTGTATTGCTTTTCTTATTCTTTTATGACTTCACCTTGAGAGGTGTAATCTATCCAAATCCATGAATCTTTGGACTCTGTGGGTGCAAGTTCACAAGATTCATGTAACCAAAGACAGCCTCAGCGTTCTCATTTCTACCACGTATACACATTGAACTTTTATGTTTTCTGGGTGACCAACATTCAGAACCATATAAAATTGCAAGCCTATTAACAATTTTGTGGAACCTTCCCTACAATCTATTAAGAATTCTTTTATCAAAACACACACCACTAGCTTCTTGCCATTTCATCCATATTGCTTCAATTATATTTGTCACATCATTGTTACTTTCACCATCCTTCTGTACAAGTGATGCCAAGCATTTGAGTAGTTTACTTCATGCTAGTTCTTGGTCTTGAACTTTAAACATTAAAAAGCAAATCCACTTGTTTGTCATTCAAAAATTTTTACTCCACCCTACATTTACATTTATTCTTCTATGTACTGATCATAAAAATGTTAACCAAAGACACTCCTGAAATTGGGATCCATATTTTTACTGGTCTTTCCCAAACAAAACAAAATCCAAAGAACAAGCCACTCATTAAAAGCAGCTTTGAAGAGGAGAACCACACAAAGTGTTTGAAAATGCAGCAAAGTTAACTTGTATAACTCAGAATGCAGTAATGCTCTGCTCTGAAACAGTACTTTGATTTTTACAAATAGGGAAATACCTGTTAGAAAGTTCAAACCATCATCTGAAATATTGCTGCAGTAATTGCAATTCAAAATCTGCAAATTTCTGCATCCTTGCAACAGTGAAGGCCAGAATCTATTACAGGTGATTCAGAGATATCAACAGCAAGAAGAGATAATCCTTGTGACGCTATTACTTCAAGTCAGCTGTCATCCACTCCAGTATATCCTCCAAGAAGAACATCCTATCAACGGTGACGCAACACATTAAAATCTTTTTGCAATGTGCACAATCCAAAATGTAAATTCTGCCCTGCCATGCTTACCTGAAGAGCACAATCATAAAATGCTTGAAGAGAACTTTTTCTCAAAACTGCAATGAGTTCATTGAAAATCTGCTGCGTTAATTCCCTAGGAATTGCAGCAAAAGACTTGTAACTTGACAAATCCTGGGATGCAATCAAAGTTGTAACTCATCTAGTTAGAAGCGTATGAATTTCATTTTACCGACCATAACTTAACAAAAGAAACAAGAAGAGAGGGAAAAACTCAATAGAGAATGATACCTCACATTTTGTCTGAATAGAAAGCTGCAAAAGCGTAGGAGGCTTTTCACTTTTCTTGCCAATGTCTGATGGTAAACGTACAAATGGATTCACTGGCCATTCAAAACTGAAATTTCTAGCAGACCTTCCAGGGACACCTCTATAGTCATCTTCATCAGCATTTTGCTGATCTCTTTTCCTTGGGCAAGATCCACCCATTCAAAAGTGAATATATGTTCCTAACGAAAATAAAGATTTCTTCTCTCTAAAATCACCAGCTTAATTTTAAACATGAAGTATCTTTAGCACATCGGTTTCCTTTGCAACTCCACTTTAGCATATTGCAATTGTTTTGAGACGGGGTGAAATGGTCTCTGCTTCATTGGGCTTCCGGCTTGTGCCTTCTAGCCTGCTGAATTTGGTTCGTTGCCGCTCCTTAGCGTGACAGATTTCCAGACGGTGATTGCAGAGGGTTTGCTTGTTCGCTTGGTCGGTCTGCGAATCCCTCTTCTCATCTGGACCCAACAGGTGGGAGCGGACCTTGTGACCGATTGGAAGACGGTGTGTTCGCACAGCAACGGTTTTCTGATAGATCTAAAGCATCAGAGGAAGCAATAGATCTACATCTATTCTTCTGCATTTAGCGATTGATCTTCGAAATTCCCTGTGCGTTTGTTCCTTTTATGTTATTGTACTGATTTGCTGAATTTTTCTTGAGATTTGATTGGATTAAAATATTTGGGCTGGGCCCAAAAGGTCTGATGACCCAATTTATTTCCTCCAATTCTGTTGTTGGGGAAAAAACTTAAAGTAATGGAATCCTCCAATCATGAATCGCATTCTAATGCCAATACCCTTAATATGGACAATGCCGAAAATGTTCTGCGTTTTGATAGATTTTTTCACTGGGCGCGGATCCTCCTGGATCGATTTTCCAAGATTGAGTCAAAAAATTTTGGGAACCAAGCAATATTAAATTAACCTCCTTTACAAAAAAGCTGAAAAGGTTACAATTTTTTTTTTGTTAAGTTTTTTGACAATTCAATCACATTAAGTTGTGAAGAGAACATTCAAAAACAAGGTAAAAAATTGATAATAATGGAAAGGAAAGTCTCAGATATTTTAAGCGAAGTATTCATGTGAAAGACTGCTGAAAGAAATGATGAAACGGCGCATCATGATCAGAACGGGTGGAGGTCAATTTTGTGGAAGTAATTACGAATGAATAATTCAATGAAGAACTTGTCAAGAATGCATTTTTTCCACGCAATTTTCTCATGTGGAAAGTCTCAGATTGCATTGAATTGAATTGGGGAGTGGGTATTGCATTGAATTGAATTGGGGAGTGGGCACAGAAGCATGTCCAGTGGGTACATATCATAATTTTCAATGAAATTTTGTATGTATATGGTCCCCTTGCCGTGCCTCGTATTATTCTTATCTTGTTCTTGACATTTGCATTGTGCATTAAAATCTTACCCATCTTCTCCTGCTCTGAATCTTACCGAAACAGGAGACCATGCCGACCACAGAAAACAAGGGAGTACGAACGAATAACCAAACACATGGAAATCACGAGAGGCTACTTTGGTAATCGGAGGCCGAAGGGCCAAGTTTGGGTCATACGGAAATCAAGATTGGGATGGGGCGTGCGAGGTAAACATTGCATTTGAATGGATTAGCCTGCCTTTGGGAGCGTCAAAGGTTCCACCATGACTCACATTCACGCGTGTTTATTGGTCATTGCTGGTGTTTGCTCTTTTTCTACTCTCGGCTGCCGAAAGAAAAAACAAAACAGGGTCATCGTCATGGGTCATTAGTCATGAACATGACGACGGATGAATGCTTGTTCAGCTTTTTTTTAAAATCTGTTTATGAACCCCACCAGCACATGGCCAATGGCTGTACCTAATTTAGTTTAGTTGTATGTGAGTTACTGGGCTGTACCGAATTTAGTTTAGTTGTACTCATAGGTCATGGTTGAACAAAAGTATTAATAGACATGATTTGTTATAAATTTGGTTTAACCTTGGTACTTAATTTTATTCTTGGAAAAATTGGATGGAGTAACAAGAGGGTTTCATTTTATTACTGTCATTTTGGTTATTGCAGGAATTATATGTTTGGCAGAATTATGGCTTTTGAGTAAGGAAATGGATTCAATGCCCTCCATACCTTTGCAAATTTTGTTGCTTCAGTTTAACGATGATATTGCAATTTTCTGTGCAATTTTTAAGCATTAACAATATTTTGGATTTACATTGTACTTGTTATTGTTATTCTAGAATGTTTTTTTTATGATATATGAGATTTAATTTTTTAAAAAAACTAATATATTTAAATTTTCTCTATCATGTTCCCAACTACAAACCTGCCCCACTTTTTCTTAAGGCACAAGTACCCAAACACGTTCAAAATCACAAATTCTAGATTCCTCGCCTCCACCAATGAAATTCTTTTGATGCATACCTAATATTGAATTTGGAGCAATTGATGCCCATCTGTAAAGGAGGGGCATTTGTTGTGGATTGTGTATTGGAAGATTCCGTTAGAAAAGAGTGGTTTCTTGCATGGTAAGGCATTGTCCTGCTATTTAATTACATTTACTATTACCTACCATGGATACGCTTGGGCTCTAGTGCTTGCTTTGTGATAGTGTTGTGACAGGGTGTTTCTTGTGTTTTTGGTTGCTTTGAAAATGGCGGAGTTTATGGCAGCTGTTTTTGCAGAGCTTGCAAAGGCTGCAATCGTCACAGCAGTTGGGAAAGTTTCAGAGAAGCTTAACAATGAAGTATTGCTGATCTCTCACTTTGCAGAGGATATTGGGCAACTGCAAAGGAGGCTAATTACTCTGCAATCCTATCTTAACGATGCTGACAGAGCTCTCCAGACTCAACAATCCGATGCAGTGAAGCAGTGGATAAGGGACCTCAGCGACTCTGCCATGGAGGCGCAGGACCTGGTCGATATCTGTGCAGCCGAAGGTCTAATTTCCCACGCATCTCCCTCTGCTGGAGTTAAAACTGCATTATTTAGGTATGTAGCAAACTTGATATCAAGATGCAGAATGGGTTTAGAAATCAGAAATTTAGATGCTAGATTGCATAAAATTGAGAAAAGGGCAAGTTCAGTTTGTCTACTGCAACAAATGACTGCTTCCTCCTCGTCTTTCCAAAATGTTTGTGAGAATCCATGGAGAAGGTCCGATGTGCTCCATGACGAAGAAACTTCTGTAGATATTAGTCCCAAAATGGAGGAAGTTATTTGTCTGGTAAGGCAGTACAGAGTGGTAGCAGTAGTGGGAATGGGCGGGAGCGGCAAGACAAGGCTGCTGCAACATGTTTACGGCTCACTCAAGTCAAAATTTGAGGTATCCATTTGGCTTTCAGTTTCCCAGACTTATACTGTACAGCAATTGCAGTTTGATGTGCTCGCGAGCATAGGAGAGACCCCAAGCAGAGAAGAAAGTCAAGAGTTTAGAGAAAGAAAGGTCCATGATGCCTTGGTAACCAAAAGGAATTGTCTGATGGTGCTCGATGATGTATGGGAACTCACGGACAACGAAAGGGGCAGTTACCTGAGTGTGTTGGAGAAGTTGAGGAGAATTGGGTTCCCTGAAACCCCGCACTGCAAGATTCTAGTTTCAACTAGAGATCGATCAATGGCTTTACAGCTACAAGCCCAGGTATACAGCATGCCTCTACTATCATTGAGAAAAGCCAAGAGCTTTTCTTGAACCATGTTGGAACTCCTCCTCAACATTTTTCTGAAGATGCCTCCGTTGTGAAGATTCTAAAGCGATGCGGGGGTTTGCCGTTGGCCATTGTTGCCGTTGCAGGAATATTAAAGCATCAAGATCCTGGTGATTGGAATCATACATTGAAGCAGATGGAGACGGGTATCTTCCATGATCCGCAGAGTGTGGTTATCACTGCACTCAGATTGAGCTACAATGCTTTGCAACCAAAAGCAAAATCCTGCTTTGGTTTTCTAGGGATGTTCAGAGAAGACGAACGGATCCATTCAGAGAAATTAATAGGGATGTGGAAAGCGGAAGGTCTTGTGCAAAATCATGAAGACGGTTTTGCGGTGCTACAGGATCTGGCCAATAGATGCTTGATTGAACTCAACATAGTGGTGGAACTGAAAACCCTAGTATTTGGGCTTCACTATGATTACGTGGAATGGGAGGTTTGTTATGTGAGAGTGCACGACATAGTTCATGATGTTGCAGTGAATATTTTCAAGTGCTGCGGAGGCATCACAGATGAAGTTCCTACATCAACATCAGCATCAGCAGAAGAAGAAGAGGTTACTTGTCCAAGGATCTTAAGAATGTCTCTCACCAACCAAGGCAGCAATTGCCCGCGCTCAGTGCGCAGTCTTCGCGTAGTGGGTGACGAGGAAAAAGTTACTTTTAAATTCTTAGAGAGTGCGCGTGCTTTAAGAGCCTTGGATTTGCAGAACACTTTGCACGCTCGGTGCATGGACCTGCCACCATGTGTTGCTAAATTTAAATTGCTAACATTTCTGGATATTTCTCATCCGTTCGTTCTCAACGAAGAATTGCCCGAGTGCATCCGCCATTTAAAGCAGCTGGAGTATCTCTACGCCGGTAGCATCGATTCTGTACCGACGTGGATTGGAGATCTGAAGCGCCTCACGCATCTTTCAATTCAATGTGGGTTCGGTTATACTAGGTGTTCAAAAGTGAATAAGCCTATGAAAGATCTGAGGGTGCTTAGGGGCGTTGTTATTACCATAGGGGACAACACCAAAGAGGAGGATGCAGCATCAACATCGCTTTCACGGACATGGACATACACATGGAATTCCTTATTGTCACATTTCCCGCAATTGCAGGAACTTCATCTTGAAATCAGCAGATTCCAGACGGGGCAAACTCCGCCACCATGCTTGCATTTGCTGATTTTGTCTAGCAGAGGAGGTATATTGACATTGCCGGAGGAGTGGCCGCAGTGTTTAGAGAGGCTCCAGAATCTACAATTGCACGGCATTGAGTTACCAGGCTCCATAGTGCTGCTGGGTTTTCAGAGACTCAGACGTTTGGCTCTGAGCGGCATCTTTGATATCGCAGCCCAGATTTCCAAACTTCCGGAGCTCACGTATCTGTTCTTAACCGATTTGCCTGCCGAGGTTGTTTTGCCGGAGGAGTACGGCAGAGCTGGTGCGTTTCCCAAGCTCCGCTGCCTGAGCCTTGAGTCATGCCCTCCTTTGCGGAAACTGCCGAGTTTGGAGGATGGAGCCATGCCGTGCCTCCGCTCACTTAAAGTGAAACATTGTACCATCAATGAAGCAGCGCCTGGATGGAAGGAGAAAGTGTGCAGTCTCCACCAATTTCAATGGGGCTCGTGTTACGGACAGGCGTTGCAAGAGATGATAGATGCTTTCGAAAACCGTACATGAAGCGCAGCAGCAAACAGGAGGAACAGGAGCAAGGTCAAGGTAGATCTTATATGTATTTAATCCCATGTTTATTTGTTTTGTAACCTAGACTCTGTTTGTTATGGAACCTCTGTTATCACCTGTATTTAGTTCAGGTTTTTTAACTTATGAATTTGCAGTTGTGATTCTGTTGCTCTAAAGCTTGCCCTGTATTGTTGTTGATAAAGGAGATTAAAATCATTCATCTTATACAAAACATGGTTTTTAAAAATTTTTTATAGAATTATACACCTTTAAGAACGTGTTCCATTGATAAAAAAACCAAAAATTCAGATCGAGTTGACTCTGGTTAACCCAAATCTCAAATTCTGTCACTGAATTGTACAAAAACTATGGTTTTGCATTTTTTGTGCTCTATTTTCTTTTTTCTAGCTAAATGGGCTTTTAGGATTCAGATTTTATTTTCCAACCCTAAATCATAAATACTAGGTTTACTTATTTAAACATACGAGACCTCATACCTCAATCATACATCCAAGAAAGAGAGGTCGAGCCTTGGCGAAAAGAGAAGGAACTAGAAGCTGATCTCAATCTTGCAAGCAAAGTTTTGCAGCCATATTCTCTTCAGTCTTGAGTTTGATTTCAAATAATATTTGATTTTATCTCAATTTCTACTTGATTTTAATACTATATTCAACGATGATATTTTTAACAATAATAGTAACATTAGCGCAAAAATGAAAGAAAGCAAGCAATCAATCATGGGAGTGGGTGCACAGGAATATTCTTCGCCACCTGCTCGCGGGTGCTGCAAACGCAAAAGCAAAAGCATAAATAAAGCAAACCGGAAAAACCGAAAGTCACAGAATAAATGCACGCAGCCACCACGTTCTCCATGTTCATGTTCACGTTCACGAGCCAATGCCTAATGTAATGTACCCGCGTTCAACGCCATGTTTACTGTAATTATGCGCTCATAAAAGGCATGAATCGTAATAACAATGAATGAATGAATAGCAGCATTTCAATTTGAATTTCAATTGCAATTTCAATACCCCATTACTTGTTTCAGAATTCAGACCACTCAGTCAATGCTTTTGCTGCTGCATTACTGTAATTCATTCATGGAAGCTTCGTTCATCTCTGCCTCTGCCTCTTCTTCTTCCTCTGCCATTCGTATGTCCCCAAAGAAATGGAAGTCAGGCAATACACCGCCTTCGCCCAGTACTACAAGATAGTACAGCAGGTACACACCACACATCTCTGTGTTTTTCTTTCCCTGTTGTTTTGTTTTGTTTTTATTTCTCTACTATTCACAAGATTCAGAATCGCAGAAGCATGCAATCTCAAGAGTAGCAAATTTTATTTTTAAGAATTTCAGTAAACAGAACTGTAATAATAGATATCTGAAGGACTCCCTACTTAAGTACTCATAAAGTATTAAAATCAAGTCTTAAAAGTGAAACTGATTAACAAATAGCTTAATAACATTGTGCGTATTAGATAGAGATTACATATATATAGTTATATACCTATATTTTCAAGTTCTAAATATATAAATACTTATTTTCTCAAGTTCTAGATATCAAATAGAGATAGATGTATGTTAAAGGTAAAAGTACAGAAAACGAGATTTTAAACAAGCATCGAAAACATTTTTATTGAAATCACGATTACAATGAAGCATGGCTATTTCTATCATTCACCCTTTCTTTGTTTAGAGATTTGACAGCGTAGCCTGGCTTGGTACCAACACGTCCATGCTTGGCATGGGGCCTTTGTTTATTTACAAAAAAATAAAAATTAAAAAAAAAATAGAAAAAAAAAAGATGGGTTACCCTAACCCTAAAATTGGCTATAAAAAGCCATCAAGGTGATGGAGTTGGATGGAGGAGAGGAGGAGAAGTTAGGCCAGGAAGCCCTAGGTTAGTGAGGCCAGGGTTGTGAAGCCATGGACTAAACTTCCTCTTTCTCTCGGTGGTTGGCAGTGTGTGCGGCAACAACGGTTGGCGGTTCGCAGGGCATTGATGATGTTTGCTCGCAACTACACATGATTCTTGCAGCAACACAACTATGCATCCTATCGGTGGATCTTCTCTCTATCTTCTTTTATTTCAGCAAATGGCATGTGGTGGACGGTGGATTTGTGCATCATGTTTATGCAGTTGGCGGTTCGTAGGGCATTGGTGATGTTTGATCGCAACTACACATGATTCTTGCGGCAACACAACCATGCATCCTGTCGATGGATCTTCTCTCTATCTTCTTGTATTTCAG
>MNCI01014694.1:1475796-1490060 GCA_015680685.1 Gnetum montanum | reverse complement strand
CGACACAACCATGCATCCTGTCAGTGGTTCCTGTTTTTCTCTCCTTTAGCTTTTTTCATATTTTATCTCTCTCTATGTTTTCTATCTCTCTATCACTTGGTCACATGGCTTTTTTCAGCTGAGACTATTCCTGGGTTTACGTACCCATACAAGAGGTGCCCTAGGCTATAGTCTCCTTAAACGAGTTTTTCCAATGTTGGCATGACCAAAATTTATGCATCAACACCTTATTAGCGCTAAAAAGAGGGTCTGAATTGACCATTTTTTTTCTCTTTTCCTTTTTAGCTGGGGGCTTGTCCTAACCATTTTTTTTTCCTTTTTGGTTGGGGGCTAAGTGTTGGTACCAACACGCCCATGCTTGGCATGGGGCCTTTGTTTATTTAAAAATAAATAAAAAGAAAAAAATTAAAAATAAAAATTAGAAAAAAAAAGATGGGTTACCCTAACCCTAAAATTGGCTATAAAAAGCCATCAAGGTGATGGAGTTGGATGGAGGAGAGGACGAGAAGTCAGGCCAGGAAGCCCTAGGCCAGTGAGGCCAGGGCCGTGAAGCCATGGACTGAACCTCCTCTTTTTCTCAGTGGTTGGCAGTGTGTGCGACAACAACGATTGGCAGTTTGCAGGGCATTGGTGATGTTTGCTCGCAACTACACATGATTCTTACAGCAACACAACCATGCATCCTGTCGATGGATCTTCTCTCTATCTTCTTTTATTTCAGCAAATGGCAGGTGGTGGACGGTAGATTTGTGCATGATGTTTATGCAGTTGGCGGTCTGCAGGGCATTGGTGATGTTTGATCGCAACTACACATGATTCTTGCGGCAACACAACCATTCATCCTGTCGGTGGATTTTCTTTCTATCTTCTTTTATTTCAGCAAATGGCATGTGGTGGACGGTAGATTTTTGCATGATGTTTATGCAGTTGGCGGTTCGCAGGGCATTGGTGACGTTTGATCGCAACTACACATGATTCTTGCGGCAACACAACCATGCATCTTGTTGGTGGATCTTCTCTCTATCTTCTTGTATTTCAGCAAATGCATGTGGTGGACGGTGGATCCGTAGAGCATTGGTGATGTTTGATCGCAACTACACATGATTCTTGCAGCAACACATTCATGCATCCTGTCGGTAGATCTTCTCTCTATCTTCTTTTATTTCAGCAAATGGCATGTGGTGGACGGTGGATTTGTGCATGATGTTTATGCAGTTGGCGGTCTGCAGGGCATTGGTGATGTTTGATCGCAACTACACATAATTCTTGTGGCGACACAACCATGCATCCTGTCGGTGGTTCCTGTTTCTCTCTCATTTAGTTTTTTTCATGTTTTATCTCTCTCTATGTTTTCTATCTCTCTATCACTTGGTCACATGGCTTTTTTCAGCTAAGACTATTCCCGGGTTTCCGAACCCATATAGGAGGTGTCCTAGGCTATAGTCTCCTTAAACGAGTTTTTCTAATGTTGACATGATCAAAATTTATGAATCAACAGTTTCAATTCCGTTAATTGCACCAATTTTTTGTTTGTTTTCTTCCTTTTCTTAAATACTTGAGTCCAACCAGCTGATGCTGTTGATGGATGCACGCACACACAAAAAAGGTAAGGTTGCAGACAGGTTTGACTAGGCCCTTTGGGTTGTTTGTTTTTTGGTTTTTGTTGTTTTCTTTATTCTTTTGTTTGTTTGTTTTTTCTCTTCCCCTTGCCAACTATTACAAACGTAACATTCTGAAGTTTCTTGGCTTTTTGGCATTACCTTGCTGATTTAGATTCTTGAATTATCATTCGTGAGCCTTTACGGAATCCCTTGCATGGTGGAGCTTCTTCTAATCCAAATCCCCATGCGGCATCTTTAAATGTTCAGAATGATGATGATGATGAATTCCTGCAAACAGTTAAAAGGTTTCTATCTGAGCTGGACCAAATTTCAATTTTTGCCTGGACCAAATTTCAATTTTTGCCTCACATTTTTATTCAGGATTTCATGATGCAATGTGGCGATTGGAGCGTTCCAGTGTTCAACGGGGAGACTCCGGGTAAAGTGCCTCAAGATGGACAGGCTATCTAGTGAATTCTAAAAGTTAAATAATGCTTTAGATACAGTAATATAGAGCTTTAATCAAATAACAACTTCAAGCCATTAAATTACAGTTTTACTGCTTGCTAGAGGGTTTCTCATAGCAGTGTATGAAATGAAATTGCTGGAAGCAACATCCTAGGTCCTCGTTATGGCCGCCATTGATGCTCGTAGCATTTAAGTGAATTTATTTAGAAGAGAAGCCCTTCTTACGAAAACCGTATAAGATATGATGATTATTAAAAATAAAAGAAAATTTACTTTTATGCATAAAATACATTTTTTCATGTTATTATTTATAAATACGTCTCCAGAAACAAGACCCGGATATTTGTTTCATTTTATTCTAGCATACTTATGGATTCATGAACACGTTTCAATTTGTATAATCTCATGACATGTTTACCTCATGTGTTTTTGTTCTTAAATAACGGGAACTACTTAATTTATATTTTTTACCCTATTTTAGAGATGCATTGGAGTTATCTCTAGCTAGGCTTGGACAGATGCATATCCCAAAAGAGCAAGTGTGAATCATTAAAGAGGTTTTCAAAAAATACTAAAGGTTTGAATATTTCAAATGAATGAAATCCTAATGTCATATTTACAAAAGCTTTTATAGAAAAGCATTTATCTTTGAGAGTACAAGCGGTTTATAAATAGCTTACTTGTGTAAGTCATATTCTATAAATAATTGAATTTTGTTATGACATACCATAGTCACATGGACATAACATGTTGATGAGGGCTTTATGGCTCGTGACCTATGGCGACGTTGCCGTAGGTTGCTCCGCCTCACCTCGTGCTAGTGGTGGGTAGTTGCAGCTTTGTACTTTGTCGTTGCAAACCCCAATCATGATTTTCTATGATTTTTCTCTAGTTTTTGGTCAAAAGAAATCCTCTTCTTGCTGTGCTACTTAGGGTCTTTGTGCCTTGCACCTTGTCCCATTGTTAGTGTTGGTCACTCTGCCTCTCTTTGCGTTTAGTGATTTACAATGATGACTTTTTGTGGTTTTCTTTGCTGCGATTACTGTCTCGCTAGTCTACATTGCTGTTGTGTTATGGTGGTGTGGGGCTTTGTTGATTTGCATCAGCTATGTGGCATGTCCCTGTTGAGTGTTTTCTCCGTAGCTGTCGAGGATTTTCTCTACAGTTGTTGTTGGTGTGGCCATCGCTGCGCTTACCTTATGGGTTGGTGCAGTAGTTGAATGTGTTGTTCTACACTGCTATTGTGCTATTTGACGTTGCTGTGGGGATGTGTTTCTATCATTACATGCTATTCTTCACTATAAAGGTGCGATGGTGGTGTTCACTGGCTCTGCGGTAGTGGGTGGTTTTGCTGGTGCTGCAAGGTCAATTTCGCATAGGTTTTGCAATGGCAAATTTTTCTGATTCTACTCCCTATGAGGGAAGTTCCTCCAACTTATCTAAAATTGACTTTCTTCTTCCAAATGATATTTTTGATGTGGTTTCCAAAGATTTTGCAATGCGCTTTATTTTTCTTCAAATAGTGGGGTTTCTACTGAGGTCTCTAAGTATCAACACGCAAATCCAATCTCCTTTAGCCCCAGGGCATTCAAGTTTCCCATGCCCATTACTACATCCAAAACTTGATTCTAGTGGAACTATCTAAGGCCTCTCAAGTCAAGAAGGCTCTCTCTCTAAAACTTTTCCCAACGCAGAATGCAACTCTCATTGTGTGCACCTAGAGATTTGACTTTAATGTTAATAACTTGACCTTTAACACAATTCCATGTTATGTGGGATTGCCAAATCTTCTACTTATTTTTTCATTTGTAGAAAGAGACATTGTGAAAACCCTTGGTCTTATTATTTCTGATCATAGCACTATGATCAATGAAACTCAAATTTGTCGTTATTGTATTGAACTCAATATAGCTCTTAGGAAAACCTCATTAACCCTCACAGTTGAATTGATTATCTTCCAAACTCATGTAGCTACTATCATAGGGTCGAGTATCATATCTCAGTGTGTTCCTTCTTAGCTAAGAAGAAACAATTCGTAGCACCCCAAAAAACCTATTCCCTAGACACACAATCCCACCCATCCTTAGAATCTTTTAGGTTCAGATCCTCTTCCCAAACAACTCCAAAGTCCTCTTTATCTAGCCCCTCCAAGATATAAATGCCACAATCAGATACACACACCTCAACACATGTCATCTTGTCCAAGTCATTCAAGGGCTCCATCTTGGGTGAAGAGTTTGTGACAGGCAATAAAACAAAACAAGTCAAAGCTTCATTCCTTACAACTCCATCCTCCACTTTCTCTCCACTAAACACTTCTATAGCCCCTGTCTCTACCAAAAACTCCTTTGCCCACCTTTCACAAACAATGGAAATTAATACTTCAACTTCCGAGCCTTCTGTTGACCTCTCATTCGACATGCCCTCTGCTTTCCCATGAACCTCCTATCATGGAATGTTTGAGGCCTTACTAATAGGATTTAACAAAAGCATGTAGGAAACTTTCTTTCCAGTCTTAATATTGCTTTTGATTTTGTTCTCTTTTAAGTAATTAAGATTTTGACAAATCATTTATCTCTTTTAGTCCATTGGTTTCTTCCTCACTCATCAATTTTTGCAACATCTCACATGAGTCAAAACGGGGAAGCTACCATTATCCTCTTAACTTATTGAAAAGATAAAATCATTCAAAGTGGTTTCAATTTTGGTCATAGAGTTTCTTGGGCTACCTTCTCCTCCTTACATGGCCCTTTTGACATCTACTCAATTTATGCCCCTAATGATTCTATAGAACATGCTCTTCTATGCCAGGAACTAGCTACATCTCTTCCCTCAGTGCCTTGGATATTTGGAGGAGATTTTAATATGATAGAATTCCCTCATGATAAGCTCAGGGATGTGTTTTTTCAACTACCAAATTTTGAGTATCAAACATGGTTTGCCTTTATGAAAAAGTTCTACCTTTCTGATGGGGGTGAATGCCTTTGCTAGCAATCCCCTCCATAGATTTACTTGGAGTAATCTTTGTCTGGGACAAGCTTACATCTACAGTAGGTTAGATAGGTTCTATTTTTACACCTCTCTTTCTGGCAAGCCTTCTCCACTACTACAGTTCATCAACACACCACCTTATTAGACCATCTTCCCATCTCTATATCTATCCAAATTCATGGCAACAATCATAAACATAAATTTCATCTTTTCCGACCATATAATAATTTTTTCTCTTCCCCTTCTGCCTAAATTTTTCTCTCTGACCTTTGGAATGCTGAACCTAGGCCCTTAAATCAGGTGCCTTGGATTCGATGGTGGCATCATGCTTCTTGTGAAGTGCGGAACTCTACTTGTTCATACATTAAGGTAGTGGCTACTTGGGCCAAACATGAATACAATAACATTCATCTTACTATTAAACATCTAACTGATAGATTAGCTCAAGATCCTTTCAACACTCTAGTTCACAAGGAGTTAGCTAGAGCCTAGTTAACCTTCCAACAATGGGAAGTGTATAGAGCACAAAGAGCCTTAACTAAAAGTAGATTCACTTGGTTAAATATTCAAGATGAATACTGTAAGGAATTTTTCAAGTATCTAAATAGCTCTTCTCTTTCACTTTCTTTAGACAAAATCTTTAGTGATGGCACCACCATCACTAACCAAAATAGTATCCTCTCATTTCTTAAGAACCATTATGAAATCCTTTTTGCAGCTACCCCTTTGGACCTTTCATCATTTGAGGCTACTACCCTCAATTACCTTATCAATTCTACTATGTTGCAAAGTCTCGAACCTGATATCACTAAGGAGGAGCTTCAGGTAGCTTGTTCTAAGTTAAGTCATGGGAAGGCTCTGAGTTATGATGGTTTTCCCATTGCATTTTTTCAAACTCATTGGGATTTGGTGGGGAATGATCTTCTCCATGTCATTATAGAGGCTATCATTACTAGTTCCCTTGGGCCCAATCTAAATCAAGGGATTATTCATCTCCTTCNTAGTTCCCTTGGGCCCAATCTAAATCAAGGGATTATTCATCTCCTTATTAAGTCTGATGATCCTACTTGTATCTCCAATTGGCATCCCATAACTCTTCTCAACATGATGTATAAAATTTGGGCCAAGTGCTTAGCCTTATGACTAAAAAAATTCTTGGCCAAATTATATCTCCCTACCAAATAGGATTTTTTCTTGGTAGATACATTTTAAACAATGTGATTGTGGCATGGAAAGGTCTTATGTGAGTGGAGGATGATGATCAAGATATTCTTCTAATGAAGCTTGACTATGCTAAGGCCTATGACAACATAAAGTGGGACTTATTCTATAGACCATGACTATCCACTACATATGGTGAAATGCTTATTCTTAGATGTTACTACAAGAATATCCACTACCTTTAGCATCACCTCTCCCATTCCTATCCACAGGTCAATGCAGCAAGGATGTCCTCTTCCCCTTACCTATTCATCCTTGTAGCTGACTTTCTCTATCATTAGATAAACCATGATATTCAAAATAAAGTTCTCACTAGAGTCCACCTCTCTTCACCTTAACAACAACTTCTTAACATGCATTTTGCCAATGACTCATTTTTTCTTGTTCAAAACACTATGGCTAATTTGCACCAACTCTTATCTAGGGTGGAGCAATATTGCTCACTCTTAGGCTCCACTATTAATTGGAACAAATCCTTTGTTTATAGCTTTACCAGTAATTACAGTCATGTGACCAATTATAATTGGAAGCTGCTTCAGGATCAAAACATCATCAAGATTATGGGAATTTCCTTCCATTTTAGAGGTTCAACCTCTATTCTTTGGAAGCAGGTTATTTATCAGATTCAAAAGAAACTTGATAAATGGAAGACTAAACCTCTCACTCTAGTGGATAAGTACCTCGTATGTAATTTCATATGTGTGTCTACCCATGTGTATTACTCTTTGTGTTGGGCCCCCTCCCAAGTTGCTTACCAGAAGCTTAAATGATTATTTCATGACTTCATGTGATCCTCTAAAGATTCTCAAAAAGGCTTCCATCATCTCTCCTAGAATATTGTTACTCTCCCTAAGAATAAAGTCAGCTTAGGTCTTTTGAACTCTTTTAAGTAGGGGATTACCTTAGTTGCTAAGTGGTTGGTTCAGCATNCCGAAAACTATCATTATTCCTAGATCTCATGTTTTCAAAAGCATTTGGAGGGCATGGCAAGCTCTACACTATTATATTGATTGGACTAATATCAAGATCAACCCTACTCTCCTCTCTAAGTTATGTCCCTAGTGGTTACCTTTGTCAACTACTTCCCTTGCCCTTACAAATGCTAAGGTTGCTACCTCTTGGTATTGGAAGGGTGTTATTTCTCTAAATTATCTTTGATTGGCCGATCAATGGATTTTGAGGGCTGAGTTTAATAATTTGTACAAAAACTTTGAAGCAATGCACCATTGCTTGGCTTGGGTCTACACCTTTATCCATTGCCATATGCAGCTAGACATTTCAGTGCAAAGCACTTTTCATGGCCTTCAATGGATTAATGGGTTGAAACTTCTACTTTACAAGCCATATGTTCCCTTTTACCTTTTGCATGACTTATCCAATATCCTTCAATGATGTAATAAATATTGGCATAAACAAGAGTCAGAACAATTCTAGATCCCCCTCTTCCAATGTATTTGGAAAGTATCGACCCTCCCTAAAATTAAGTAGTTCCTCTGGTGTCTCCTCCACCAAGGTCTACCAATTGGCAAACATCTTGAACATCTTAGTATTCATAGTCCTAATTGCCCTCTTTATGGTGGAAAAGAGGATTTTGTTCATGTGTTTTGGCATTGCCCCTTCGCACAACACATGTGGACATGGGCTTTCAAAGTAATTCCATCATGCAAGCTATCTCAAGATGATGTTATATTTAGCCTTTTGGCCACCACTTCTGCTAATTTTAATTTTTTGTGGAAAGTTATTAAGCCTATTATTTTATATTATATCTAGAAACGTAGATGCAATGTCATCTTTCAAAGGATTGACTATTCTAATAACTGTCATCTTGCAATGATGGAGAAATTGCAGATCTTCTACCTCATTCATTTCCAACTCCAATCTCAAGCATCAAAGTTCAAAATGGATATTCTTTAGTTGATTCCTCTCCTACTGCCTTGGAAAAGACCCATGCATTCAAGCAACACTCTTTCACAATGATGAATCACCATTTTGTATCAACTAGGATGCTAGGTATGTGACGTAGGGGCCCCAACTTCACATATCTAATGTTAGGGTATATTCCCCAAGTTTATAAATACCATGTTTGGGCTCCCATTTTGAGTTAGTTTTGAATAGTTTTAGTTTTTAGTTTTCAAGCAAGGCAGCGAAGCTCTTGCAATTTATTTCCCTCAAAGTTAGAATATTTTCTAAGTGCCTGCAAAAGGAGTCCAAAGTGTGTACGGTTCTTTGTTCAAGCACTGATGTACCTAAGCGCAACAGTGTGATGGGAATAAAACAAACTCTTTTGGCAATCCTTGTAGCATTGAGAATAACTTAATATTTTCTTTATTGCATTACATTTTACTTTCTTGCTCTTTATTTTAATGCATTTCAATTAAGTGATTTAATTCCAGCAATTAATAAACATGAGGACGAGCACTTCGAGCATTCATGTAGTACTTGGTAACCCAATAATGCTTAACATTTGGTAGCCCAACAGTGCTATATGCGTTCAGGATGTGTTCAAGAAAGTGGGACAGTTACTTGTGTTAGGCTAGATAGACAATAAACATTAGTTTTCAATCTACTTTACCCTTATTCTTGTTTAGGCAATTATATCTATACAATATAAAAACGATAAAAAATCATATATCTTAATTACAATTAAACCATACCCTTGAGCCTTATAAGTGTAGTTGAAAAGTCAATTAATGTTCTTGATTCCATTTCACTTCCTAGAGGAACTAGTGTATGAGATAACTATAGGTCCACAAAATTCAATCAGATCATGCATAATGCCTTAGTGATTCGTATGGTTGGGCATAGAGGTACCTCACTACTCATCATTGGCATCATTGTTGGGAAACTTTTTGTTGTTTTGAGTGCTATCTAGGACCCAATGAAAAGTATTTAAATCATTGGAACAAACCTAGAGTCATATCTTATTTCATAATTACTACAGTAAATTCTCATAGCACACTATGATTTTCATTTCGCTAATCGATAATGTCTTCTTCTCACAGGAACACTTCTTTGTTCAAGCTTGATAACGCTCATCCATCAAAGCCTTAGCAATACCAAATTACATATAGTCATCCTAATGAGTATGTTCCGAACTTCACCTTCATCTTACACCAAGATGAATAGCTACATTGGCATGACATGGAGCGAAACATTATGTTGCTGCCAGATCATGTTGTGCCTACAATGCTTTATCAAATGTTTACATGATGTGGTCTTCAGGACCACCATGAGGAATATATTGTGGAAGATGTCAATGCTAGGGATTATCATCCCACTAAAGCACAACACCTACAAGATTGGCAATTAGAGCAGCGCTATGAACTTTTGAAGGAAAAAGGACTTAATGATTTTCCATTCCTGTTGTACCAACAAGCTAGTGGGGAACCCTTCTCTAGGGATCTTTCACTCAGTGACACTCCACTCTTTAACTTTAGTGATGAAGGTCAAAACCAAAATTTGCACTCCATAGTTCACAATCCTGATTCTAGTAATAAGGGATCTAATGACAAAGCAAGATCCAAAGGGGCAAGTCAAGACAAGGGTGTCGACAAAAAGCATGATCGTGATCATGGTCGTGATCATCGAAGAGGCAGTAGTAGGCATCGTGATGGTGCTGGTTCTCCTTCCTCTTCCCCTTCGTCATCTTCTTCTTCTTCTTCTTCTTCTAGCTTCAATTGTGACCGCATAAGATGAGAATGTGATGGAGGTGATCAAAATGAATGAAATAACCTAAGGGCCCAAAATAACTAAAGGGACCGTCGAGACAAGCAAGATCAAGGATGTAGATGTTCAAAAGAATCACATCACCATGAACAAAGGGGTAGTAGAGGGCATCGTAGGCACCATGATCAAGGCCTCGATGAGCCTCTATTTGCTACCTGAAGTATGCTTAACATTGTAGAGGAAATCAAAATTCCAACAAGGCATGTGAAAGATAGTTGGATCAAATAGTTAGACATGAACTATATTCCTCGATTTGAAAGAGGATATAACTCTAATATGCAAAATCATCTTCAAGCTCTTCAAGATGCATGTGCCTTGCAAAACATAGAGAATGAGTGGCAGAAACTGAAGCTATTTCCTAGGACATTCATCAAAGAAGTAGAGCATTGGTGTTAGTCCTTAGAACCAGAATCTATCAGACAATTGAGTACCATGCTTGAAATGTTCAATGATAAGTATCAAACATACTCCAAAGTTTCCAACTTAAAGAAGTAAATTCAAGGGTGGAAACAAGGAGCACACAAACCCTTAGATGTTTCCATTAGTCGATACTATGCCTTGATGCACAAATACACTAGCCATGGTTATTCTCAATTAGCTCAACTCCACCACATTGTAGGTGGGCTTTGTAATGAAACAAGGAAAACCCTTGGTGTATATGCCCAAGGGTGATTGTCAAAACTAACTACCCATCATGTACAAAGGTTCATAGAGCAGGTCACCAAAGAGGAGGATGAACTAAGAAAAGAGAAAGCACAGAGGAGTACAACCATGATCCTTCCATCCGCAAGAGGGAGGTTTGATTCTGCAACAGTGAGGAAAAATCCATATTTGATGAGGGGATGCATATGAAAGCCTCACCACTTCAACAAGTCTAATCTAAACTTATAGCCAAGGTTGATCAGTTAAGAGACTCCATGGATAGCCAATTTCAAGCTATCCTCAAAATTGCTAAAGAGTCCCAGGAACAAAGTAGTGAGCATGAGCGTAGGACGTGCAAAGAAGCTGAACGTGCATATTACAAAGGTAAGGGAAAATTTNCGTGCAAAGAAGCTGAACGTGCATATTACAAAGGTAAGGGAAAATTGCTATAATAGAAGAGGTTGCAAACAATGAATCAGATGATGATCATGGATGTGATGTCTACCAGTATGAACATCCTAAGGGATGTTGCCCCATTGTGTCACATATTTAGGACTTTGGGGTGTATGCCTTACATCCTTGACTTACACAAAGGCAAACATCTAGAAGGTTGCCTTATTTTCAAGGTAATTTTAGGCAATTCCACCAGCAACAACCATATTATCCAAGCAAAGCTCCACTGCAATTGTATGAATAGTACCAATAATGGTAGCAACCACAATCATGGGTTCTTGCATTACCAAGGCAACAATACCGTTGTCGATAGCCTAATCCATATGGTTACCATGTTTAGCAACCCATGTCTCCATGTGATTGTTCCAGTCATGTTTCTAATATTCATTCTTACTACCACCCTTCTAATTACTATAAAACTCCTTCTCCACATGAAAGAAGTGAGGCCACCTCCTATCCTTATCCTCCTCCAATCCATGCACACACTCCTCTAGTTGCACAACTAGCACCTGCTCCTCCTATGTAGGGTGAACTGCTAGCTCAATCACAACAATGCAATGCTACGAGGGTTGTTAATTTGCAACCTAATCATCAATCAAAGGGGTCAAATACTTGATCAAATAAAAGACCTTTCTTTTGACCTTGTAGTCCACCTAAGCCTTCACCTACACCTATGGTTGACAACCCTACTCCTGCCTCTTCCTCCATATCCAATTCCTTTAAGCCTCCTTCAAACCAAACTTTGCCAAGGATTCATATTGTAATGCTTACTCACACTGTGTCTGATTGGATCCATCTAGGAAACCTTCCCAAGAAATTAGCTAATCCTAAAAGTTCTCTAATTTATTTGCAAATTACTGGGAACAAACTATGCAAGGCTCTTCTCGATTTAGGTTCCAATGTTAATTTGATTTCTCATGAGATGTACATTGCCTAGAGCCTACCTCCTCTTAAGAAGAGCAACATTAGATTGGAATTGGCATATCAATCCATCATTGTTCCATTAGGACTAGTAGAAGACACTGTGACCACTATCTGTGAGTGGTCTTATCTTGCCAACTTCTTGGTAATCAAAGTGGAGAACTGCAAAGGGGACTTCCCAATCATCATGGGAAGAACATGGCTAAGCACCATTGATGCAAGAATGGGCATCAAAGATCTTTCCCTAGAGATATCTAAAGAAAATATATTTGGAAAAATCAAGAAGAAGAGAGTTCCATGCATCATGTATAGCAATACAGGGTGCAATTGTGTGCAAAAACTTTGGGCCATCAAGCAAGCATCTATCTCTACATGCAAGTAGTATGCACTAGAAATAGAAATTCAAAGGTGCCTGTATGCAGTAGCCACAAAATAGGAGGGCACCCAATGGCTGACCGCTAATTCAAAAAGCAACATACTTTGCATGGAACTAGCTGAGATCCTAACATGTGAATATGTCACGAGCATAGATAAACTTGAGCAAGTTCATCACCAACTCTCTGATGATACAAATGATGATACCTATTAGAAAGAGTTGGAAATTCCTAAGAACTTCAAACAACAAACCCTTAAACTGAAAACATTACCTACTAGAATGAAATATGTATTTTTAAGAAATAAGAAGCTAATTATAATCAATGCAAGTCTTGCTCCAGAATAGAAAGAGATGTTTTTGAAGGTAGTTAAAATGTGGTCAATAGCTTTTGCTTGGTCATATCCTAAACTCATAGGGATTGATCTAAGGATATGCCAGCATCACATCTACACTAACCTAGCCATGAAGCCAAAATGAAAGCCACAAAGGTGACTAAACCCCAAATTGAAGCAAATCGTTGAGGAAATCGAGCAACTCCTCACGGTGGGGTTTATCTATTCCATTACGGATAGTGAGTGGATTAGTCCACTTGTAATTATACTGAATAAATATGGTAAGTGGTGGGTCTGCATTGATTTCAGGCTACTGAATGTGGCAACTTTCAAGGATCACTTTCTGTTACCATTTGTGAACTAAGTGCTCAACACAATATCAGGGCATTACTACTACAGCTTCCCAGATGGTTATAGTGGCTATAACCAAATCCAAATTGCAATAAAAGACTAAGCAAAGAAAACATTCACAAGTCCCTAGGGAACTTTTGCATATCGTAAGATGTCATTTGATCTATGCAATGCTCCTACCACATTTCAATGCCTGGTCCTAAGCATCTTTCAATAGCAGATCAGTAGTGGTATAGAAGTCTTCATAGATGAATTCTCCACCTATAGAGCTACATTTGAGCAAGCCCTAGACCACCTTGAGCAAGTGTTGAAATGGTGTGTTGAAACTAACTTGTGGCTCAATTAGTAGAAGAGTCATCTCATGGTCTAGGACGACATTGTACTAGGCATAAAATATCACAAGTAGGAATCAAGGTAGATCCTAAAAAAATAACGGTCATCCAAGGAATAACCTGCTAGCCAAAAACAATTAAAGATGTTCGATCATTCTTTGGATATACTGGCTACTACCAACAATTCATAAAGAATTTCTCTAAGATTGCAAACCTGTTGGTCAAGCTAACAAAGAAAGATGCTCCTTTTATCTAGACCCTAGAATGTGAAAAAGCATTCTAGCAACTGAAAGAAAAGTTCATGGAAACTCCAATTCTACAAGCACTTGATTGGTCTAGACCATTTCATATCATAACAGATGCATCAAATTATGCCTTAAGAGTGGTGCTAATGCAGTTAAATGACAAAAAATGTCCATATTACATTCACTACACTAGTCGAAGCATTGTAGGTGCACAATTGAACTACACCACTACAAAGAAAGAATTGATGGTAGTGGTGTTTGCTCTAGATAATTTTAGGCATTATGTGCTTAAATACAAGTTGTCTATGCACACAAATTATAGTGCCATGTNGTCCATATCTGATACATTCCTAATGAACTCCTCTTTGCTAGAGCAATAACTGAACAAATGCCCAATGAGCCAAAATGGTATGTGATGAGACGCGATTTGCATAGGCCGCGATATTGCGTCCACCGCGATATCGCATCTTCCCTACGATATCGCATACGTGATATCGCAATCTANATGAGCCAAAATGGTATGTGATGAGACGCGATTTGCATAGGCCGCGATATCGCGTCCACCGCGATATCGCATCTTCCCTACAATATCGCATATGTGATAT
>MNCI01014694.1:1451784-1469654 GCA_015680685.1 Gnetum montanum | reverse complement strand
AACAATTCAATCAGACCTCATTTCCACAAAGGGGAAGCTGGTCATATCTGAAGTAAGGGCCGAGCATGCTGAAGCTGAAGTGTAGAAACTACAAGAGCAGCTCGCAACCTTACAAGCAGCACAACAGGATCCTTTGCAATTTATTCCTGCAGACCAGCTGGAAAGTTTCAGAACCGAGCAATTAACAAAGTTAATTGTAGAAAATAAAAAGGTGGCAGAAGAAAAGGAGATGACCACTTGGGATGCCTCTGCAACTCAAGCACAAACTCATGCACATCTTAAGGCACTTAGGGCCTTAGAAGAAGAAAATAAACAGTTGGTTGCAGATAACCTTCAGTTGACTTCTATGGAGAAACAAAAGAATGTTCTCGATGAACACTTTCATCAGTTGCAAGAACAGTTCATTCGAGTCAACCGGGATGTAAACCATTTAGCCAGAGAGAATCGAACCCTTTCCATGGAGGAGGTACGTGCTATTCGACAGAAGTCAGCAATTGAGATAAGCGCGTGGCAAAATGAGGCTAAACGACACGAGAAGCTGAAGGAGCATTTCCGTGATCAGGTGGGATTGTACAAACAAATCCTGGAGAAGGAGATCCATATGGCCAAGGCTCAAATCAACAACATCAGTGCCCAGCACACTGATTGGGGGGCCATATTGGACACTTATGCCTTTGAGCACCAAGTGAAAATTAAGAACTGAGAGTTGCAGATCTAAGACTTGACTGAATACATGGAGTTGGCAAATCTTAGATATGCCAACCTAGCCATGTTGACAGCAGGATGCCCGAGGTCAGAGCTCGAGTAGCAGGTAGCTTCCACCCATATCAAATATGAAGCAGAATTTGTAGAGCGAAAGAAGTTGGCTGAAAAACTAGATGTCACAAATTCTGAATTTGTGGTGGTAAAGGAAAGCTACTAAGGACAAAAAGATGTTGCAACCGACTTGGCTCAATGGCTAACTGAGCTTCACGAATACAAAGACAAAGCTAGAGCCTATGAAGAGGAACGATGGGTGTTCGCGGCATGGTACGTCAAGGCTAATCAGATGTTTCCGCAACTACCCTGTTCATGGGAAGTGCCGACTTCATCAAACATCGAAGCATTAGCATGGACGACACAGGACCCTCGGACCGAAGAGCAAAAGCTCCAGGCTATTCTTCAGCATCGTCAACCTTCAAAGCTTGGAGCACGTGACAAAGGGAAAGCACCCATGAAGGAGCCATCGCCACCAGGAACTACATGAGTTCCACATTTTTGTAGTTGTAGTATTTTTTCTCTGTGTTGTGTCTTTCCACACTGCGGCATTAGTCCATTTCTTTTTCTAGTTAATAATCTCATACCTATCCACTGTGTAATCAATGAAGCTTGTTCTCCTTGTAACTTGAGGATGAGTTTTTATTCAGTCGTGGGGGTATGATGAGACACGATTCCAATAGGCCGCGATATCCCGTCTGCCGTGATATCGCATTCCCCGCGATATCGCGTACGCGATATCACGTCTTCCCTACGATATCACGTACGCGATATCACAATCCGTCGCCATATCTATAAATAAGACATGGCTCTCCCTTGTTTGAGATCCCAATTTTAGAGTAGCGAAGCTCTGGCAGTTTGATCCCTCCAGAGTTAGATTTTTTTCCCGTGTCTGCCCACAGTGTGGTGAATGTAATTGTACGGTGTCTTTATTCGAGTGTGTCGTACTTGGACACGTACATGACCGGCAATAAAGATTGAGATTACTTCATCATTGCAGCATTCACTTAGTTTATTTATTTAATGTTATTTATTGCTTCCGTAGCATGGTGTGAGTACGACTTGGCTACGAGCATCCATGGGTGTGTATGGCTAGTCAAGGAATCGGTTACTCATCGCGATTAGTCTCTCACCCTTAAACTCCTAGAACGCGGAATGAGTACGACTTGATTATGAGCACTTAAGTGTGACTGCTTGGTAGCCCAGTGATGTAGCTAGGATCTACACTTGGTAACCCAGTGGCGTATTTGGGGTCTGCGCTTGGTAATCCCAGTGGTGTACCTAGGCCTACGCTTGGTAGTCCTAGTGGTAGTCGTGCACAAAGTCCAAGATGTGTACGATTGATCAAGGAATCGGTTGCTCGTCGCACTTAGGCTAGATTATATTTTCTTACCCTTTTCCTCCTAGCTTAGCTTAGTTAATATTATTTTCCACTGCCATCAGGAGTAGCATTAGGTTAGAACACATCATACACCTCATCTGGACTAAACCATACGTGACATATGCAATACTAGTCTAGGTGGGAAGACAGCAAACTATGACATAAGGCTAACTATCTAGGTGCCACAACTAGTCCATCTGCGGAGTTCGACCGAATCGCACGTACATGCTCGTATTCATATGGTTGAGTGTAGGGGTACCTTGCCACTCATCAGTATGATAGCATTCTCAAAGGAGATGCCACAAGGGTTGGACCATCAAAGGAAACAATAGCTTCTTTACTAAGTAAAGCACTTTATGAAGATCAATGGACACCTCTATATGATGTGCATTGATGGCCTGGTTCATTGGTGTGTCCCTAATGTTGATCAACTATGAGTTCTTCAAGATGCTCATGAAGGTCCTTATGGAGGACACTATGTTAAGCGATGCACAACCATTAAAATCCTTATGGTAGGGTACTATTAGCCAACACTCTTTAAGGATGCTCACCATTTCATTCGCTCTTGTGAATGATGCCAACAAGATGGTGGAATAACTACTCAAATGGAGGGACCTCAATAATGGATTCAACCTTTAGAACCATTCAACATTTGGGGAATTAATTTCATGGGTTCCATCATGCCCATGTCAAATGGAAAGGTGTACATCATAGTCACTGTTGACTATTATACAAAATGGGTAAAAGTAATAGCCGTCATTGACTGCTACTCAATTTGTACAACAAAATGTTGTAAATAGGTTTGGTGTGCCACGTGCATTAATTTCTAACAATGAAACTCATTTTATAGGCACTACTTTTCAAAAGCTCATGCAACTCTTAGGAGTTGAACATAAACTCACAACACCTTACCATCCCCAAGCTAATGGTCAAGCTGAGGTTATGAATAGGAAAATCACAAGAATACTAACAAGAACTATTAGCAAGTATAGGAAGGATTAGAGCTCAAAACTCAATGATGTCCTTTGGGCCTACCACTCAACTTGAAAACTTCCTATAGGCTACTCTCCCTCTGAGCTTGTGTACAGCAAATTACCAACACTTCTTATTCAATCTAAACTCTGTACACTTTCAACGGCTTGTGACCTTAACCTTGACTTAAGTCTAGCCCAAAAGAATGACTAATGAACCTTAACCTACTATATGAAAACCAATTAGTGGCCTTATCATCTAATGAGTTGCATAAGGCTTATAACAAAATGCATCTTGACCTAAAAATTAGAATAGTTAAATTTTAACCAGGAGATAAGTTTCTCTACTAGAACCCCACACATGTACCTCAACAAACTAAGTTCTAGACATTGTGGAAAGGACCTTATATCATTTATGAAACTTTTCCTTCAAGGGCCTTGATAATCTATAAACTTGAGAGCCCAAACAAGAAATGGTTAGTCAACATCCAACAAATTAAGCCTTTCCATGAGCATACACTAGCTAACACAACAAGCACCTCATCCGATGGACAACCACACTCCATATTTCAAATCTCCTCCTTTCAAAATAGTCATGGGGGAGATGGCTNAGCACCTCATCTGATGGACAACCACACTCCATATTTCAAATCTCCTCCTTTCAAAATAGTCGTGGGGGAGATGGCCAACCATGCTAACCATTTAAGCGGCTCCTCAGTTTTTCAACCTTTTTGTTTTACACATTTTTCATTTTGCAACTTTTTGTTTTACATGTTCTTTGTTTTACATCCTTTTTTTATGTTATTAATATTTTCTAATTTTTTGTTTTACACCATCATTACTATATTTAATATTTCTTGAATAATTTACACTTTCTTCTATATTTTCTTTTATTTTGTGTGATTTTTTAACTTTTTGTTAATAAGTGCCAGGTACATTAGTAATGTGTTACTTGATGGTGGCATGTGCTATTTTTGTTATTTGATTGTTGGTTTCTAGTTTCTAGCTTTGAATTTCATTATGGATAATTAGGACATGGTTTCTTTTTCATGCAATAAGCAATGAGTCCACAACATCTACCCATCCACAAACTCTATAGTTTTCCTTATTTTGGAAACATGTAGTCTCTTCTTCATTAATAAAAATTTAATAAATTTGTGACTTTGGTAGTTTCCAAAATTGGGAAGGGTTCAAAGGTTTGAACAAGGTGTGACTTCAAGGGGATTTGGTATTCTTTGTACTTTTCTATTTGCCTAGGTGCATGTGTGTTTCCATGAATTTCTTACCATTACATGCCAATAAATAAAGGAAGTTGAATAAGTCCTTGCATGGTGTGGTTCTCATCAGAAAAAAAATGATGAGAATTCAAAGCACACCCCTTGGACAAAATAAATGCATACATCCTCACATGGTGTGGTTCTCATTAAGAAAAAAAATAAAAATGAAGATTCAAAGCACACCCCATAGATAAAATAAATGCATGTGTCTTTGCATGGTGTGATTCCCATTTCAAGAAAAATAATGGGAATTCAAAGCACACCCCTTCGATAGAATAAATGGGCTACAAGCACTGGTTATGGGATTCATCTCCTCTAAGGCCCTTCCTCACTTCCCACTTCTTCTCTAATTTGGAATGCTGGTTGTTTTTTGGGAGCACTCTTGTGTCTCAAGGGATGAATTCATCTTAGAATTTTGGTGTGAAGTCACTAAAAGTGGTTGCTTTTGGTCTAGACTAAGGATGGATCCTATCAAATCATTTAACCACAAAATCCACAAGGGACTTCATGTGACCATAATTAGGAACTCCATTCCATTCTCTCTCTCTCTCTTATCCATCTATACTTTCCATGTTCCACCTCATTGCTGGTTTCATGTTTTGGTTTGATGTCCTAGTTTTATGTGTCAGAATTCTTAGTTAGTTACTTTTGAGTTTTCATACTTAACCTTCTATAACCATTAATCATCCATGGAGCCCACAAACTCTTTGGTTTGAAGTTATGCAAGAGCATAAAAGGGTCTGTGCCTACTTTGGGAAGGCCCACTTACATATCTTTTGGTTGGGTTAGTTAAGTTCTTTACCCTTAGACATTTTTACAATCAAATTCTTTCTATTTACCCCATCAATGACATTCAATTATACACATCTTCACAATAGTTTTTAGTGAATTCTTCTTTTCATTGTTGTGAATTCTTATACCCCCTTTAAATATTTCCTTGTATTGAACTCTTTCAAATTTAATGGACCGCTTATCTATTTTACCCTATCTGTCGGCCTTTTCACTAACACTACCAAAGAAACCAATCTACCACAATCACAACTTAGCTGAGTGTAACCACCAATGAGACAAGGCATTTAACAGTTATGTGTTACACATTGCATACTAATTCATGATCCTGTTGTGATTGTAGTGGAAAGCATGGACTGAAAGCGGGACTATCTTCACCAAGGATGATGCAGTAGTCTCGTACAATGAGGACCATTTGTGATCAAAGGATCTATTCTCTCTCTCTCATTCTCCTGCTGCCAAGAGGTGTTGGATGCTAATATTCTCTAGGGTGTTCACTCCTCTTCTCATTAACACCCACTATTGTAAAAATTGTAATTCCATACACTTGAGCACTCAGAGTCTATATGTCTATTTCATAGTTTCTCATGTCAATCAATAATCCCATACCTCCCCAATATGTTATATTGTAAAGAACTTGTTCCTCCTCTTCTTCACTCAAGGACAAGTTTTCATTTAGTCGTGGGGGTATGAAGAATCACCATTTTGTATCAGCTGCAACATCGGGTATGCAACATCAGGGCCTAGATCTGACATCAAGGTGTGTTCCCCAAGTCTATAAATACCATGCCTAGGCTCTTATTTTGAGTCAGTTTTGAATAGTTTTAGTTTTCAATTTTCAAGCAACGTAGCAAAGCTCTTGCAATTTATTTTCCTCAAAGTTAGAATATTTCCTGAGTGCCTACAGAAAGAGTTCAAAGTGTGTACAGTTCTTTGTTTGAGCACTAATGTACCTAAATGCAACAATGTGATAAGAATAAAACAAACTCTTTTGGTAATCCTTGTAGCACTAGGAATAGCTTAATATTTGCTTTATTGCATTGCATTTTACTTTCTTACTCTTTATTTTAATGCATTTCAATCAAGCAATTTAATTCTAGCAATTAATGAACATGAGCATAACCACTTCAAGCATTCATATAGTACTTGGTAGCGTAGCAATGCTTAATGTTTCGTAGCCCAGCAGTGCTATATGTGTTCAAGAAAGTGGGGCAGTTACTTGTGTTAGGCTAGATAGACAATAGACATTAGTTTTCAATCTACTCTACCCTTATTCTTGTTGTAGGTGATTACATCTATAAAATATAAAAACAATAAAAATTCATATACCTCAATTACACTTAAACCATACCCTTAAGCCTCACAAGTGTAGTTGGAAAGACAACGAATGTTCTCAACATCATTTCACTTCCTAGAGGAACTAGTGTATGAGATAACTATAGGTCCATAGAATTCAACTAGATCACACGTAATGCCTTAGTGATATGATTGGGTGTAGGGGTACCTCGCCACTCATTGCATAGGAATCTCAACATTAGTGCTTCCCTTCTCAAATTTGAGTGGAGTCACTATATGGGAGTCTTTCTATCTTTTATCAAGTGCTCTCTACCTTGTCAACATTTCTGCCACTCTCTCTTGTAACAAGCCAATTGGTCTTGGTGGATGGTAGTTCCTCAAATTGGGTTTTCTCTTTTCATGAATGGTTATTTATGAAGACATTTCCTAGAGTCTCACTCCCAATTTTCTCAATTTTCCATTTTATTATCCCTATGACTTATTGTGGTTTATGTACTTGATGCCTTTTTACTATTAATAAAACTTCTTTTCGAGGTCCAACATCCCCCACTCTTATTCTATAAATAAAGAATTTTATAGTATATATAGTACAAGAGAATAAGCTTATGTTGCCATAGTAATAAAATGAATATTCTTATGAATTTTTAAATAAAGAATAAAAAAAGAAACAAATTTTTTCATAATTGATGCATGCATAAAAATCCTTTGTGGGACAAGTCATCATCATCCTAGCCTTGTCCTAATAAAATGAGGTCACCTTTATGGGACAAGGTTAATGCGAAAATTAAACATCACAAATCATCCTACAATCTCTTTCACAACATGTGTGCCACAATCACACACACACAAAAGTAATAAAGTCTTCTCCATCACATCCTTGATGGTCCAACATCATTTTGAATAGGCATAACCTTCTTAGGCAAAGCAAAATCATCAAGCTCCATAGGACAAGACTAATTTATATATCTAACAATGAAAATTAAATTAATTAAAATTTTTAAGTTTAATAAATGAATTAATTAACTACATACAATCTCATTATAATATTTTAATAAAATATGCTTATAAAATTAAAGGAAATTAATGAACATTATTCATCACACAAACACTTATCTCTACATGGATCAAATGGTTCTAAATTGCATAAGTATGATAGTACTTTGACAAAATCTTGCTACATAGTGAGGTGATGACTCAAAATACAAAACAAGAAAAGAAGACACTTACCCAAGGGATGAAGGATCCATAAGATAAAGAAAACTCAAAAACTAAAAATAAAAAACTAAGTCTACATGGATACCCACCTCAGTATTTATAGTTTTTAGAAATATGACATAGAAGTGCACTAGATTCTCAATACTAGTAGCTGGGTGCTAGCATAAAGGGATCCTTTCTAGAAGAAACAATCAATTTTTTGGTAGGGGTATGCTAGTGCCCTCAAGCCAATGCAAGAGGTGTGCTAGCTCTAAGAAGCCAACACATCCCCCAAAAGCCAAATTTTGATTTTTCATATGGATGAAGGAAACATATTTCAAATGAGTTTCTAAAGCACAAAAGTCCAAAAAATTAGGAAACACTTACGACATGAATTCCAAAACAAGAAAAGGTAGAAGGAAAAAGATATCACAATCACAAATACTTAGACAAGGTAGCAACATTTAACAAAATCTATTCTCAAACATAATAGAAGTATGTTACTTCAATTGAGACAAGTTAAGGCCATAAAAAATGATACAATATTGCTACTTATTGATAACATATACTCCAACCATTTCTTGGTGCTCTAGTTTAGCAAAAGGAGCCACTTATGAATTATCTTATTTTTCACTAAGCTCCTATTGATCTGTTACATTTTGACTAGATGATCAGAAGTAACAAAATCCAAATATACAATTCAAGGGATATTTCATTCATCCTAATTTTATTGTTACTTTTTCCTCAAAGCAAGTATGTAGAAATCACATATCCATTGCAACAAATGCACTAAAAAACAATGAACTATGTAAATCAAAAAAACAAAACATGTAGAACATAAGTACAAGAAATTAAGAAGTTCCTACTCAATCACAACCCAAAACCATCCTTAAACCCACATCAAACATCCCCAATTCCATTCACAAGAAATAAGAAAGGAAAACACCACTAGAAACCTCTCTAATTAATGCATAAAAATAAACATGTATTGGGTGTTTTCATTGCTTGAGTGATTGTTGATTTATTATCTTACTTGGTTAGTTTATTTCTTACCATCATTCTTCCATCCAACCTCTTATCATCTTATTTGCTGGAGAAACATGGACTGTATGTTTATTATTGCCAAAAGTAGGGTGTATAATGCCAACGTACTGTATTATGTATATGTCGTGATCAGGAAAAAATGCTTGACCTTGATACAACTGGTTCAAATTCTATTGGAAACATTTACTTTCGAGTATTCATATATAGAGATAGTTAGGTGTAGGTATAGGTATGGGTTTGCATAGCTAGATAGAGGTTTTATTTTTGAGTTTTATGGTGATGTCTCATACCTAAGAATCTAAGGTCTCACTCCTAAAAGTCACACATCCTTATGAAGTCTCACCCATTAGTAAAGTCTTATGTCTAAGTTTCATGTCATCATCAAAGTCTCATATCAATCATAGGAGTTCATGTTGATAACATAAATGAGTAGGCTCTTTGAATGTGTACTATTCTTGGAAAAAGTACCTACTTTGATCCACTCAAAAACTGCATGTGTAAGCATGATCATCAATCACAATAGAGTTTGAAGGGTCCACTAGCATAATCTTTAGGCTTATAAAATACCCTGAAGAAAGGGTGTTTCATAAGCTTGCATTCTAGGGTACTAGCTTCCTCATCCACCAACATGTTAACTACATAGATGGCACTCACCTTTGGTTGCAACTTACCCTACATGAAAGGTGATTATACTAGAAAATGATAATGATCTAATGGATTAGGGTGTAAGTGAAAAGCACAAGATCGTGATTTAGCATGTGGTATGGTGGCTCAATTATACTCTAAAGAATAATAATAATGAGTGGTATGGGTGGCATGACTAATGGCTGAAATAATTATTATACACTATACCCTTAAGGATCAATTAGTGGTAAGGAAACTATTGTTTGCAAGGTGGAATTCCTAAGGATTATGGTTTTTTCATTACTAATGGTACTTCTCCTAAGGCTATGGTGGAGCTTTGCTTAAGTAATATTTTGATTGGTACTATTGCCAATAATTAACTTGTGGATAAAAAAACCTCCTAAGCATCTTCTCCGTGATGAATTTAGTATTTAAAGCACAAGCTCCTAATTCAATAAGGCGATCATTTGTAACATAACAAGGCCTATGTCCTTAGGATGTTCATATTCACAAATATCACAACCATCATCATCACTAGATTTGAAACCAAAAACTTCTTCCACTGCAACGTTTCCCTTTTGCCCATACATCTCTTATTCCTTTTCATTCTTTTCCTTCTTATCTTATTCCTACTTTTCTTTAGCCTACTCATTAAACTCATCCATGATTTTGATCAAAGTTTCAAACTTTTGATCAACTAAATTCAACATTTTATTCACCTTTTATACAATCTCTAAAATGTATTTTTTTTCATAGGCAAAGTTTTTTATAGAACCATATTATTCAAAGGGTCCTTCTCTTAAGTATCACAAGCTTGTATATCCCTCTTTTGAATAGATGGGCTCTTGTTATTTGACATTTTTTTTATTTTCAATTAATTTTTTTCTTTTGCCACCTAATCAATGAGCTTCTAAATGCAATGGACTTGCAATATTAACAATAGATCTTAAAAATAGATCTCAATAGTCTCATGTGTTCAATTTCACAACTCATCCATAATGTGATGTAGTTGCTTAACAAGCTAGGCAAAATTTGGTGCTAGATACTTTTAATCTTTATCCTCGTTTCTTTCATTGTAGAAATTGTCACCTCGTCTATCACTGACTTGCAAGTTGTATCCCATGGAGGAACATTTTAAAGTCAAATCATCAAGACATAAAACGAACAATTATATCTAGATTCAACTAAGAACATCACACTTGCAGCTATCACCCATAACTAAAATCAACAATATTCATCTTAACTTTTAACATTAAGTTCAAAGATAAATATATTCAATTAAACCAAATTGAATTTAAATAAATTTATGAAAAATAAGAAAGATCACAAAGGAGACATCACCTAATTTATGACCTTGCTCTGTTGTCTCGACAGTGCAATGACTTCACAATCTTAAAACATTGTTGGTTATTAATTGCCATAAAGCATCAACACTCTTCCTTCACAATTTTGTGCACAAACAAAAATTCTAATTTTGTGTGGTTCTCTCAATAGTATCCTCTCTTTGTTTCTTCAATTCTTTTTTTCTATTCTCCATCCCCTCTATTGCATCTAGCCAAGGAATTTATAAGGATCGATCTGGCACATGAAAAACCACCACTTGTGCATAATGGCCATGGCAATAATGTCCACTGTAGCGTCCACTGCCATCACTTGTGCAGATAACATTCACTGTAACATCCACCACTATCACCCATGCAAGTAACGTTCATTATAATGTCCATCGATCACATGGCAAAGAAACGCACAGCTCCCACCACCCACATGCAAGTAATGGCTACAAATACATGTAGCTATAAAAATGGCTAGGAACCATGCCTCATTACCTACATATCTTCCACTACAAAAAATGGCAATCTCCATCAAGGTAACATGCAGGAAACAACTACAGTTGCACAGTCAAAGAACGTGATTGATGGAGTAGCACACCCACATTGCAATGCCAACATCCAAGTTGTAGCTCCATTACTACCATAAATCCTCAACGTGCATTCATGTTAAATTACTACAAAAACAAAACCAGAAACCAAAAAACATAACACCACTATAGATTAAGGAATTGGATTCTTGAACTGCCACCACATGGCTACCCAACAACAAAACTTCCGCCTCTGGTTTGAGTCTTTAGTACATAAAAACTAATAATCTAATAATAATAAACTAATACTCATCACTATAATAAACTAAAATACAAGAAACTAAAATAAATTAAAATAACTAAAATAAATAATAATTAAACACTAATTAAATAATTAACAATATGTAATTAAGATTTAAAAACTACCAATTTTGGGGTTTAACATAGCCCCTGACTAGCCTTTGGCCAGTGCTTGGCTATAAAGGCAAAAATAAAATAAAATAAAACATTAATATATGTATAAGAAAATAAAATTATTCCAAGATATATATATATAGGCATTCAAAATTTAACACATTAGAAACATGTAGATATTTAATAAGAAAAAGATTAAAACAAAAATAAATTTGTCTATTGCTTAAATGTCCAAATATTTATTTGCTAATTATACCTGTTCCTTTTTTTATGCTAATTATACCTGTTCCTTTTTTGATGATAAATTTTTACTCTTGGATGTGAGTTAACTTGGTTAGGAAAGTCCTACTTAGGATTCACTGGACTTAACCTCACCTTACAAGGTCTACTTTGTTAGGTGCAAGAATGTCTTATAAACTCAAGGTTTAAACCTTTCCTATGATTCAAGGATCAGAGATGCATTACTTACATCTAACTCATTCCCTAACTTGATCTTTTCTCAACTTCCAAGTTGGTTATACCCTACTATCATATCCTTTATTAATTGGTTATCCCCTTCTCCTAATTAAGCTAAGGTATGTAACATACCTAGGTTTATTAGCCAATATAAATTATTAAAAAGAGATATGGTTAAAGGATATACCAAAAGCAAAAGTTGCCATAGGTTTTATATATCTAAACTAAGAGGAAACCAAAGGCAATGGGTGAACAAGTGTTAGTATCCATCGTTAGCTATCATAGTAGAGATCTTGACCACTGATGCCTATGGAAGACATGATGGGAAACACAAAGAATACCCATGCACAAAGTAACTAGTCAAAGAGATAACCATGCAAGAGAAAATAGGAAGATAACATAACAAAAATGAAAAAGAAGAATAGAAAATGGTAAAAACTAGGTAAAACCAAAAGAAAAAAGAACAATAATCTAAGAAGTACAAATAAACAAAAGCAAAATATCTAAATAACAGAGTAAGAGGAATGATTAAAACTAAAGATGCCTAGTACGATACTAACTATGGAGGAGTCACTCCTTCACTGCTAGTGTTATACCCTAGTTCTAAGGTAGTGGCACCTTGATTTAATTGGTAATTGTTGTCTGTCCCTTAAACACTCTATTTACAAAAGGGGGTTCTTATAGAATGCTTAAAATTGTGAGCTTAGAACATCACCCCAATTGTAAGGTTCTTGTGGTAGTGGGACTCAAATCATGATTGAAGGTTCTTGTGGGGTCTTTTTTATTTATTTATTTCTTGCTTTTTCTCTTTTCTTCTCTTTTTTCTTTTTCTTTTTACTCTTTTTTTCTTCTTCTTCTCACTTTCTTTTTCTTTTCTCTTTTTTTCTTTGCAAGAAATTCAATATCTAATGAGGTTCAACCATGAGGTTCTTGTGGGGGCCAATTTCATTTTGTAAGGGTTGTTCACATGGCTTCATATCAAAAGATGTCTTTTGCTACAAGGGAAATTAGGTCCAATATAACACACTGTTTTCACCTTAGTAACTCATCCAATTAGATATTTAATAGAAACCAAACAAAATAAGCATTACCCTAAACTAAGCTATTTAGCCACATTGACTTATGAAACTTGTACTTAAAGAATATTATTGAAAAATAATAAAGTTTATTATGTGTAAGGCACTTATTAATCTAAGACTCACCCTTAGTTGGATTTTTGGGTTTAAACCTAGTTATCTCAAGGGAGGAGGAGTTGTCCTTCTCCCTTGAATTCCAAACATAATGCTACTGAATTCTTTATAGTCTCAACTAATAAAGGAATTTCCCATTTCCCTTTACATTTTTCAAGGTAAAAGTTGTAGACTATAACTACTTCTTTATAGTTTATTCTATGAAATAAGAGTCTTATTGAAGGTTATTTTTAAGAGCTAAGACTTTTAATGGATTCTTGTTATGTAATTCATTAGTTATTGGATAAGTTGGGTCACTTAGCTCTACAAGTTCATCTTCTCCAAGTTCCTCAATGTGATGTTGTCGATATAACTTAAGTCTTTGTCCATTGACTAAGAATGTAGTTAAGAAATCATCAATAGGTGATATGAGAATGCTTCAGTTATCATGGCGTTGGATAACTAAATAAGGACCTTTCCACCTAGTTGTTAACTTCCCTAGAAATTTATGTAATCTCATATTGTAGAGAAGAACTTTATCACCTATGGAAAAGTGTTTTTTAAAGATATTCTTATCATGTAATGTCTTCGTTTGTTTCTTTATAATTTTTTGTTTGTTAATAGCATGTAGTCACATTTCATCAAGTTCATAAAGTTGGTTGATTCAAGCAACTTGGTCCATGTCTTCATCAAAGTTGAATTGTTAGGCTACTCATAAAGATTAATATTTAAGTTCAACAGGTAATAGACATAACTTACCAAAAACCAATTAATAAGGTGAATATCCTAAACTTAGTTTATAGGTAATTTGATAAGTTGAAAGTGCATCTTACAATTTTTTAGACTATTCCTTTTCTTTAGTACATACATTTCTTGTTAATATATTCAAGATAATTCTATTAGCATTCTCTACTTGGCCATTTGTTGAAGGATGATAGGCAGTAGCTATTTTATGTTGGATACCATAAGACTTAAGAAATTCTCCATGATTTTATTGACAAAATGAGTTCCTTAATTACTAATGATACCCATAGAGTTCCAATACGTGTTAAAATATTTTCTCTAAGGAATGCTACAACAACCTTAACATCATTTGTTGGGGTGGCTTCTTCTTCTACTCATTTGGTGACATAGTCAATACAAACCAAAATGCATTAACATCTATTGGATGATGTAAATGATCCTAAAAAGTTTATACCCCACATATCAAATGCTTCTATTAATAAAATTGGTTTTAAGGGAATTTCATATCTTTTTATTATGGCTCTCATTTGTTGACATTTATCACATTCTTGCACATTTATGTGCATCTTTAAAAATTGAGGGCCAATAAAATTCACTTTGCAGGATTTTGATAGCAGTACATTTGCTATCAAAGTGGCCACCCCCTTAATCGTCATGGCACATTTGTAGAATTTCTTGTTATTCATTCTTAGCCACACATATCCTTGCTATGTTATCCTTATAGATTCAATAAAGATATGGACTACTCCAGATGTACCCAGATATGGTGCATAAGAAAGATTTCTTTTCTGCCTTAGTCCAATTGGTAGGGGTTTTCATAGTGGCTAAATACTTGGCTATATTAGCAAACTAAGGATCCTTTCTTGTAGGAAAAAGTTGTTGATTATGAAATTCATCATGAAAGACTTCTTGTACTTGATTCTCATCAGTAGTTTCTAGCNGCATTTAATATAAGGATTGTGGTTACTCATTTTTTCAATTCCAAGAATGCTTCTTGACAGTCATTAGTCCAAACAAATGAAACATATTTTTCTAAGAGCATGTATAATGGTTTAGTAATTTTTTAAAAGTCTTTGATAAACCTTCTATAATACCTAGCATGTCCTAAAAAAGATCAAAGAGTCTTTAAATTAGTTGGAGCTAGAACTGTAGATATGACCCTTATTTTCTCATCATCCATCCTTATCCCATCTTTAGAAATAACATGTCCTAACACTGTGCCACTCGTAACCATCAAGTGACTCTTTTTCCAACTTAATTTTAAATTTTTATCAATACATATATCTAATACATGTTCAATATGTTGTAAAGTTTCATCATAAGTATTCTCATAAACTGAAAAATCATTCATAAAAACTTCAACATAATCTTCTAACATAGAAAAAAATATTGAGATCATGGCTCTTTGGAAAGTAGCTAGTGCATTACAAAGGCCAAAAGGCATACGTTTATAAGAAAAAGTTCCATAAGAACATTTAAAGATTGTTTTATGTTGGTCTTCAAGGGTAATGGCTACTTGATTGTAACCACTAAATCCATCCAAAAAGCAATAATATTCATGTCCTTCTAATTTTTCCAAAATTTGATCTATGTATGGTAATGGAAAATGGTCTTTCTTTGTATTTTGGTTTAACCTTCTATAATCTACATAGACTTTTCATTTTCCACCCTTTTTTTGTACTGTAGTAATGGGGCTCACCCATTCACTATCAACTATTGAATAAATTATTCCTTCTTTCCAAAGTTTTGAAATTTCATCATTAACAATTTGTTTTAAGGCTATATTAATTCATCTTGAGGGAATTCTTACTAGTTTTACATTATTCTCTAGATAGATATGACGTTAGCAGATGTTTGGTGAGATTCCCTAATGAAGGTCCTCATAACTCCATGCAAATGCCTTAGATTTTCTACGTAGAACTTCTAATAATTTTCTTTCTTGCTCATTAGTAAGTTGGGAATTTATTATTAATGATTTATTATGATCTAGGAAAACATACTTAAGTGTACTAGGTAGTTCTCTAAGATCCAAGGAATCTTTATTTGTTAGTTGAATTATTTTTTCAATATTCCCTGAACCCAAATTCAAAATCTAGTCAACGAGATCTTGTTGTTCTTTAGTTGAGGGATCTAAAGGCCCTTCCTCAAAATGATTCAATACTAAGGTTTCCCTATCTTGTTTCATTGTTAAAGTGGATAAAGTGTAGAGCATTCTTGCTTCTTTCAAGTCTACACTTAAATAATCTTCTTTTACCTTATCATATATATTTAGTGTAAAAGTAAGATTGGCAAAGGAAAGTTGAGGTTGTCCAAATCTACAATTAATTACGGCATCAGTTGTTACTAACCAAGCTCTACCTAATATAATAGAAAAACAATTAGGATCTTTTACTTCCAAAACAACAAAATCAATTGGGTAGTTTCCTTTTTCTACCTCAATTATCAAGTCCTCTACTATTCTTATGGGTTTTACATTTAAACCATCAGCCAATGATATTTTCTTGCTTACTTCTTTGATATCTTTTATATTAAGTGACCTAGCCATTTCAAGAGGCATGATATTAATGCTAGCTTCTAGATCCAATAGGGAATTTTTAATTACTTGGTCATTTATTTTAATTGGGATAGTAGGGACTCCAAGGTCGTGGTATTTTAGAATCTCATGATTTTGTATAAGCCTGTTTAGGATGATTGTATAAGTACTTATTTTGTATAAGTAGTGTGATGATTGTAATTGTACGGCATCCTTTATTTGAGTGTGATGTACTTGAACACGCACAAGACCAGAAATAAAGATCGAGATTACTTCATCATTGCAGCATCCACTTAGTTTAATTATTTAATTATTGTTTTTTTAGTTAATATCTTTTGATCCTAAACTCCTTAAATGCAGAATGAGTACGACTTAATCACGAGCATCTATGTGTGACTACTTGGTATCCTAGTAGCGTACTCAGGCCATACGCTTGGTAATCCTAGTGGTAGTCATGTAGGAGGCTGAAGATGTGTGTGGATGATTAAGGAACAGATGCTCATCACACTTAGGCTAATCTAGACTCTCTTCCCCTATCTCCTCTTAGCTTAGCTTCCTCTCTCCCTTTTCCTCTTAGCTTAGATAAAGTTATTTCCCATTACCTTCAGGAGTAGCATTAGTTAGGAATATATCATACACCTCACTCTGGACTAAACCATACATGACAAAGCAAATACTAGTCTAGGTGGGAAGATAGCAAACTACAATCAACAAGTAACTATGTGGATACCACAACTAGCCCATCTGCAGAGTTCGACCAGATCATGCGTGAAACGCTCGTATTCATATGGTTGAGTGTAGGGGTACCTTGCCACTCATCATTGGCACCGTTGCCGAGGATGGTGCTAGTTATTTAGATTAGTTACATCATACAAGATTGCTATAACAAAGTATTCATGATACATCTTTTAGAAAATAAATTAATTTCAAATACATCACACAAATTCACACACAATGTCTCTCTCACAAGATTATGATAATGCAACAACCAGTAGGGCAATTCATTGAAGAACAAATGAATTATATGATGAAGAAGATGAAGTTTGGAGTACTCAATTTGATGTAGGGGTTTCCTATGAACATAAATGAAGACAACATCATTTCAACTCAAAAATGCATAACCTACCTAGTGACGATGAACCCCTACTGGCCACTACAAGCCTAATGCAAATACAAGAGGCTATTCAAATATCCCGCAAGCATCGCAAGGAAAGCCATCTACCCAAGCTTGATTTAAACAACTTTCCCAAGTTTTCAGGAGGCTATGATTTAGATCTGCAACATCATCTACAAGCCTTCCATGATGCCTATGTGTGGAACAACATTGATAATGGATGGCAAAAACTTAAGCTCTTTCCTACAAC
>MNCI01014694.1:1423575-1451558 GCA_015680685.1 Gnetum montanum | reverse complement strand
AATCCCTTCTACAATTTGCCTCATCTTGCTGTTCATGTATTTTTGACTTGTGTCTTGTGTAGCATAGAATTCATACCTTATCATGGTGGTATTTAGCATATGTGTGTTTTGTTGCATCGGTGTAGATTACATTTAACCCTTCTAATGCCTACGAACATTGTAAGGTATGGTTACGCAAGGGCATTATAGGTTGGAACCTGCTTTGGGGAGGATCCACTTGTGTGACTTTTGTAATTTTTACTTGTTGCACATTACCATCCCATCATATTACACCTCCCCCATATTATAATATTCTTTCCCTTATCATTATCCTTCCGGTAAATGTTTCTATGTACTAATACATGTCCTATTTCCTCATACTCTTCATGAACTTTACTACAAAAATTTACACCATTATACTTTTTCTGTGCCTTTCGATCTAATCGACATTACCTTGGATCCTTTACATCAATCTAAAGTCCTTAATTTATAATATAAAATTTTCAAACATTTATTAGATATATCAAATCCATAAATTTTGGTAGGCCGCAATATCGGGTCCCTAATATCGTGTCCGATGCGATATCGCATCCTATTACCCTATAAATATGGAGCCCCCTAGTGCACGTCTACATCATTTATACTGTTCATGTGGGGGACTTTTCAAATTTTCTTCTATGACTTACGACTTGCACATCTCTCAATCTATCAATCTTCACTTGCTTGCTTGTGCTCTGATTTTCATTCTATTTAGACCTTCTAAACCTAAAGTGTTCAACTTAGTCGTGGGGGAGGGGTACACGTTGAATTGCACATAAATTTTCCAAAATTCATTATCACCCAAAGGACATTATCAAGGGTAATTAATTATAAGTGCCAAAAATAATTTTATCTCCTCATCTATACTAGGGAATTAAAACTCTGAGGCCACCTAGGTAAAGGGGGCCAAATACTAAAACCTTTTGGGGACATTTCCATAAAAATTCCTAACTTAAATTCACACAAAATAAGAACAAACTCATTAAGGCAAGAAGTAAGGTATAACTTAACTTTGGTAAGCAACCTTACTAATGATTAGCCCCATGTGATTGCAGATGGCCCTAAAGCCTGGACAACAAGAAGGTCCCTCTCAAGGTGTGGCCAAGAGACCCAGGAGACGTGAAAGACAACGTGTAGAGCAGAAGGAGCAATCGTTCAGTATCCATCAAGAAGCCCCTACCACTGTACAATCGAGATAGGTAAAAGAAGGAGCTACTACAACACCTGAACAGGGACAACACCTCATGTTTCCTCCGGAGTGTGTTTAGGCCATCCGTGAAAGGTCCACATTATCTACAGTGATCGTGAAATTAAACTTTGGACCCTTCACAAAATTTGCTCCTGAGGCCATTAGGAACCACCTCAAAGGATCTTCATTATGGCCTATCCTCTCCAAAAGTCATGCTTGGTACTTAGGAGAAATGTACCAATTTTAGCACAATAAAGAAGAAGGCACCACAATTGACATTTGTGGTGTGTCTATTGATTTTTCAGCCAAAGCCATTTCGGAAGTGTTAAACCTTCTAAACATAGGGCCAAAGGTTGCTCATCTGTCTACTCACTTTGATGCTGATGCATAAAGGATTTGGTTAGATAGGACGTACGGTAAGGAAGATAAGACCTATGGAGAGTTGACGTTGGAAAAGAAGATATACTTTAAAATTGGAACTTATCACATCTTTCTCACAAAAGGATTAAACAGAATTTCAACATATGCAACAAGAGGAAGTGTGATATTGATGGGAAAGGTTAATGCTAACCTGCCTCATCTATATCTCAAGGAGATCTTAAGGCGGTTGAAAAATGCAAAATAGGGAAGTTTATGTTACCCTTTCCTTGTCTCATCAAGAAGCTGTGTAAGCATGCTGGTATTTAGGAATACACCAATGACATCCTTAGAAGAGCCCAAAATGCTTTGTACACCAAACTGCTGAAGCCACTAGCTACAAGGAAAAGTGCTGCTGAGATGCTAGAGCCAAAACAAGAGCAAGAACAGATAGTGGCGCCCACTATAATTCAACTTGCAGGGCCTAGCCAACTTCCAAGCACAAGACCCAGTTAACAACAAGAAGCAGGGCCCAGCATGAGCTAGCAAGATCAACCACTGCCACCACTACAGAAATACTGACTTTCGATGAGCCATCTTAAGGCCATCGTTGAGACGGTTAGTTGGGGAAGTCGTGATGATGCAAATCTCTTCCGTGTCATCGACGATGCTGTATGGCCCACTGTCTTTATAGATCGTGCACTGGGTGAGGTGCCCATTCAGATAGAAGGAGGGGAGACTCATTGGTCGCAACAGATTTCAAAGAACGTTGCATCCTTTCAGGCACAATTGGAGACTGGTGAAGGGGCCACAATAGTGGTCATGCAGCACCAGGATGCAACGGGAGCCATAGAGGTGGTCACAGATCACATGAAAGAATCTTTTAATATCCCTGTTGTGTCATCGGTATTTTTCACAGGAGCACGAGATACTCAAACTCTGGCCAGTCCCTCAATGACTCCTGTGGAGCATGAGGATGTGCTTGATTGGTTGCTATAAATAGGACAGGTGATGACGTCCTTGTTTGACATCCCACAAGATGTTACAGCAACACAATCAGACCTCATCTCCACCAAAGGGAAGCTAGTCATGACAGAGATAAGGACCAAGCATGCAAAAGTAGAATTGGTAAAACTGCAAGAAAGGCTTGTAACCCTACAAGCTGCACAGTGGGATCCCTCTCAATTCGTTCCCACAAACCAGCTGGACACCTTCAGGATAGAGCAACTTAACAAATTCTTGGTGAATAATAAATGAGTGGCAGAGGAAAAAAAGAAGGTCGACTGGGATGCCTCCAAGGCACAAGCGCAAACCTACATGCACACCAAGGCACTCAAGGACTTACAAGAAGAGAATAAACAACTTGTTGTTGACAATCTTTGGTTGACCTCTATGGAGAAACAAAAGAATGTTCTCGAAGAAAATTTTTAACAACTGCGAGAATAGTGGATCAGGGTCAACCAGGACATGAACCATTTGGCCAAAGAAAATCAAACCTCCTCAATGGAGGAGGTATGCGGCATCCATCAGAAGATGGCCATTGAAATAAGTGATGGAAAAATGAGGCCAAGCAACACGAAAAATTCGAGCATTTCTGAAACTAAGTAGGAATGTACAAGCAAGTTATCGAAAAAGAGATCCATATGGCCAAGGCCCACATCAACACTTTCAGTGTTCAACACATTGATTGGTGAGCCATGTTGGATACATATGCATTTACCCACCAGGCAGAACTTAAAAGCCAGGACCTGCAAATTCAGGATCTCACAAAGTATATGGAGTTGGCAAATCTATGGTATGCCAATCAAGCCATGTTGATAGCAGGGTGCCCAAGGACAAAGCTTGAGAGACAAGTAGCTACCACCTATGTCAAGTATGAAGCAAAAGTTGTAGAACACAAGAAAACCTTATAGAAGCTGGAAGTCACAAATTCTAAATTGGAGGTGGTTAAAGCAAGCTACTAAGGATAAAAAGATGTCACAATGGACTTGGCTTGATGGCTTATAGATTTTCAGAAGTATAAGGACAAAGCCAGAGCCTACGAGGAGGAGCGACGGTTGTTTGCAGCCTAGTACATCAAGGCAAATAAGATGTTCATGCAACTACCGTGCCCATGGGAGTTGTCAACCCCATCAAGCATTGGAGCATTAGCATGGATGGCACAAGATCCCTGAATGAAAGAGGAGAAGCTCCAGGAACTACTTCAACATCATCAAATCCCAAAACCTAGAACACAAGACAAGGGAAAGTAACCCATGGAGGAGCCACCGCCACCTAGAACCACATGAGCCAAATAAAGTTTACAATTTTGCAACTTTGCAATTTTGTAATGCTGTAATTTTGTAATTGTGTGTTGTGTTCCAATTTTTTCCTATTGAGTTCTCCACTACGGCATGAATAAATCATTAGTCAACCAATAATCCCATACCTATCCACTGTGTAATAAATGGAGCTTGTTCTCATTTTTAACTCAAGGACAAGTTGTCATTCAGTTGTGGGGGTATGATGAATCGTAATTCATCAGGCTATGATATCAGATCCCCAATATTGAAGCCTCAATATCAAGTACATAATATCATAGCCAAGTCACGATATCAGATACACAATATCGCGACTCCTGTGCAGACCTATAAATACACATGTAGGCGCATGGGAAGGAAGTCAATTTTTTAGCAATTTTTGGTCAGTTTTAGGAGTCAGTTTAGTTAGATTCTTTTTGTTATTTTTTTCCTCTCAACCCTTTCTCCCAGTGCATGCCCGTAGTGTGATGATTGTAATTGTACGACATCCTTTATTCGAGTGTGATGTACTTGGACATGCACATGACCAGAAATAAAGATCGAGATTACTTCATCATTGCAACATCCACTTACTTCAATTATTTAATTACTATTTTTGTACTTAATATCTCTTCACCCTAAACTCCTTAAATGTGGAATGAGTACGACTTGATCACAAGCATCTACATGTGACTACTTGGTATCCCAGTAGCATACTTAAGCCATGCGCTTGGTAATCCTAGTGGTAGTCATGCACGAGGCCTAAGATGTGTATGGATGATTAAGGAATGGATGCTCATTGCACTTAGGCTAATCTAGACTCTCTTCCCCTATCTCCTCTTAGCTTAGCTTCCTCTCTCCCTTTTCCTCTTAGCTTATTTAAAGTTATTCTCCATTACCTTCAAGAGTAGCATTAGTTAGGAACATATCATACACCTCACTCTAGACTAAACCATACGTGACAAAGCAATTACTAGTCTAGGTGGGAAAATAACGAACTAAAATCAGCAAGTAACTATTTGGATATCACAACTAGCCCATCTGTGGAGTTTGACCAGATCGTGCGTGAAACACTCACATTCATATGGTTGAGTGTAGGGGTACCTTGCCACTTATCATGGTCATTGAGGAAAGTTCATTTTTGGTTGGCTCTTAAATTGTTGAAAAGCATTTAATGACTCTTGCATTTTCTCTTGACAATAGAATAAGGCTAGGTAGGTTTTTTGGTCATGTTGGGGACTACCACAAATGTTGCGAATTTCTCCTTAAATTCCATGAGGTTGTTTTTTAATTAATCATGTTAACTCATTCAATTTTTGATTTAACTGTTCTATTTGTTAAGTCATGCCTTGCATAATATCTGGTTTTGGCCAACATTTACTTTGATCTACTAATGAATCTATGATTCTCCAACCATCTTCTAAGACCACATTTAAAATATTTCCTCCACATGTAAAGTCAACATTTTTCCTACAATAAGGTAATAAGCCTTCTACAAAGATTTGAATTAATTGATGGCTTGGGAATCCATGGTTTGGATTTTTTAAGCATAATCCTTTAAATCTATCAAAGGTACTTTGACAGTCTTCATCCTCATGTTGCATAAAACTCATTAATTACTTCCTTAATGAATACAACCTATCATTAGAAAGAAATCTTTGTAGAAAAACATTCTTAAATTCATCCCATGAACTAATTTGTGTTTTAAGGGTTTGTAGCCAAAAATTAGCTTTGTCTTTTAAGGTTGACTTAAAGGTAATCATCTTAGTTCTATCCCCACTCTGAGATGCTAACATGGCTAATGTTTTTTCAGATTTTCTTATGTGGGTAATCAGATCCTCATCATTTGTTCCTTTAAAGATAGGTAATAAATGAATATTTTTAACCTCTACATCTCTTCCTTGTGGAAAAAAATAATAGTCCCTGAGGTATAATGGATGTTCTTTAATTCAATAACTCCCCAAGGATTTATCCTAGGTAGGGTTGACCATATGGAACACTGGAATTCAAATTACTAAAGAAGAGAGGAATTGAACCTAAGGAAAATGAGGGAGGTATATGATGTGAAGATGATCCCATCATGTAAGTAGAGGTTACTATTGGGGTTACTATAGGATTTGGTATAGAAATAGAGATTGGTGGTGGAATTTGTAAATTCAAAGTACTCACTGGTTGGGTAATACCTCCAATTGTGGTCAGATAAGTTGATACTGAAGTAGTATTTAGATTTTGAGATCCTACCCCCATAGTCAAATTCATGGTTGTAGTTGGAATATCAAATAGAGGATTAACAGATATGGAAAAATTATGTTGTGTTTTTTCTTTGGGATTTTGTTTTGTCAAAGGGAAGAAAAATTAGATCTTGATTGTATTCGTTCCTCTTGGTCTTGTTTTTGAGTGACTTTTGTACATTTATAAAGGCTAAGAGTGCTCCTAAAAAGTTGAATTCATGTTGGTTTCTTTGGTTGCTTTGTTGATTTTATTTAATAAGAACATTCTTCATTGGCACATTCATGGGCTACCATTCCTAAGAATTCATAAATTGATTTAATAACTCCTACTATCATGGCTTTAATTGTAGCTTTTTAAATAGTTTCAGCTAGTTGTACGATAGAGGAGCTGATTCCTAGGATTTTTCCTTATTTTTGGATTTTTTAATGTGAGGAAAATACGTAAAATAAACCATTTCTCAAATTACTTAAATAAAATAATATGTACCTAGAATATGAAATTACAAAATGAAATTAAAATGTACAAAACTCTTGATAATGATTAACTCTGCCAGACTCCCTAGCAATGCTGCTAAATTGATGAGCTAGGAAAAATTTGGTGTTGGATACCTTTAATCTTTATCTTCGTTTCTTTCATTGTAAAAATTGTCACCTCATCTATCATTGACCCACAAGTCATATCCCATGGAGGAATGGTTTAAAGTCAAAAGATCATCAAGACATAAAACCAATGATTAGATCTAGATTCAATTGAGAGTACCACACTTACGACTTTAACCCATAAGTAAAATCAACAATATTCAGCTTAACTTATAATATTAAGTTCAAAGATGAAGACAATCAATTAAACCAAATTGAATTAAAATAAATCTATGAGAAATAAGAAAGATTACAAAGGAGATGTTACATAATTTATGACCCTGCTTTGTTATCTCCACAGTGTAACAACTTCACAATCTTAAAACATTATTGGCTGTTAATTACCACAAAGCATCAACACTCTTCCTTCACAATTTTGTGCACAAACAAGAAGTCTAATTTGGTGTGGTTCTCTAAATAGTATCCTCTCTCTATTTCTTCAATCCTTTTTTTCTATTTTCCATCCCCTTTGTTGTATCTAGTCAGGGAATTTATAAGGACCGATCTAGCACATAGGAAGCCACCACCCATGCATAATGGCCATGGCAATAACATCCACCACCACCACCCACGTAGGTAACATTCACTATAATGTCCATTGACATCACCCACGCAGGTAACATTCATTGTAACGTCCATTGCCACCACCCATGCAGGTAACATTCACTATAACATCCATCATGATCACTTGCATAAGTAACATTCATTGTAACATCCATCGATCATTTAGCAAAGAAACGCACACCTCCCACCACCCACACGTAGGTAATGGCTACAAGAACATGCAACCGCAAAAATGGCTAAGAACCACACCTCATTACCCACATAACGTCCACTGCAAAAAAACAAGAATCTCCATCAAGGTAACATGTAGAAAATAGCTACAATTGCATGGCTAAAGAATGTGTTCATGGAGTGGCACATCTACATTGCAGTGCTAACGTTCAAGTTGTAGCTTCATTACTACCATAAATCCTTAACATGCATTCCTGTTAGTACTGCAAAAATAAAAACCATAAATTGGAAAACATAACACTAGTATAGATCAAGGAATTGGATTCTTCAACTACCACCACATGGCTACCCATCAACAAAACCTGCACCCCTAGTTTTGAGTCTTTAATACATAAAAACTAATAAACTAATAGTATTAAACTAATACTCATCACTATAATAAACTAAAATAAAGTAAAATAACTAAAATAAACATTAATTGAACACTAATTAAATAATTAACAATATGTAATTAAAATTTAAAAACTACCAATTTTGGGATCTAACATTGCTTCTTCTATAAGAATCCATGGCTTAGGCAACTATGCAATAATGAGTAATACTTGCCCAAGGCTATGTCAATTGACTAGTGCATCCCTTACTTTCATCCCTTAATTTTTATTGGAAGGTTTGATGCTCAATAGTAGATGTAGTATTTTTAATTAAAGACCTTCAATATTATGCTTCATTTGTAAATGGAATTAATTTCCAATAATTCATGCCAACTTTCAAATTTTGTTGTGAATGTCTTTGGAAATAATTTGTGCCTCTATCATTTCCTTTCAATATTTTTCAGGGTGCAAGCATCATGAAATACCTACAAATCAATGATCTTGCAAATCAATGTTGTAGTCTCAAATATTAGCATGTTATTCATGTCAAGCTATTTGATACGACTTGCTTTTTAAATTTTTACTAGATATTCAAACTATCTTTCAAATTTGAATCATACTTCTTATCACGAATAATGTTTTATCTTCATTATTTCGAATTGCAACCTTGATGTTGGCATCATGTTTCTCCCTTTCACCAAATTCATGCTTGCGCTCTCAGTTGTGTCTTCAATCTTGTCTCTTATGAGGTTTCCTATGATTACATCTTTCAAGGTTCCTCTCAAGCTTCCTTTCAAAAAATATTTCTCTATTTCTTTCAACTGATTTGTAGTCTTCCAAATGATGAATGATGAGTATGCCCAATACCCAGTCATATAATCTACAACCATTGTAATAGACTAGGTTGCAATCCATGGATGGACTAGGTGGAATTTCTAATCTTATGTTAGATCATAGACCATTATCTTCCCATATTGGCTACTCTCGTAGTAGCCTTATATCATATGGTTAAGTGTACTTGACCTAGATGATTAGTGATGTTGTCTCAACCATTATTACTAAATATAGAAATTTACTAAAAATGAAAATTATCTAAAAATAGAAATTTATTATAATATAAATAAATCTAAAAATGAAAATTACCTAAAAATATAAAATTACTATAATATAAATATATCCTAATCTAAGTGAAGACAATAATTGTAATCTTTGCTAACCTTTCATTTGCATTTATAGAGTTATGTGTTAACCGTTGGGTTACTAATCTAGCAAATTATTAAAAAAAACTAAGTTAACTAACTACTAGGATTACCAAGTTAATACACATCCAATATTTAAGATCTTGATGCACTTATTCTACCATAACTATGGTGGATAGAATATGCATTATGCTAAAAAAACATTAATGAAGTGTAAGAAAATTAAATGCTTGAAAATAGAAATCTATTTTAAGTCAAAGTATTATAATGAGTAAAAATCAATATTTCTATTTAATGTCAATCATAGATATAATAAAAAATCTAGAAAATGAAATTAGACATACATTGTAGGCACTCATTCACTATTACAAAAATCACAAAATAAAACTATAAAAGTTTAGTTATCTATTGACAAAAGATGTCATAAATATGCCACAATTTTTACATATGTACCAATGTAGAAAAGGAGACACTAATGCACATGCAACAACACATCCCAAAAAGTTTGGAATTTTAAGATTCATTAGAAAGTTACAAATTTGAAAAAAGTGGTTAGAAAAGGTCCAATGCCCCTAATAGCTTGTCAATGGCATCCAACAACCACCATGTCCCTCCTAGTTCATTTCTAAAACTATAAATGTCAAAAGAGAATCATTTGAAAGAGACTTTGATTTCCTTGATTTTTTCTTTTAATTCAATTTTTTTCTCCTTCAATCCCTTGGCTAAGTGTGTATTTCTTTTATTTGTTTTAAAGTTATCAAGTCAGAATGATTTAATTAACTAGTTTCATGTATGTTTGAATGTATATAATAGATCAACAAGATTTTGCCTTACCCGAGGCTACATCTATTTAATGTGAGTTTGGACCATCAAGGATGTGCCTAAGAAGATATTTTATTTGTTTCCTAAGTGTATCTACTCATGCACCTACCTTATAAGGAACTACAATATGTATATTTACTTTAATTGTATTCTTTAAAATATAAAAACTTTTCATAATATAAAACATAAAAACATATAAAAATTAATGTATTCATTATAAAAGTCTAGTTAAGACATATAAATACTTAATTAAAACTAAGAGGAAATTTATTAAGAAGTAGTAGGAATATTTTACTTACACCACTAAAAATGATCCTAGGTAGTTTTGGCAATATTTTTTTTATAAAGCATCTTTATTATTTAATATTTATTTTCAAGATATTTGCCCATTTTACAATAAACTATTTACAAGAGAAGATGATAATTTTATCAATATTACAAGCACCTCTTCAATTTACTCTTAAAGAAGTCATCGAAGGTATTAAACAATTAACATTTGTCAAAGTTGTAGATTCAAATGGTTTATATGCAAAATTATTAAAGCACGTAGAACCTACTATTCATGGAGAAATTTGGCATAATTAAATTCAATATTGGATTAAGGAAGAGATCAATATTGGAAAACTAATAAAGCTATGATGTTATATAAAAAGGGAGATACAAATAATTTAAACAATTTTCAAATGATCATTGTGAGGAATGTTTTTGGTAACTTGTTGGGCACTCTATTATTGATGAGCGACGAGGTACCGTTATGCCCAACCATACGAATCACAAGTGTTCACACAGGCACTCTATTATTGATGAGCGACGAGGTACCCTTATGCCCAATCATACGAATCACAAGTGTTCACACACGATCCAGTTGAATTTCATTGATGGGACTAGTTGTGGCATCTAGATCGCTATGCCTTGATCGCAGTTCACTGTCTTCCCATTTGGACTAGTGGTAGCTTTGTCACGTATGCTTTAGTCCAGAGTGAGGCATATGATTTTTATTATTTTATATTTTATTGTTATATGATTAACAATAGGTTGAAAATAAATTAATAATCAATTCAACTAATCTAATTGCTAATTAATAATTAAATACCCTAATATAAGTATCTAATCCCACTTCCTGTGCACATCCTAAACACATATAACACTGTTGGATTACCAAACGTTAAGCATTGCTAGGATTACCAAGAGTCATATGCATGCTTAAAGAAATCGTACTTATGTGCTTAATTAATTAACATGCATGAAAATGTCAATATTAACTAAGTACATGAAAAGTAAATTGCATAGAAAGTAAATCTAATCTAAGTCAAAGTGTTGCAATGAATAACAATCAATCTCGATCTTATTGCAATTAATGGAATATGTTCGAGTACATTGCAAGTCAAATAATACTTCGTACAACTAACTCAAATCCACTCTGTGGGCACTCACTAACTATTCTCTAAGATTACAGAATAAAACTATAAGAATTTGGCTACTCTATTAACCAAACTATGAAAAACTACTTGCAAACCTTGTGTCCAAGCACTATATTTATAGACCAATGTATACTGCATGACATCGGATACCTGACATCGCATCTTGGCTCTAATGTTAAATACCTAATGTTGAGGCTCTGACATTGGATACCCAACATTGGAGCCTTGTTATCAAAGACTTATTATTAGAGCCTTATTATCAAAGCCTTGTTATCAGAGCCAACAAAAAAGTTAACTTTTTATTAGATAACCCAGCCAACTAATGATTCATCATACCCCCATAACTAAATAAAAACTTGTCCTTAAGTTAACAAGATAGGACCAAGCTTTCTTTACAAAATTGGAAAGGTATGAAATTATTAATTGATGCTAACTGATGAGTGGCGAGGTACCCCTACACTCCACCATACGAATACGAGCGTACACGCGCGATCTGGTCGAACTCCGCAGACTAAATGCCTTAACGCCACAAGAAACACTTGGGGTTAATCGTTCGTTGTCTTCCCAGGCTTGCTTGTATGTGTCACGGTGTATGGTTAAGCAAGTCTAAGGTATGTGATTTTTTTGGTATTTTCGGCTTATCTTCTATGCTATCAGGGGAAAGGGTTGAGAAACTAACTAACTCTAACTAAAGATCTAAGTCTAAATTAACTAGGGTCAGCATCCGTTCCCACTTACCGGACACACCCTGAACTATGCAACTGCAGCTTACCAAAAGCTAACCGTTACTGGGATCGCCACACGTAACGCAAGTGCTCGAAGTGGTCTTACTGAGGCACCTATTTAGCCTATGTGTGATAAGCAGCCGATTCTTTAGCCAGCCGTACACACCCGTGGGTGCTCGTAACTAAGTCGTACTTATCACACGTTCTAGCCTAGCAATGAGCAGCCGATTCCTCAACTAGCCGTACACATCGGACTACTACTGGGATTACCAAGCACAGAATCCTGGAATACGCTACTGGGTTACCAAGCAGCCAATGCTCGTAATGGAGTCGTACTCATGCATTGCGTCAAGTAGCCGATTCCTTGACTAGCCGTACACATCCGTAGACGCTCGTAATCAAGTCGTACTTGAACGCACTAGGAAAGAAATAAATGAAAGCAATAAATGAAACCACGTGCTGCAAGGTTTATCCAATCAAGTTCGTCTTTATTGCCGTACACAACTTGGGTTCAGGTTACAAGCTGCTCAAATAAAGAGCTGTTCACTCTAGGACTCCTGCTGCGGGCACATGGGAAAAAATTCTAACTCTAGAGTGATCAATTTGCCAGAGCTTCGCTACACTAGCCAGGATTGGGAAATGAAGAGAGTGCCGCCTCTTATTTATAGATATGGCGGCGGGACGCGATATCGCGTACATGATATCGCAGGGTAAGACGCAATATCGCGGCCCAGTGCAAGTCGCATCTCATCACTAACTATTAATTGACTCAGATGGAATAAATATGCTTAGAGTGCCCAAGTGTATGGAGTTACAATCTTTACAAAATTGGATGTTCATGATAAGAGAAGTGAACACCCTAGATAAAACTAACATCCAACGCCTCTTGGCAGCTAAAGAGTGAGAGAGAAAAGATCCAATGATCATGGATGATCCACATCGTGTGGTACTACTACATCATCCTTTGTGAAGATAGTCCTACTTCCAGTTCATGCTTTCCACTACAATCACAATAGAATCGTGAATTAGTATGCAATGTGTAACACATAGTTGTTAAATGCCTTGTCTCATTAGTGGTTACACTCAACTAGGTTGTGACTGTGATAGATTGATTCATTTAGTACTGTTAGTAAGAAGACTGACAAGTAGGGTAAAATAGAGAAGTAGTCCATTGAATTTGAAAAAGTTTAACACAAGAAAGTATTTGAAGAGGGTGTAAGAATTCACAACAATAAAAAGGAGATTTTACTGAAAAATGTTTTGAAGGTGTGCACAATTAGATGTCATTGATGAGGTAAACAAAAAAAACTTGATTGTAAGAGTGTCTAAGGGTAAAGAACTTAACTAATCCAACCAAAAGATATGAAAGTGGGTCCTCCCCAAAGCAGGAATAGGCCTTTTACGCCCTAACATAACTTCAAACCAAAGAGTCCATGGGCTCCGTGGATGATTAATGGTTACAGAAGGTTAAGTGCAAAAACCTAGAAGAAACTAGCTAAGAATTCCAACACATCAAACTAGGACATTGAACAAGAACATGAAACCAACAACGAGGTGAAGCATGGAAAGCATAGATGGATGAGTGGAATGGAGTTCCTGATTAAGGTCACATGAAGTCCCTTGTGGATTTTATGGTTAAATGACTTTGATAAGATCCATCATTAGTCTAGACCAAAACTAACCTCATTCAGTGACTTTGCATTACCATTCTAAGACTAGTCCATCCCCTGAGACACAAGAGTGCTCCCACAGAACAACCATTGTTCCTTATTAAAGAAGAAAAGAGAAGTAGGAAGTGAGGAAGGGCCTTAGTTAAAGGGGACCTTTAGGCATGGGTAGCATGTCTTTCTAGTCCCATAACCAGTGCTTGTAGCCTGTTTATTTTTTCTAAGGGATGTGCTTTGAATTCCCATCATTTTTTTTTGTGTGATGGAAACCACACCATGTAAAGACTTATTCAAGTTTCTTCATTGGTTGACAAAGAATGGTAAGAAGTCCATGAAAACACACATGCACCTAGGCAAACATATAGGCACAAAGAATACAAAATCCCCTTGAAGTCACACCCTATTCAACCCTTTGAATACTTTTCAATTTCAAAAACTACCAACATCACAAATTTGTTAAAGTTTTGTTAATGAAAAAGGGACTACACATTTCTAAAACAAGGAAAACCATAGAGTTTGTGGATGGCTGGATTCTGTGGACTCACTACTTATTGCATGAAAAAGAAACCATGTCCTAATCATCCGTAATAAAATTCAAAGCTAGAATCCAAAAACCAACGATTAAATAAAAAAATAGTACATTACCACCATCAAGCAATGCATTACCACTGTATCTGATACTTATTAATAAAAAGTTAGAAAATCACACCAAAGTAAAATAAAAGAAAATATAAAAGAAAGTGTAAAATTTTCAAGAAATAGCAAATGTACTAATGATGGTGTAAAACAAAAATTAGAAAAGATTAATAACATGAAAACAAGAAGATGTAAAATAAAGAATGTGTAAAATAAAAAGCTGTAAAACAAAAAGATGAAAAACACTTAAGAATCCAGAAGACTAGAGTGAGGGGTAACCCCCATGACTAAACATTTGGCCATGACAAGGATTAATAAGTGGATAAATAAGATTCATGCATGTATGAAACATTGGTAACCATCCATGCCCTAGCCACTAGGTGTCTATTTGTGGTGTGGTGGCTGGGTAGAAAAATTGTTGGTTATACACTTGATGGTTAAATGTACAGTGGGTCAAGGTATGAGGGATGTTAACATTATAGATGGCTAGCCCATGATTGCACCCTTAATCATGATATGGTATGCATGGATTTATTTGTCTTCCCACACTGTTAGATTCATTATTTGGATTTGGGATTGGAGTACCGATGGATGGTGGCCCTTGTGTATGATCAAAGGACATTGGTTGAGACAAGGAAGGTGGTGCACTAGATTGGCCTTGTGCTAGCTCAAAATATATAGTGGGTCCATGTGTGGTTTGCTTTGGCTTACAGCCTTTCCTCCAGAAGGGACGTTTTCGATGTTGCAATTGAGACCCACTGGTGTTAGCATGTTTATGCACATTTGCAGCATAAGTGACATTCATTTGTTGATATTGTGATGCAAAACCTTCTTGTGTTGCTAGCGATGGCATATAATGAGGTGGAGAATGAGAATATCAAGGGTAGGATGGATAGTAAGAGGCACAAGGTGGTGATCCTTTAGGGGATGTCATGGGCCGATGTATTTAGGAGGATGTATAACTAGTTGGAGAAATAGGATGTTAAACATAATATTTGTTGGATTTTGATGGATAGGGCAAATTTGGTGGTGGCCTCCCCCATGACTATGGTGGTTGCCACTATGGTTTATGACTATGTTGAGGCTAGTAATAAGTCCCCATAAGATGGTACAATCGGTTGTGGGACTGTCTATAATTACCTTGTGGGAGAGGAAATCTCCCGGGCATGTGCTTTTGCACAAACTTCGAATTTAGGGCACCTACCCAATACTCTTGTAGATGCAACAAGTTTGGGAAATGGCTCTTTGGATGGTCATATATGCAAATTTCGCATCCATTATCTTCATCTATGGTTGAGTCTATAGCCTCACTTTCTTTAGTCATTTTTCTTATTTGCTAAAAAGTGTTCCTAGCTATTTCTTGGTTCTATATCCTTTGTTTAGTGTGATTTCTTGGCTTGTTTTACATGATTCTCTCCTTGACCATCTCAATGAGAGTTGTAAAATTTTCATATATCCACTTTGACATCCTATTAAACTTTGCTTCTACTTCATCAATAGACTCCTATAATAGCAAGGTTTGTTGTGGAGTCACCTTATTGAGAGCATTTTTGTTCTCCTTACCATAGATCTAAACCTCCTTCTATTGATGAGTTGAGTCCCATTGATATTTCTCAACATTCTCCCATTTGCATATCTCTAATTCCTCTTTTTCCACACACTATTATTTCTTTGATCTGATGGGCTTGGAGCTCATATAATTGCCCTAGGGCATACATCCCAAGGGTTTCATGTGTTTCATTATGAGGCCCATCTATGATGTGGAAAATTTGCCTTTCCTTGGAGAAACCATGGCTTGGGCATCTATTCAGTAAGGCATAATATCTATCTAAGACCATGTCCAAGGGTTCATGTTGTTCTTGCTTCCACTCTTGGATCTATCTTCTCAAATTGGACACTCTCACATAGGTTTGGTATTTCTCGTTGAAAAGTTCCAGCATTGTAGATCATCGTTAGATTGAATTTGGTCTCAACGATCTATACCACACTTCAGCTTTATCAATTAGTATCCTAGGAAAGACCTTAAGCTTTTGCCATCCACTTTCAATGTTGTAGAAAGCACAGGCATCATGGAAGGCTTGTAAATGATGTTGTGGATCTAAATCATAGCCTCCTGCAAATTTAGGAATATTATTCATGTTAAGCTTAGGTAGGCAACTCTTTTTGCAATGCCTATAGGATATCTTTACCACCTTTGTGATCTACATTAGCCTCTTAGTGGCTAGCAAGGGTTCATCGTCATCAAACAGGTTGTGAGGGAAATTTCTATCTCTACACATTTGATCGTGATGATGCTGTCTATGTTCATGATGATGTCTTTGATTTTTCCCATGGGTTCGATTTTGATTTTTAGTCTAACCCTTTAGTGGAGCTCTATCTCTATACCTACATTCATCTTCATCAAAACTAGACATTGAAGGGAAAGAGGAAGATGAGGAACTAGAAGAATTGCCATGGCTTCTATGGTGTTCTTTGGGGTCCCTTAATTTATTATTTTTGGGTTTTGAGGAGGTCTTAGGCTTAGAGGCCTCCCCTAATTCAGGACCTACGTCATCTCCTCCAAGATTTCCTACCTTAGGTGAATGTAGTCTTTAAGTGTCATCAAGATGGTCATGATCATAAGAAACCCCTGCATAAGGTTAGTCACTCCAATTTTCTTCATTGTATATCTCATTAGTTTTCCAATGAATGTGTTTACTATACAGTGCATTGTCACTTCTATGTAAGAGAGACATTGTTGTTGGTTTATGATGTGTGTGAGCTAATAGTTTCTAAAAGATATATCGTTAATCCCTTTTATAGCGATCATGTATAATATAGCTAATCTAGATAACTAGCACCATCCCTAGCAATAGCACCAATGATGAGTGGTGAGGTACCCCTACATCCAACCATATGAATCACAAGCATTCATGCACGATCTAGTCGAATTCCATGGATGGGACTAGTTATGGCATTGCTATGCCTTGATTGCAATTTGCTATCTTCCCACTTGGACTAGTGGCAACTTTATCACGTATGGTTTAGTCCAAAGTGAGGCATATGATTTTTATTATTTTATATTTTATTGTTCTATGATTAACAATGGATTGAAACTCGATTTATAATCAATTCAACTAATCTAATTGCTAATTAATAATTAAGTACCCTAACATAAGTATTCGATCCCACTTCCCGTGCACATCCTAAACACATATAATGCTATTGGGTAAACATTAAGCGTTTCTAGGATTACCAAGAGTCATACACATGCTCGAAGTGATCGTACTTATGTGCTTAATTAATTAACATGCATGAAAATGTAAATATTAACTAAGTACATGAAGAGTAAATTGCATGGAAAGTAAATCTAATCTAAGTCAAAGTGTTGCAATGAATAAGAATCAATCTCGATCTTATTGCCACTCATGGAATATGTCTAGGTACATTGCCAGTCAAATAAGACTTCGTACAACTGACTCAAATTCACTCTGTGGGCACTCACTAACTATTCTCTAAGATTGCAAAATAAAACTACAAGAATTTGGCTATCCTATTGACCAAACTATGAAAAACTACTTACAACCCTTATGCCCAAGCACTATATTTATAGGCCGATGTATGCCCCGCAACATTAGATACCCGACATCACATCTTGGCTTCGACATCAAATACCTAATGTCAAGGCTTCAAATTGGATACTCAATGTCAGGGCCTTGTTATCGGAGCCAACCAAAAAGTTAACTTTTTATTAAATAACCTAGCCAATTGATGACTCATCAATTATAAAAGAAAATTAGTTCTTGGGCTACAGTTAACTAGGTCACGGCAAGGTGTCAAGCAGGTCTTGGACAAAATCACTTCATTGTTAATCACTTAATTACTCTAAGACACTACATGGAGTTTGCAAAAATGCCTGATAAAAAAGATTTTATTTGTTTTATTGATTTTACAAAAGCATATGATTCAATGATTCATACAAAATTATGGTTGCACTTACATGAAATTGACCTCCCTTTAGGTTTGACTATTGCAACTCAAAGATTGAATGAAGAAGTAATTATGGAAATTATAGATAACAATTTAGAGAAAAAATTTTAATTCCAAAGAAAAATTGGATTTAAATAAGGTTGTCCACTTTCTCCAAATCTCTTTAGTATCTTTATTGATGAAATGCATGAATGGTTATGCAATAGGCAAGATACTTATATTATCAAAATTAGATACCAAACACTAAATCTTCTTTTGTATATAGATGATGCTACCTTGATCTCTACTATTGCAAAAGATATGCAAAATACGTTGCACATTTTAGATAATTATTGTCACTCATTTGGTCTTCAAGAAAATGTGGATAAGACCAAATTGATGACTTGGAATACAAAAAATACTTGTTATAACTTCCATTTTGGAGGTACCAATGTGCAAATAGAAGATTTTTTGAAATATTTGGATCTTATTTATATGAATAATTATATCTGAGGGAAGTGAATCAAAGAAAGAATGGAAGGAGATTTCAAGGCTTTATATACTTTCAAAAGCAAGTGCACGAATCTAGGACTCTAGGCTTGGAAGGTTAATAAACAAAATTTTCAAACTATCATCTATTCCACTAGATTGTATGAATGTGCTTTTTGGGGACCTAGACTCAATGATAAACTTTGAAAAGGTATTGAAAGAATGTAAGAAATTTTTCTTGATGAGTTAAAGGTGAAGATGTAAACACCTTACTCAATGTTATTATGTAAATATGATTTATTACTTTGAAAAGAAAAAACTTTATGCCAATTCATTACATACACTCATAGCTTGCATATCTCAATGTAGGACAAATTCTCTAAAGTATTTCTTAAGGATTCATGAGACCATGGTTGACATTTTTAAAGAATATAATGTTTAAGAAAATGGAATATCTCTTTGGAGAAAAATTAGCAAAATCCTAAGTATATTTGCCCACCAGACAAGTAGAAGGTATAACACAAATATGTTATAAGAAACTGTTTTATTTACATTACCTTAGATCTAATAAACTAGATATAGAAGTTCACTATCTCTCCGTTGTTATTCTAATTAAGTATTAGAATGCTATAAGTAAGCTTTGCTTAAGTTTGCATCATCTTAAAATTGAAAGTAGAAGATGGATTCAACTCCTTCAAGAAAGAGCACATTCATAGGTTGTGTAGGTCAAGAGCCCTTTAATATGAGTTAATTTGCTTTGTTCATTGCTATCTGTAGTCTTATCATTATTTTTCATGATATTTGTAGAGTCTATATTTGACTATCTATCATGGGGGTATATATTATCTAAAAAAAGATTTGAATCAACAAGGAAATGAAAAAACCAATAGTTATCACCTATTAACATAAATTAGAAGTTGAGATCATGTAGCATACCTTTGAAGTAACATAATATTAATTCAAAATGTTGAAAACCAGAACTTTACAAGTTAGAATAATATCTTTGAAATTTTGAGGTTCTTAGACAATGAAGTTAGAAGAATATCCACAAATTAGAGCCTAATGCCTTGCTTAATTATAGCAATAGTTTGTGATTTGTTTTAAATGTAGATATTTTCTTTGTTGCCTAATTTAGACTAACATAGTGTCATTCTTCTAAATAATAGGTTCATCATCATCATCATCATCCTAGGCTTGTCCTAGCAAAACGAGGCTAGCTATTCAAAATAACAAGTTCTAGATCCAAAATCATTGGGATAGAACAAATCTTTTTTCAAGGGTTATGATGTTTTATAAATCAAGTAAATGAAAAAATTATCCATGGGAAGAATGTAAATCTTATCGCTTAAGCTCATATGATTTTCAAATTTGTAGGAAAAGCCAAAATTTTAATAATTGATAATTTGTAAAGTTGAGGGTTATGGGAACTAAAATTAGATCATTATCTATACTCCAAGACAAACCATTAAAATGAAACCTAAGTTAGCTTTTATACCTCAATCCTATCTACTTGAATCAAACCCTTAGAATTTCAAAATCAAAAGTCTTACAACTGAGCTAATACCTCATTATTCAAGTTTAAATTCAAGAGTAACACCAATAAGAGAGCAAGCTTATGTATACATGAGAGAGAAAAAGAGAGAATAGTAGACGACGAGAAGGGAACAAACAATTGTGAAACAATTTATTAAATACACCATGAAATAATTGCTTAAATCATGAATTTTTACATGATGGTGTCTCCACCTCATTTAGAGCAGCAAGCACCCCCCCGCCCCCCGCCCCGCCAATAGCCCATGTATGTGGCCAAACATGATTTAAACCATTTTCATGATGTTGTGGAAGACCACGTGTCTATCTATTAGCATATAAATTCACACCATAAATAATTTTGGGTGTTTGATAGTATCATTATTCCATTTTTTGCCTTTTATCACCTACTTAGATCTATGGATTCCTATTTTGTCTTACATTCATCTTGATGTCACCTCCTACTGCAATATTTAATGACCATCTTGATGTCACCTCCTACTAGGCATCCCTACTCTAGAATTACAACAAGGATAATGCCCCAACCGTAGCTTGACTACAACACCTACATTTGCTAGCATAACATTGTTTTGCCTTTGGCATACTAGCAACCACCACCCATTTACACATCACCACCAAATGACCATTAATTGATAGACATCTTGTTTGGTCTAGCCATATCTACACCAATTTGTAGTCCTTGGACCTAGTGGCATTATAGTCCCTAGACCCCACACCTTGCATGTTAAGCTTATCCATTTCTATAATTTTGTTTTTTTATGTTAATATATATGCTCTTTAGTTTTTTATTAGAGAAAAAACAAAAGCTATTGTGCATTTTTTAGGGAAGAAGGATGTTAGACCCCAAAAATAAATATATTAAAAATAAAAATTTAGAGTAAAAAACAAAGAAGCACTGCATTTTTTTCAATTTTTTATTTTTACTTATGACCAAGTCTATAAAAACAAAAACATAGGCTGTGGTTGCCAACAAGGTTAGGCATTGTTGAGAATGATAGAAAGTATTTGAAGTAACAAGTATCTCAATCTAAGGAGAGGCAGATTTTCAACTTCTAACGAGTACATATGTACGTACTTCAACATTTCCCGTAGCATTAAACTAACACTCTTAGGCCAGTAATAATCCGTAATGCAATGCTGACAATTTAGATAAACCCGGCTATGTAAATAATCGCATTTTAGCTCGCATACGCATCCCCAATATTGCCACGATGCATCTAGACAAATTTAATATTAAAACATTACCCACTGATTTTCACGATAACAGAGGCCCAAAAACAAATCCGTAAAGCTTGTGCTCCCCACGCGGCCTGGTCAAATCAGCACTGAAAACTGCAGAGCTCCACAAAACAGAGCAAAAACCAGAGCTGCTGCTGCAATTTCAATTCATTCGTCTGCCGAGTGGAAGAGTGATTGATCCATTCATCGATTGATCTATCTATCTGGAAGAAGAGAAGAAAAGAGAAAAACAAGATGCACGATTTCTGTTTTACAATTCCGTATGGATTGCTTGTTGTTGCAGGAGGAGTTGCAGGATATGTGCGCAAAGGCAGCACCATGTCTTTAGTCGGAGGCGTCAGCACAGGCCTTTTGCTGCTGCTTGCCGGATACATGAATCTCACCGCCTTCAACAATCGTATCAATTCATACTTCGCCTTCTTTCTCGAATTAGGTTGCTCCTCCTCAATTTTCTTTCTACGCTTTCTCAATTTTTTATCCATTTTTAAAGGATGTTGCTTTTTGCTCAATGTTTCATGTGTTTTTTTTAAAGGATGTTGCTTTTTTGTTTTATTTTAATGTCTAGAGAATGATGCAGATCCCATCTCCTTTCTTGGCATCAGGCCCTGCGATGCACAAATCGATTCTCTGATTTTATGTTTTCAAACTGATTGCTTCTTCCGTCGGAGTTGTTAGATATTTACTTAAAGAAGTACACTAATGCAGATGTTTGTTAATTATTAGTGAATTCCTAAAATGAATCGTGAATGCATTATTATTTCTACTGCTAATACGCACAGAGAAAAATTATTTTCAAGGACTACATAGAGGGATTACTTGCTTTCTACATGAATTCTGAAACTGTTCAGTTTCGATTTATATTTTTTAAAAACGGATTTAGTTATTGCCATTGCAAATAGTTTGTTAATATTTTTTTCCTAGTTGAATATTGTAAATTAAAAATGTCTAGTTCAATATTTCACATGACATTATTAGCTATGATGGCGGAATGTTTTTAAGGGTGTCTGATCGACATTATATGAGTGTAATTGGCTGAGTTTAAGTGGAAAAAGGCATTTCAATCTGCGACGGTAATTTCCGGAAGGAAATGTAGCTGTCACCTATAAATACATGTTTTTTGGTTTTTTAAAGTGGAAAAATAGCTCTGAATGCATTATATCGTAGACGAATCGGGATGCAAACTGAACACTATGAAACTATAATTTCTATTGACAACAGTTAGGAGAATTGACTTCTATTTTACTTAAATACATTCCAGTGTTATATTTTCATGGACATTGGTGGTGTTTAGTTCTTTTGAATTTGGAATTTACGATTACCGGAGAAGTTTTTATCAATGTTTAAATTTTCAGTTGCAGTGAATCAGCCTAAACTTTCCTGGTGTTGAGTATTTAATTCATGGTAATTGGCTTTTCACATTTGTGTTCATAAACTTATGGTTGCAGTATGCTCATCTGCATTAGCATGGGTGATGGGACAGCGCTATCTAGCAACATCAAAGGTTATGCCTGCTGGTGTAGTAGCAGTTATCAGGTATGTATTGTATGTTTCAAATGTCATTATTCATTTCTAGTCCATAACCATAAACGACAGTGGGTGCAAGTATTCTTCAGTTAAAATGTATAGGAGATCGACCCGACACTGAAATTAAATTTATTGAGATTACGCTAATGACAATTAATTATTACGAAATATTTGAATTTATGCACGTCACCCACTTGTTTATAGAGCTCGTATTCTTTCTCAATATGACTATTAGCACAACTTTGATTTATTCCAAATCTGTTACCAATGATAGTGTCTGTTAAATTTGACTTATTATTTGATGATATAATTCCTTCATGCACAACCTTTGTTCTTGAATGTAAATGTCTAACAAAAGGTTTACTCTGTATACCTCTTCTCTCATATCACTGGAAAACAATTATGGAGATATTTAATCTGGCTAGCATAATGGAACGTTTAATCTGGCTAGCAATAACTGGATTGCATCTAATAGATCAGTGTTAGCACTTTGTTTAATAGATATTTTTTTGTTTGTCTGTTTAATAGATCCCTAATGTGTACAGTGTTGTCACGCAAGTCACAAGTCTTACAATCAATTTATGTTTTTTATTTCACAAACCATTGTTAGCTATGGACATCAGAGTGTGTACATCGCACTAGTACTTGTGTGTAGAAAATTGGAGGATGAATTTTTCTGATGCCTAATATGAGATCTGGCTAATATGATAACTTTTGGAAAATATTCATCTACAGCAATAATTGGTAATGATGTAATTGGCGCCTTTGGAAGTTTACAGTCTACAATGAACGTTAATTAACTAAAGATTGGATAATCGTACTTTTATCTAAAACTACCATATTTCAATTTTTCTAATATGTGCAATCTTATGTGCAGTGGTATAATGACAGTTTTCTACCTTTATAAAATTTTCACGGGTGGAAATCATATACCTCCAAAAGCAGACTGAAAGCAGATCGATGGAATTTCTTGAGCATGTTCATTGCTTAAATGAATTGAATTAGTACTGTTTAATATTGTAACTTTACCTCATAGTATGCCAGTAGTTATGAATGGTTCCATGAATTTTAGTATTTCTTAACATGTATTATTTCAGTTTCATTTGGCATCATATCAACAGAAAGACCCTTCAACTTCTTGTAGATTCTGAACCTTTTTACGTAGAAAAAGCTCTGCAAATTATTTTCCTTTCTTGTTTTGCTTTGAACTATTTTTAAATTCATAATCACTGAAGTGGTTTGGCACTATTTATTTTGGAAATTGTTTAAATGTTGTTGCAAGGTGTCGAGCAAGTAAACATTGAGTAATTAGACAAATGACACTTGTCACAATGATCAAGCACTGGTTGTAATGGGCTTTGTCTAGGTTGTGAGTGCCCCTGGCTAGGCGGAATAATTTTCTTAGTCACTTCGTCATCGGCGAACATGATCCTTCCATGTTAAGGATCATTGGTTTCCATTAATGCTTTACCTTTTACATAATCAGAGAAAGAGGATATGGTTGCATGCAATCCAAAATGTGTTCAACGGAACCTACCCAAAGGAATCTTAGAGCTTTCTTTACCTAGAGCCTACACGCAGGAATCTTAGAGTTTACTTTACTTAAAGTGATGAAGGTTGCTTCTGCAGAAAATATATTTGGGATCTTAGAGTTTACTTTACTTAAACGTGAGGAAGGTTGCTTCTGCAGAAAATATATTTGGGGTGTTTGGAACACGAAATACGTGAAACATAGGTACACCCTAAAATATATTGTCCAATTAGAATTTTATATAACTCAGCATTGCCCATTGGAATCAAATCCATGATTTGGAACTTCCAAATCAAGTGTCTTACCACTAGGCTAAACACCTTATTGTTGGTAGAAAACATATTGGACTTCCCCCGCATATTTAGCAACAACGTTTTTTTCAAAACAAAAACAAAAATATATTTTTGTTTTACATCTCTTGATGAGAAAATGATATATGTAATGTATGTTTAGCAATCTTTATTCCCCAAATAAAGATAAATTTATTTTACTTCTGTAGCAACTTTTATGGTGAGTGTCACCAGCTTTTAACACTATTAAATGGACATTGCATTGCATTTTTGTTGTGAGTTAAAACATGGAATCAAAGAATCCTTAGAAATGGACTGCATGACCACTACATCTGTATCTGTAATAAATATATAGTACGGAAATTTGCAAGCAGGTTATTTTTCTATTTTTTTATTGTTAAACATAATGCTCTCTAATACTTCGTTCATGCATCCAGATTAATTGTTTCTGCAAACTTCAGATGTGTTTTCCGTCGAGTTTGCTGAGCCGTTACTCATCAATGGCCATGCTTTCAGCCAAGGCTATACAAAACACATTACAAGTTGTTTTAAAGAAGAAATTATTTGTTTAAGGTAGACCTAAATATGTGTTACAAGCACAAGATGTCTGAGTTTTCAGGAAAGAGAGATAACGTTTTGTTTGTCACAGAAAAGAAATGGACGGGTAATGTCCTTGTAGGGTTTTGAAATTCGGGGAATGTTACTATGGATAATATGACAAATAACGATTATTCTTTAGAAAAATATTGGTTAAATTACAAATGATTTATACAAATATTTACTACATCAATTACAGAATTTATAGAAAATTCAATGCCATATGAGATAGAAATTAACTCATGCTGGGTCTAAAGTCTGAATATAAGAGGAGGGTTAATGTCAGGTTGAGAATTTGCTGTAAAACTTTATCAAATCTCATGGATGAGTTTCTTTTTAGATGTTGTAGATGCTGGGGTATTCTTCAAATGCAATGCATAGTAATCATGTAATGGAAGATAATTTGAAAAAATTGCAAATAAACAAAGATTTAATTTTTCATAGAGGCAAATGGTGAAAAAAAAACTTATGTAGCTGATTCTATTTTTGATGAGATAAGGCTAGGATGATGATGACATATTGATATAAAAATGAGAAAATCATAACTGCAATTTGATTATGCATGATTTGTACTTTAAACACAAAAGTGCATAGAAGATCATTACTTTTAAATTAAAAGAAGAAAAAAAGTTTGCATCTCTTAAAAATCATCTTTAGTAAGGTTTGTAATCATTTTATTTATATAATGGTTTTTGTCAAACAAATTGTATTTGTATTTATATGCATTTTTATAAACGATATATATCATTTTTGCAAATTATATTAGTCTTTTTTAAACATGAATAAATTTGAAAATGTAATTTGCAACATGGGAATAAGGTTACTAAATTGGGTTAGTTTTAACTTGTTAGGAAACCACCATCTAAAGTATTAATTTTTAAAATAAACTATATAGTGGAAATTATACTTTATATGTTTATTCATTTTATATGATTGTAGGTTGTATCTATATTTAATGAGATCAAAAGAATAGCAGCAATTTATTCATATCCTTTGAAGATACTATGCAGGGTATTAAAAGACTAGCCTCAAGTAAAGCAACAGATGCAATAGGACTACATGGAGAAATGCTAACTTGGGGAGGATCTTTAGTATGGGAGGCAATATGGAAAAACCTAAACCATGCTTTTGAAGATGATTTAGATAAAAAAATGGTATATTAAGAATGGCATTTTGCTCTTCAAAAAAGGGGATATATCTAATTTAAATAATTATAAGTTGATTGTAATCAATAATATTTTTGCCAAACTTTTGGAAAATATTTTTGAGATAAAGATTGATAGATATATAGAAGAAAACAACTTGCAAGCAATGTCACAAGCTAGGTTTAGACATCACTATTCTACTATTGTTCACCTCATCTCATTGAAATATCTTATTGACTATGTGAAAGGGCAAAATAAAAGAACTTTTATTTGCTTCGTGGATTTCTCTAACGCATATGATTCAGTTATTTAAATTGTGGAAGCAATTACAAGACATTGACACTCATCCATCCTTGTTATATACTATTCAAAGTCTTTACCAAGAGGTATATATATAGATCATAGATTTCAAATCACATGAAAATGTTTTACTACATATTAATATTGGGATGAAACAAAGTTGTCCTCTTTTCCCTACACTTTTTGGTATTTTTATTAATGAACTAAATGAGTGAATGCTTAAAGTTCCAAGTAAATACACTATTAAAATTAATGATCATCCGGTAAGCCTCTTGGTGTATGCAGATGATGTAGTTGTGCTTATTGTTCTAAATGATTTTTTGCCAAAAGTCTAGAATGAAAGTTAATAAGCAAAAAACCAAAATTATGGTGTGTGACACTAGAAATCATTATTACTCTTTTACTATTGGCATAGATCAAATAGATATGACCCCAAATTATAGATACCTTGGGTTGGAACTTTCTCACAATTACAATTGGAAGGTTTGCATGAAATAGAGGATTGTAGGTGGCTTGAGAGCCTTATTTGACCTTAAAAGCAAATATAAGAAGGAAGCTATTTTCACCTTATAAATTGAAAAACAATTGTTTTGCTCTATTGTGCAACAAAATCTTTTGTGTGGGTGTGTTATGTGAGGCCTTGGGATTACTGGTGAATATTAAAAGAAAATAGATGAGGTTCATGAGCATATTTTGTTGGAAGAGTTTCAAGTTAAAAGACAGGTACAATATGATTTGCTACTTCTAAAAGCACATATGATACCCTTAGTGATAGAAGCCCTTTGTCAATTTGTTTCATATGTTCACAGTTGATGAGCAACAAGTGTCCCCTACATCCAACCATACAAATCACAAGCGTGTACGCACCATCCAATCGAATTTTGTAGATGGGACTAGTGTGGTATCTAGATCGTTAAGCATTGATTGTATGTCATTGTCTTCTCACTTGGACTACTAATAGCTTTGTAATGTATGGTTTAGTTCGAAGTAAGGCATATGACTATTGATGTTGTGCAGTTGTGGCTAAGCTAGTTAAAATCATGGAAATTAATGATTTAATTAATCTGACTAATAATAAAA
>MNCI01014694.1:1406794-1417123 GCA_015680685.1 Gnetum montanum | reverse complement strand
CAAGTTCGTCTTTATTGCCGTACACAACTTGGGTTCAGGTTACAAGCTGCTCGAATAAAGAGCCGTTCACTCTAGGACTCCTACTGCGGGCACATGGGGAAAAATTCTAACTCTGGAGTGATCAATCTGCCAGAGCTTCGCTACACTAGCCAGGATTGGGAAAATAAGGGGAGTGCCACCTCTTATTTATAGAAATGGTAGCGGGATGCGATATCGCGTACGCGATATCGCAGGAGAAAATGCGATAGTGCGGCCTAGTGCAAATCGTGTCTCATCAGGTGGCTTGAGAGCCTTATTTGGCCTTAAAAGCAAATATAAGAAGGAAACTATTTTCACCTTATAAATTGAAAAAAAATTGTTTTGCTCTATTGTGCAACAAAATCTTTTGTGTGGGTGTGTTATGTGAGGCCTTGGGATTACTAGTGAATATTAAAAGAAAATAGATGAGGTTCATGAGCATATTTTTTTGGAAGACTTTCAAGTTAAAAGATAGGTACAATATGATTTGCTGCTTCTAAAAGCATATATGATACTCTTAGTGATAGAAGCCCTTTGTCAATTTATTTCATATGTTCACAGTTGATGAGCAACAAGTGTCCCCTACACCCAACCATACAAATTACAAGTGTGTACGCACCATCCAGTCAAATTTTGTAGATGGGACTAGTGTGGTATCTAGATCGTTAAGCATTGATTGTAGGTCATTGTCTTCTCACTTGGACTACTAATAGCTTTGTAATGTATGGTTTAGTTCGAAGTAAGGCATATGACTATTGATGTTGTGCAGCTGTGGCTAAGCTAGTTAAAATCATGGAAATTAATGATTTAATTAATCTGACTAATAATAAAAAGATAAATCCTAAGCTATTCTATGGGTGATGAGTGTCTGCTCCAAGCTGCTTGTACATGTCTTGGACTCATGTACATGCTATTGAGATTACCAAGTATTATACTACTAGGTGAACCAAGCAAATATGTGTTTAGGCTTGAAATTAGTTGCACTCATTCTACCAATTGATTAACATGTATAAAAATGTAATATTAACTTAAAAACATGAAAAGTAAATTACATTGAAAGTAAATCTATTCTAAGTCAAAGTGCTACAATAAATATGAATCAATTTCAATCTTATTGTTGTTCATGGAATATGTCCAACTACAATTCCACTCGAATAAGATGTTGTACAATTGACTCAAATCCAAACTGCGAGCACTCACTGATTGTTTGCTAAGATTATGAAATAGAACTATAAGAGTCTAGCTACTAGAATGACCAAAGGTGTTCATAAACACAATAGGAGACTCGTATTTATAGGAATTTATTATAATTGCAATGTTGCATTTATGACATAGCATCATAGCCTAGGATATAACAAATGTGATGCAGGGGATACTACATCATAGATGCGATGTAGCATCTATAACATAGTGAATACGATGTATTAGCCGATAGTAGAATTTCATTCTTTATCATACCCCCACAACTCACTAGCAACTCCTCCTCAAGTTGTACAGGAGGAAAAACTTCATTACAAAAGTTGTGGGTTGACCAAAACTAGAATGACTAACATGATAAGTATGAGTGCCACATTACAAAATTTATTCAAGTGGATGTCTTGAAAATTGACAAAAAATACTAAACAGACATCAAAATTTACAAAATTGGAAAGGTCTTCAAAAATCCGATCAAAGATGAATCTTCTTGTTTTTCCTAGGGGTGGTAGTTTTTCCAACCTTGATTGTTATGTTGATGCTTCTCTTTTTATGTAGAACATTCTTGAAGGATGGGTTGAAATTTCTTCTCATCGCTTCATGGATCTAGCAAACATATGATGTTTGAGCTTTAATTCTTGTGTGAGCTACTATTTATCCGTGGGCATATCCTTTCCTATCTTTCTCCTAGCATCTTTTCCTTGCCTTGCAAAAGACTTTAAATCTTAGGCTTTCCTATTAACATCACATGCAATCACCTAAGGATCAACATTAGTTTCGGTAAATTCCTTAATAATCAACCCTTTTTGGATCCCTTAGCTTGAAAATTGAAAAAATTTTAGCATTTAGGCTTAAGGTGATTTCATAATAATGCTCCACAAGGCTCTAAGGTAACTAAAATCATCAAGTTCTTCACACCATTTTGATTATTATTATTATTAGTTACCATAATGTTTGAAAATGGGGTGTTAGAAAAATTTCAAAAATTATATCCCTTAACCCCCCACACCCCCCCCCCCCCCCCCCCCCCACACAATAAATGAGCTAAACTCCGAAAGCACACAAGTTTTCGAACAATTACGAAAGCACACAAGTTTTCGAACAATTAAAACCAAAGGTTTGGGTCATAAAATTACCAAGAAATTTTGAATTTTGACTTTAAAGGAAATTTCAACATAAAAGCATTAAAGATAATTTGAAATTGATGAGTAGTTACAAAATCATGCATAAATTCAAAGAAAATTATCCATGATGTCCTTGAAGATGTGAGATTTTGGTTTAAAGTCATGATCAACAAAAGTCATGTAAGTGGGTCATCCCCAAAGCATACTCCTACCATAATGGCCTTGCATAACCATTTCTATAAATGTTTGTGGGCATCTTAGCAATTAAATGTAGATTATAACTTTATTTCAAACAACACAAAAATGCCTTGGTTAGGATTCTACACTATACTATACAAAACCATTAAGTACATAATTACATGCAACAGTGAGGTGACTAATTGAATGAGAAGGGATTGCAAAGAACAAGACATGAGGTATCTTACCATAGGCATAATGAATTCTATGTATGATGTGTGATTAAACTAATCGTTAGCCCTTCCGTCCAAGATTCAAACTAAGTCCATACCACTTTCCAGTGACATTACATTATATCATCCCCAAGACTAACAACCACAAGACTACCTGATGAGTGGCGAGGTACCCCTACACTCAACCATACGAATACGAGCGTGCACGCGCTATCCGGTCGAACTCCGCAGACTAAATGCCTTAACACCACAAGAAACACTTGGGGTTAATCGTTCGTTGTCTTCCCAGGCTTGCTTGTAAGTGTCACAATGTATGGTTAAGCAAGTTTGAGGTATGTGATTTTTTTGGTATTTTCGGCTTATCTCCTATGCTATCAGGGGAAAGGGTTGAGAAACTAACTAACTCTAACTAATGTCCTAAGTCTAAGTTAACTAACGTCAGCATCCGTTCCCACTTACCGGACACACCCTGAACTATGCAACTGTGGCTTACCAAACGCTAATCGCTACTGGGATCGCCACACGTAACGCAAGTGCTCGAAGTGGTCATACTGAGGCACCTATTTAGCTTAAGTGTGATAAGCAGCCGATTCCTTGATTAGCCGTACACGTCCGTAGACGCTCGCAATCAAGTCGTACTTGAACGCACTAGGAAAGCAGTAAATAGACAACAATAAATGAAACCACGTGCTGCAAGATTTATCCAATCAAGTTAGTCTTTATTACCATACACAACTTGGGTTTAGGTTACAAGCTGCTTGAATAAAGAGCCGTTCACTCTAGGACTCCTACTGCGGGCACATGGAAAAAATTCTAACTCTGGAGTGATCAATCTGCCAGAGCTTCGCTACTTCTAGCCAGGATTGGGAAATGAAGGGAGTGCCACCTCTTATTTATAGATATGACGGCGGGACGCGATATCGCGTACGCGATATCGCAGGGTACGACGCGATATCGTGGCGGCCGCATGCAGGTCGCGTCTCATCACTACCACTATTGCAAGAAGTATTATCACTTACAATTCAAGGAAGGAGTTTATTAATAGCACATTTTTTATTTTTAATATTTCATAAAAGCAGTGTACCTTTAAGCATGGGTAACATGTCTTTCTAGTGGGACCCTTAGAAATGTTATATTGTGCTTTTATTCTATTTTTACTATGTCGACCTTACCAAGTGACTACCTTCAAGCATGGGTAACATGTCTTTTTAGTGACATGGTAAGGCAACACTTATGGTACTCTTACTTTCATTTTTCGTTAAAACTCAATAAAATAATACACCCTTAACAACAAGATAGAACTCACAAGAGTAGTCCTAGAGAACCCACAAGTCCCCTTGATGTCACACTTGTTTCATTCCCACTTAGTTTTTCACTCTTCTATCCAAGCATAAGATCGTGAGTTTATTCTTAGTTTATTGTAAAAATAATATCATTATGGCCATGGTAAGAACCTCTTATTATTAGAAATGAGTGGATGGATGACGTGGTCTCACTACTTTACACAATTGTTTACCCAATCATCTTGACAGCATAGGACAGAAACCCAACACATAGCGTTGACTTTTGCATCATGACTGGCAATATTATTAACAAAAACATAGTAGTCATCCATAAAACATAAAGAAAATGACTCAAGAAAAGAGAAAGTTATAAAGAAAAGAAAAATAACAAGAAATGAAAAACATATTAAGAATTGAAAAATTTTGAAGAAATAGAAAAAGGATAAAAAATTGTAAAACAAAAAGTGCAAATACACTTATTAGTTCTTCATTCAAGATGGGGCATCTCCCCCATGACTAAACTCATGGGCAAGCATTTAGAAAATGGACCGAACATTCCTTTAGTTATACACCATAAGTTTCCCATTTATCATCATTAGTGATTTGATTTTTTTGCTGGTTAGTGCATTTAACATTGATGATAATTAGGTTTCAATCATTTGGAGACATATATTTAGCTGGACTTGGAGGCATTTCCTTTTTAGAGGGTCTAGATATGTTTTCTTTTTGATTTTCTATTTTGGTTCTTGGGTCTTCATGTTTACCAATTTCTTCTAGTGTATACTCAAAGTGTAAGATGTCCTTTTCTAAGTTCTATGTTTGGTTCATTTTCTTAGGACTAGAACTAATAAGTGGGTTAGATGTTTCCATGCATCTTTAAAATGGTTTGATATTCTCATTTTCTAACCACTAGGTGTCTTTTGATTTAATGGCTATTGTGTAGACATAGTTTTGTGCACACACTTGTTCTTCAAGTTTCTTGTGGTTTGGTATAGGGATTGTGTTATCACTTTGAACTTTTAGCCCACAACTGCACCCTTTATCATTATTAGTAATGCATGGAATTTTCTATCTCTCCACAATGATAGGTTCATCTTTGATGTTTTGTGTTGGAGTGGTGATGGCTGTTGACTTTTGCATAGGATTAGGAGACATTGTTTTTGTAAGGAAGGAGGTTACACTAGATTGGCCTTATGCTAGTTTTGATGAGATAGCAGGTCTACTAGTTTTATTCACATGTGTGTGAACTTTCCTAAAGAAAGGACATTTCTGAGACTTTTGCTAAGATCTACCAACATTATCATTCGCTTGTATGTTCATGGCACATGTGGCATTTTTTGTTTATGTTGTGATGCAAATTCTTTCTGCATTGTTGATTTTGGTACATGTTGATGATAAGTATGAGAGTATTGAGGATGTGATGGACAATAAGAGGTATGGGATGGTAATACTACAAGAGATGTTGTGGATTGATGATATGTAGGAGAGTAGCAGTAGTGATTTGAGGCATGGGAAGTAGAACCATTTGGAGAAACATGTTGCTAAACATAGTATTTATAAGGATCTAGCTAGCAATAGGGATATTGTTGGTTTATTGATGACATCCCCCATAATTGTGGGTTTTTCCACTGTGGTTGATAGTAGTCGTGAGGTTGATAAGAAGTCCCAATGGAATAGTACTAGTAGTTGTAGGATTGTTTATAATTGCCTTGTGGATAAGGCAATCTCCTAGGCATTCACTTTTTTATGAACTTGGGATTCAAAGCAAAAGCCCTAGACTATTGTAGATGTAACATAACTAAGCAATATCCCTTTGGATGTTCATATTGACAGATGTCATATCCATCCTCCTCCTCTATATCTGAGTCTGCAACCTCTCCTACTATAGCTATTTTTCTTTTCTAAAGATAAGTGTCCTTACATGTTTTATTGTTCTTTTTTCTCTTCTTGTTTTGATCACTTAATCCTACTTTCGTTACCTTCTTCTCTAATTTTTAAGTTGGTTGTAACTTTTTCATTCATCAACTCCCATATCTTATCTTCCCTTATTTCAATCTTAGCAATAAACTTTTGTATTAGCAAGTTTTTGTGTGAAATCAGCTCATCAAGAGCTACCTCTTTTTCTTAATCATAAATATGGACCTCTTTTTTGTGAAGAGTTGGATCCAAGTTATATTACTCTATACTCTTCCTTTTACATAACTCTCCTTCTTCTTTTGCAACATGTTTAACTAGCCTTTATATCTAATGGGCTCTTAGTTCTGATAATTGTCCTTGGGCATAGATCCCAAAGGTTTCCCTCATTTTGTTATGAAGTCCATCTATGATGTGACAAAGCTGCTCACTTTGAGAAAATCCATGGCCTAGGCATCAATGCAATAGAGAATAATATTTTCCCAAGGCTAAATCAAGGGATTCATGTTTCTCTTGTTTTCGTCCTTGGATTTGTTTCCTTAGATTATATACTCTTGAATAGGTTTGGTATTTCTCATTGAAGAGCTCAAGCATTGTTGACCACTAGAGGATTGAATATGGTTCCAATAATTTATACCAACTTTCAACTTCCTCTATTAGTGTCCTAGGGAAAAGCTTAAGCTTTTGCCATTTACTTTCAATATTTTGCAAGGAAAAAGCATCATGGAAGGCTTGTAAATGTTGTTATGGATTAGAATTATAGCCTCCCTTAAATTTAGGAATGTTATTCATATCAAGCCTTTTGATCCAACTTTCGCTTTGAGGTCTATGAGGTATTCTAATTGCCTCCATAATCTATATCATGCTTTTAGTAGTCAACAAGGGTTCATCATCATCAGATATATTAAGGTTATAATATCTATTTCTATTTGTTTGATTATAATGATCTTATCCATGCTCTTTTTGATACATTGTATCTTGTCTTTGATTTTCATTTCTATCTCTATCATGACCCCTTAGTGGAGCTTTATCTCCATACCTACATTCATTTTTGTCAGAACTAGACATTGAAGATGAAGAGGAAGATCGTAAATTGAGAGAATTGCCATGGCTCCTATATTTCCCCTTATGATCCCTTGGTTCATATTTTCTATGTTTGCTAAAGGTTTTAGGCCTTAATGTCTTCCTTCTTCTAAGACTTGTTCCATCCCCTCTAGGATTGTCCATGATAGTTAAACTTTTTCCTTAATCATAAGGGTCAGAATGAGCATATGAAACCCTTGCTTGTAGAGGTTCACTCCAATTCTCTTCAATATAAGTTCTACATTTTCTCTACCAGTGTTCTCATCATGTGATGGATTATAGGCCCTATGTGAAGAAGACATGTTTATGGTTAATAATGTGTGTGGCTTAAAAAATTAATTTTTCTTAAAAAAAGTCACTAATTCTTTTACAACAATTGTTTTTAATATAACTAATCTAGATTACTAGCATCATCCCCGAAAATGGCACCAATGATGAGTGGCCCCAACCATACAAATCACAAGCATGTACACACGATTTGGTAGAATTCTTTGGATGGGATTAGTGTGGTATTTAGATCGTTATGTGTTGATTGTAGGTCGTTGTCTTCTCACTTGGACTAGTAATAGCTTTGTAATGTATGGCTTAGTCCAAATTGAGGCATATGATTATTAATGTTGTTTAGCTATGGCTAAGCTAGTTAAAATTATGAAAATTAATGGTTTAATTAATCTGACTAATAACAAGAAGATAAATCCTAAGCTAGTCTTTAGGCAATGAATGTCCATTCCTAGCTTGCTGTACATGTCCTAGACACACTACTGGGATTACCAAGTGTTATGCTACTCGGTGAACCAAGCAATAACACTATTGGGGTTACCAAGCGAATACGTGTTTACACTCGAAACTAGTTGCATTCATTCCACCAATTGATTAACATGCATAAAAATGTAAATATTAACTAAGTACATGAAAGGTAAATTATATTGAAATTAAATCTATTCTAAGTCAAAGTGATGTAATGAATATGAATCAATCTTGATCTTATTTTTTTTTCATGAAATGTGTCTAGGTATAATTACACTCAAATAAGATGCCATACAACTAACTCAAATCCACATTATGGGCACTCACTGACTGTTTGCTAGAACTACAAAATAAAACCACAAGAGTCTAGCTACTAAAATGACCAAAGGTGTCCATAAACATAATAGGAGACTTTTATTTATAGGCATTTATTATAATTGCAACGTTGCATTTATGACATAGCATCCTAGCCTACGATATAGCAGATGCAATGCAGGTGATGCTACATAGTAGATGTGATGTAGCAAGAAATGCTACATCATAGATGCGATGTAGCATCTACAACATAGTAGACGCAATATATTAGTCAACGGTAGAATTTCATGCTGTATTAACAATCTCTCTTGTTGCACAATGACTAAATCTTCAAAGGAAGTTTTAGTAGCTACATAGCAAACAGCTACATAAGGTTATTAGAGAGAACTTTTGCACATATGGAATAATCCAATAGGTAAAAAATGATTCTAGTTGACTAACATTAGATGAGGGATCAGCAAGAAAGCAGCTCATTTATGTGCCCCTATATCCCTTCATCTACGAGTTCAAATTAACCAAGCTAGATTAGGCTCTTACTATTTTAGAATTGAAATAAGTAGATGGGTTAAGACTTCATGAGAAGAGAGAACCTGCCATCTATGCAATTAGGGAACTGAAGATGAACATCACATATTTTTGCAATGTTCTATTTTAGAGCTTTGTCGCCACGGATGACAAATTACAACTAAAAGCTTAAAAGACCTATTTGATGTAGTACCAAGAAAACTTAGGAACTTGATTGATGAAGTGTTTTCTATGCATGTTATGTACATTTACTTTTTCTAATAGATCATATAGATGAGAAGATGTAATAAAAAACTATTTTAGTTTCAATTTCATATTTAAGAATGCAATTAAGTATCATTGGATGCAACTAAAATAGAACATATAAACTTTTTGTTGCAATAGTATACTTTTATTTTAGTCAAATAACAATTAAGAAAAACATGTCATTCATCCTTAAGAGTTAATGACCCATATAACTTGCACATGCACTTTTCTTTAGGAAGGCTAATCCATTTTCCACTTTTTATCTTGAGTTTAATGGAACTCACATGAAGCTTGTTGATTGAACTATGAGATCTTATTAGGATTTTAGTTTTAAGATAAGAAAATTCTAGATTTAGTTGAGTACATCTAATATGCACCAAGTAAAATTTTTCCTTGCTTTCCACATTTGATCATAACTTTCCTAGCAATTGCTGCTTAACTAACTTGTGTATGTGGTCAGGATTACTTTTCACTATCTCCATTAAGATATTTCATGTCTTTAGCCATTGTATCCTTTCAAAATACCATCCTTGTTTTGTTATGTCTTCAATAATTACTTTGGAAAATTCACTTTGCCAGTTTTTTACTAGGTTTTGAATATAGCTAATACATTGACAAAGAGCTTTAGCTTTGAATGGGAGTAAGTCACATTCCAAAAGTAATATAGCATAAGGCATCTCTACTTTCACCTTTAATTCATCTAATAAAAAAATATCTATATAAATATAGTTACTAATATTTTGAATCATAATTTGCTGAATGACTCTAAGGTTGTAGAGGATATTAGGTTTTAAGGTCACACATTGTTAGGTAGTATGTTAGTTGTTATAGGTGATTAGTTAGTCTATTAGGATAGAATCATATTAGTGTTAGTTTGTTATGGGCTTCATGCAGGTTGAGTTGGTAACAATTATATGTTGTTATTTTTTCTTTATTTATATGTTGTGAGTTGTTTTTTTACTAATGTTTTTTTGTTATAGTGTTTGGATGCTTTTGGACTCTTGGCTAATTAAAAAAGGTTGCTCCATTAGTTCTAAATAGCCATTGAAAAAATGATTGAATAAATAATTATGGTCATATTGCTTTGTCAATAATTATTTAACATTATTTTTGATTTCTTCATAATACAAATTAATTCTTAGGGATCCAGTTTTAGAATTTAACAATGAGGTGTTAGCCTTATGGTAAAACTCTTGATTTGAAAGGTCTAAGTCATAGGTTCGATATTGGTGGGTAATACTAAGTTATAAAGTTCTATTTGGACTATATATCTTGGAGTGTATCTATATTACAATATAAACCAAATAAAAGATATAGTGAGTAAAAGGATGAAAATGTGTTTTATGCTTTGTTTTTTTTAAAATGTTACGGTGTTTCACTAAAAGTGTGAGAGATGTCCCAGGGTGGTGGTTCTCTTAGGCTCTCCCCATGGTTTGGGGGCCATGGAACACTTTGAGGTGCCCTTGGGTG
>MNCI01014694.1:1389728-1406300 GCA_015680685.1 Gnetum montanum | reverse complement strand
CTAGTTAATTTAGACTAGGACATTAGTTAGAGTTAGTTTAGTTTCTCAACCCTTTCCTCTGATAGCATAGGAGAAAACCTGAAAATACCAAAGAAATCACATACCTCAGACTTGCTTAACCATACACCGTGACACTTACAAGCAAGCCTGGGAAGACAACGAACGATTAGCCCCAAGTGTTTCTTGTGGCGTTAAGGCATTTAGTCTGCGGAGTTCGACCGGATCGCGTGTGCACGCTCGTATTCGTATGGTTGAGTGTAGGGGTACCTCGCCACTCATCACAGTGTTTCACTAAAAGTGTGAGAGATGTCCCAGGGTGGTGGTTCTCCTAGGCTCTCCCCATGGTTTGGGGGCCATGGAACACTTTGAGGTGCTCTTGGGTGACTCTCAAGTGTTAGAAAACCCATCTCGGCTTGGCGGTACCAAGCTAGCAACATAACATCCTCCTGTTGTAACTCTCTTAAGTCCTCTTCATTCTACCCTCACTGAGGAGAACTACATGGCCTTGGTCATAGATATGTAGGCAACCAAGACAAGATAGTTTTGGTGTAGTGTCAAGCCTCACCTTGTACCAGATCATGAATGGTTTGGGGGTGAGGCACCATCCCTTATAGATGCATTGTTTCCCCTTCCACCGATGTTGTCTATAAGGTTGCTTGTGTGCTTGTTTGCATGGTCCTTGTTTAGAGTTGGTTATCCTCTGTGAGGTGCGTTTCCATACGTACATATTAAGAAGTTGTGTTGCTATTTGCACTCACTCTTGAGTTGCTTGCTTGAGGTGTATTCCCTAGGTCTTCTACCCCAGATCCATTGGATCTTAGTGAATTCCTTAGGATGCCAGACAACGTCGAGGCAACGTTGTTACAGATGGTATTAGAGCATTTTTGAGTTCGTGTTGCAATATGTGTGTGCTCTTTGGTTGTGTTACTGCATTGAGGTTGTCTTATTAATGGTCCCTCTGGATTGATACCTAGGTGATCTAGGATCATATCCTTATGTATTCTTTGAAGAGTTGCCTTATGGTAATGTTTTTATGCTCTTCATGAGGGGATTGATGTTGCATTGTGAACAACTGATGTATGTTGTTGTCCTTGTGGATGTATACGATTGTGTTCTAGTATTGTCCTTCACTTGTTTACTTGTGGTTGGACCAGTTGTGATTGTATTTGATATGGTAGAGAAGAGTTCTATTAGCAACTCAAGAATTTTGTTGCTCAATGATCTCTCATCTTAGGTCTCCAATGATTCATCTGGGATGAATCGGACCAAGTTTGCACTTCGATTTTCACCCAGATGACATGTATGGAGATGGCATTAGTTGATTTGTGCAGGATGTGATATCCTTGCACTCCCACTCACCCTAGATATAGTGAGTGTGGGAATTACAAATTGGGACAAGATGGTTCCCAAGTACCTTAAGATGGAGGTCCTTTGGACATGTGCTTCTAGTAAGCCTTGTTTTGGGTGGATTAAGACCGTTGCCAGTAGACTTCGTACATTCGTTCTTGCAATTGTATGTTTGTCTATGTGTGTATGCGTGTCTTCTTGGTTTTGTTTCCAAATTTTGCATGCATGTTACCTTCATTTTGTTTATCGTTCGTAACACAAGGTTTTGTGTTCTATGTGGTATGATGACTTGTTGATGGGATTGTTGAGGATGCATTTTGAGGCCATTTGTGCCATCCCAAAGCCAAATGTTTGTTGTCTTGTTTGACAACCTCTTGTGCGTGAGGCATCATTGCCCTTGTTGCTGATCCTTCATGAGTTGTGCTCCCTTATTTGAGCTGGTTGTGTTGCCCTTGGGTTTGTGGCATCACTCTTTTGATTGTTGACATTTCCTTGGTCACTTCGATTCGAAGACTACTAGTGTGGATCATCCTATTATTGGTTCTTGTTGAGACCACACCTCTATTGATGAGAGTCTTTCTTGCAAACGCATCCTCATTGATGTTGCTCGTTGTATTAAGAATTGGTTTTATGGAGACTTGTTGTTGGTTGAACTTTGGTCTTCCACCTCATTTTTGAGTTGAGATAATGATTCTCTATTGCCCAAGCCTCTTATGATTGTGTTGAGATTTTGATCCTGGTTGGAACCAATGTTAGTGGCTGGGAATTATCGTTGTATATGAATCTTAAAATTTTAAGAGTGTCTTAGCTCTCTCTGGGTGTGCCTCATGATGAATTCGTTTGTTTGAGTGTATTTTGCATGATTGATCTCTATGCATGTTGCTACATTCTTGCTCCTTGTGAGGTTGCAAGAGTGATACTACTCTATTATATGATCATGCTTGATGGTTGTATATGAGGCTGATGTGCTGACCATGTTCTTGCTAACTTTGTTTTTAAGCTTTTGTCTCAGTGTTTGCAGGCAACATAGGTACAAAGATGCAACTAGTGGTAACCTTAGTTGATTCTGTGAGAACTATGTCTATGGGGAAGATATGTGCTCTTGAGACCTTCATGAATTGATTATTTGGTCTTAGAATCCCAACATTGGGTTGTGGATTTATTAGTACCTTGGTTGTGGTGAATCAACAAGTACATCATGATTTGTTTGCCTCTCTATGCTAGGTGAGCACTAACAGGGGATGGTGATCTATCCTAGACCTTATAGATATTGGGCTAGCAGATGGCATGAAATGGTATCCTTGGCCATGCTAGATACTGATGGCCCAGGAGTGGCCAATGCCTTGAGGTCCCACTATGGCAGGTGGTGGATACTCAGTTGGCGTGTTCCGTTATTCGATTGTTGTGCTCGTGTCCCAAATTGTTTTCGTTCAATGACAGTCGTGTAGTGAATTTAGTGTGATGGTTGATCATGTACATTTTGAGACAGCGGTGTAGTGGATGTAGTTATAGATGATTGTGTATGTTCCGTAATAGAGACAGGTTTTTCTCAAAAATAGCATGGTTCTTCTTAGTATGCTCTTGGTGTCCTAAACCTTTCAGCTTAGGATGGGCTTGGGTAGTTTGTCCCATAGCCTTTTAGGCCTAGGTAGCATTCCCAAATACCATGTATGTTCCCAATAAATGTATTCCTATCCTCGAATGTGTGAAATGTATCCTTGTGATATTCTTAGTTTGATAGTTTATGCACATAAAAGTGCTAGATGTATTGCCCTATGTGACTTAGTTGTCTCCTCGTTGTAGGCCCATGTCACACCCTTTGACAAGGCCAAGCTTGATGTATGGTGTTTTCCTGATGTTGTAAATGGTCATTGTGCCTTGATGTACAATTCTGTTGGAAACCTTATGGAAAATTCTGCAGTTGTGATACGGTGTTGTAACGAACAGGCCAGGGCATGTCCTTGCCCATTATGCTCTTGAACTGGTGCCATGTGTTCTTGGTGATGTTGGCATGCCTTGATGGTGTGTGCTTTGGTGAACATCCTTGAGACAGGACAAATCTTGGGAACACTTCCTCTTGTGTTCCTGGACTAGCTAAAATCTAATTCATAGATGATTGATGGTGGCATGTAGCCCAAAATACAAAAAAATTAGTTCGATGTGCTTGATCTTGATAGCAGGTGGATCATTGTGGCCATGTGAATTACAATGGCAAACTGAAATTCAAATCAATGTGATGCTGCGATGTCTAGCTATGGATTTGAGTTGAGTTCTGGGTATTGGCACCTAGACTTCCTCTTCCATGCTGGATGTGATTGTGGGGCAGTTGTGCAAATGTTGGAATGGTGGTCCATCCTTGAAAAAATGATATTACAGTTACAAAAATCATGACTTCTCTTGGTGGCCTTGCTTGGTGGGCTTGAATGTGCTTGAAAATCCTTGAGCTCATGCTCTCATGATTAGGGGCTTCTGGTGCTTCATGGATGATGGCATGCTCTCATGATCAATTGCTTTTGACTCTTCTAAGGGCTATGATGCACTCTCATGGCTTGGGACTTATTGTTGCTTTTGTTGAATATGGTGTGATTCCGTGACTTGGAGCTCATTGTGCCTAATAGGCTATGGTGTCTTGCTGAATCTCCCTGTGTACTCTATTTCTTATGTACATTGATGTATCACACCGTCTCTCCCTAATGTATTATCCCATGTCCCTAGTGTAATGTTAATTTATGTTGATGTCCTCACCTCTCTGGTGGGACAACAAGGCTGAGCACTATAATACTTGGTGATTCTCTAATCCTATGAGGAGTCATTCTCCATTCTGATGGATGCCCTCTTCAGTTCTTGAAATAATAAGGTAGGTGGTATCAAGATAGTTGTTCCCTAGTTGGGATCTAGAAGCAGTTGATGTTTGGGACTTGTTTCTAGCAGCAATCCCATGTCTGTGAACTTGTGGGGCTTATTTTCAGATACAGAATGTTGTTACCTTGGTGAAATTCATGAACCTCTTTTGTGAGGCCGTGCTATTGATGTAGCCTAAAAATATGCATCTTCCTTCTTGTACGCAAGGCATGATCTGATGTAGTCTCTCGGCTTTTGGGGGCTCTAAAGGGACTTCCTTGTTGGGTTTCTCTAGTAGACCACCCTTATTGTAAACCCTTGGGGCATGAATCGTGTATTGTGTTGAGTTGTAGTTGATGTTGGCAAAGCCAATTATTTGTAAAACTATCTTGAGGACCTAGTCCTCCTATGGGCAAAATGTTTTTGTTGACTTGCACTTATTGTTTATGCTAAATGGTAATAGGTAGTGGTGTGGCCTTGTGCACCAGAATTGTTGTAAATGGGCTTGACTGGGATGTATGAAACAAAAATCCCTCTTGATAAAATTTGAAGGGATGAACTCTTCACTCCTTGAGTTCTTAAGGTGGAATCGAATATGGGTAAGACTTGTGAATCCATGTCTTCCCTCAGTTGGTGACAGTTTGACGATATGGTTCTATTGGCTATGTGGACTACTTGGATGTGTATTATGGGTAAGGTGTAGCTAGGCGCCTATGGAAGAAACCTCCTAAAGAGGATCCTTCCTTCAAGTTCAAAATTTAATGAAAGGTGTTGATTGAGAGTTATAGTCGTTCTTGATATGGTGGGGAAATTCAAACTCGGGGAACCTTGATGTTCCTTGGAGAATTCATGATTGTGGTTATCCTTGGAGGTGACTCTATATTCTTTCATGGACCCTGTGTTTAGAAAATTTTGCATGCCCCATAACTTGGAGTGGAAAGGATAGCTTGTATGTGGCAAGTGCGGTTGATTCTTTCCCATGAATGGGATATTATGGTTGCAATTGATGATGTCTGTGGTTGGCATGAGACTTGTGTATGGAGGATTGTCATAGGGTTGGTTGCCCAACAAATCCTCCACTTGTTCTAACATTCGAGCAAGCATTCTTGATGTTGGATAGTCACAAGAGTTGATAACAGTTTGGGCTTGTCGTATGATAGCCTCTTGGAGAAGTTTCCAAACAAATTTGGGATCTTCTCTCTCATTGTGGCAATGGAATATTGTTGGGTGGTGAATTGAGAATGCAATGCTAGTGTGTTTGTGGACGACAAGGTCAAGTTCAAAAGATCTGCCCTTGTACCTTGTTCGGAAGAAAGAGCACACTTGACTCTCTTCCTACCAGCTTGAGTAGACATGATGGGGAAAATGTACATGGTACAGATGTACATGGAATTGGTGCTTAGATGGTTACACCGGTGAGACCCCATGGGTCTAGATGTGAGTAGTAGAACATGGAGTTCTGGCAAGTGTGAGTTGCTTGCGGAGACATGACTCTTTTGGAGCATGTTCTCCCTCTCGATTTGATGTTCCCAAGTCCATCACCATGGGTAGTGGCCCTGGTGAGCCCTCAAAATCGATGATTGAAAAAAAAATCGATGGGTGCTAAGATGCCATTCACAAAGGAACTCGGTTGAACTTGTGAAAGAGGAGCTGTCTTCTTGCATAGGTATGGGTCTACGTAAGAAAATAAGTCTCTAGATCTAAGAAAGGACGAATCTAGGGGACGCCTTAGAGACGTTGGCCCTTTGGGTTGGACTACTTCCACTTGTCACAGAGTTGGGATGTCTTTGGGATTCCTCCAAGTGCCCTTTGCATTTCATGCAAGGCATTGGATAGAAGGATGTATTAGGTGTTGGGGTTGGTACCTTCCTTCAAGCCTGGCATTAGATGATTTGATGGATCCCTGGAGTTGACGGAGTTCCAAACCCATACTGAAGTGTACTCTTGAAGCTATCCTAGGCTCTGCTCCGAGGATGTCGTTTCTTTGTGCGAGGGAGGATTGTGATAGATGTCCTAAGGTGGTGGTTCTCCTAGGCTCTCCCCATGGTTTGGGGGCCATGGAACACTTTGAGACACCCTCGAGTGACTCTCAAGTGTTATAAAACCCATTTCAGCTTGGCAGTACCAAGCTAGCAATAGGACACCCTTCTGTTGTAACTCTCTTAAGTCCTTTTCATTCTACGCTCATCGAGGAGAGTTACATGGCCCTGATTCTACAGTGGTCGTAGATATGTAGGCAACTAGGACTAGATAGTTTTGGTGTGATGTCAAGCCTCACCTTGTACCAGATCGTGAGTGGTCTAGGGGTGAGGCTGTTGTAGATGCATTGTTTTCCCTTCCATCGATGTTGTCTATAAGGTTGCTTGTGTGCTTGTTTGCATGGTCCTCGTTTGGAGTTGGTTATCCTTCGTGAGGTGTGTTTCCATATGTACATATTAAAAAGTTGTGTTGCTGTTTGCACTCACTCTTGAGTTGCTTGCTTGAGGCATATTCCCTATGTCTTCCGCCCCACATCGATTGGATCTTAGTGAATTCCTTGAGGTGCTGAGCAACGTTGTTACAAAAAGCATTATTTTTAGAAACAAAAGAACATGAATTGACCTTAAGCATTTAACTCTTGGCCAATTAAAAAATTTGGAGTACATAGCTTGGATAACAAAGACTTCCGCTCGCAACATCACAGATTCGTCCCTCGAAGAGTAATCTGGGTGAGTTTTTTCCCCGTCTGTTAAAGTGAACGAGAAACTAAAAATGCTTAAACCGCAGCAACTACAAACCCATGTCACTCGTTAATTTTTTTTAAAAAATGATTAAAATGCCAATTTGGGCGATTACTAACTTCGGCCTCTTTTTTTATGGTCGACTTCTGAGTTCCTTCATCTTCTTCAAAGATGAAAATGTTCTAGTAAAACTTATACGCTCCGCTTGTTTTGCATACGTAACTGAGAGTGGGCAACCATAAACGTTTGACACGTTGCATTACACCGCAATCTCTGCAACAAAGCCCATTTCGAATTTGTAATGTCGGTGTAAATCCCAGTTTGCACGCCACAGCTCACTGCATCTAAATTGTGGCAATTGCTTGCAATTTACGATTCTTCAATTCAACAGCAAACAAACTCGATCAGAATTTCGGTTCTAAATTGGTGCAGTTGCTTGCCACATCCAGTTCTTTAGTGCGGAATCCCTTGAATTCGATTCCTGGATCGGGAAGATGCATTACCCGAGACCTAATTATCAGCCCAATTATCATCAAATGGAGCAAAAGAGCCAAAACTCGCTACCTGCATACAATTGGGCGTCTGCTCCTACTCCCTATGGAGTTCCTGACCAGAATCAATATCAATCTCAGTGTGTTCAAGTGCCTGCATCACAACCCAGATCATATTATTCATCAGAACAGCCTGCGGCTCCTCCATCTTCAGCATATTACATACCAGAACAGGCAAACCCTGGTAGGCAAGATCTGCAATCAAATTACGAGTATTCTTCCTTGAATTCAAATACTGCATACACTAACTCTACCTTTCAGCCCACTCCAGCTGCAAATTCCAATCCTGGTTACCAATACGCAAACCCAAATCCTCATAGCTCTGAGCCTCCTCTGTATTCGTCACAGATTTCTTCTCGGTATGCCCCTAGCGCCCCTTCCCTGGAATCTTCTTATGCTCCTTACCATGGTGGCTACGATTCTGCGACCTCAAATTTTGCTAAATCTGATGGCCATTTTGATGAGAACAAGGACAATTATGGACTGAACTATTCTGGGCATGAGCAGAGGTACTATGAACAGCCGAGGGATGATTCTTGCTCTTATAGTACTATGGACAGTTTTAATGTAGATGCAGGAGGTTTTGGTGGGGAGGAGGTGTATGCTTATGATGCTGGAAAATCAGAACGGTATGGATCCCGTCTAATATCACAGTCCGCTGCTGTGGAATTTGATGATTATGGTAATTTGAAGAGCTCAAAGCCTGGAACATCTACGTTTGATGATTATGGCAATTTGAAGAGCTCAATGGCTGCTTCATCTACGTTTGATGATTATGGCAATTTGAGAAGCTCAAATACTGCTTCATCTACATTTGATGATTATGGAGGCTCTACCAAAATTGCCAAGGCCATTCCTAAGGCCGAGGCTCAAGATTCGAACCCTGGTGTACAGAAATTCAGAGTGAAGTTGCTTCCTGATCAAGGAAATCAATCAGCCATGGATGTGCTGTTCCAGGTATTTCCATTTGTATGTTTTGTTTTTCCTGTTATTCTGAAGCAGGCAGGCAGATATCAACTACTTGCATGGTAATAACAATATGCTTACCATTGATGCATGATTACTGTAATGAGAAGAACTAGAAATGTTGTGAATGGATTCAGAGAGTTATAAATTCGTATCTTTAAGTACGTCATTCCAATATTTCTTTTGCAACTTTTGATTATCTAGTTTTTGTTATGTAAAATTGTAATGTTGTAGGACCTCTAATAACCAACCTTTAAATTTTCAGTACTTTTCTTAATTCAAAGGATTGATGCATCAATAGCATATCAACCATTTTTAGTAGTGCCATGATATCTCAAAGACTTGCCATCACTTAAAAAGCTAGAAAATATCAAATATTTGGGTGACTCATTTGTTTTACAAGCAACAGCAATGGATGGGGTTGGATTTAATCCTAATCCTCCACTATGTTTTTGCCAAACAAAATTATTTAATCTATAATAGGCTTTAAACAAAAGCCAGGATAAAAAAATATATAGGTTTAGCAACTTTGCAAACAAATGAGTGCAAGGGAAATGAGGCCCCTGAAATAGATATGAAATTATAAACATCAACATAGTTCATTATAGGTAGCGGGGGTTGAACAATGTTTTCTCCGTTTTAAAGCATCTCCTATCTCTGAAATTTCTTTATATGTGAATTGAAACATAGGGAATTAAGTACCGGCTAGTTTTTTAAAGACCAACTTTGCTTTTTGTTTTCTTTTCAAGTGTATACAAAACCTAACAGGCTCAGAAAACTTTTTAACCTGAATGGGTTACCAAATTCGTATGTATATACATACTTTAAACAAAATACAGACTTAAAAGGTGTTGCTAGTGAGGAAAGGAGACACAGAAACTAGAACACAACAGCCATAAAAAAATAACAGTCTTAAAAAGAAAAAAAAAACTAAAACAGAGGATAAACAGAGTCTTTGATTTCTTTTCTTCAATCTAGAACAGAGGACAAATTCTAAAGGTGATTGTCTAGTGATTGAAATACAGAAACCAAAAATTAGCAGCCGTGAAAAATTGCAGTGTCTATAATAATCATGGAATTAAATTCTAATTTAAGTAAGCAGAGTAAGTAAATTCTATGAACTCAAATGCCAGTTAAAAAGGAGACAGTAGAGACAAATAAAATTTCAAATGTACCAAGCTTAACCATCATGATGGATTAACATGGTGCCAAACTTTTGCAATCTTCTTCATCAAATTTTTTCAGCCTATAATGTTTTCACATTGAGAGAAATGCAGACTTGAACAAAAGACCATTTAACAATGAATTGGGACTCGACAACTCTCTTAACCAATCCCCCACCAAACTGACCATGAAAATGCTTAACAAAGCAGACATGTTCACTTCACTTTCATTCATGCAAAAGACACCAACAATCATCAATATGCATAAAGTTTTTAAAATGAGTACTCAGTAGACCCTTTAGCCATCTAGTTGTCACACACCAAGTCCCTTCAACACTATTACATCTTGTAGCCCACACAAGAAGAACAATGGGGTTGGATAAAATGGTGGGGGCTAACACCATCAAGCACCTCCAAGGACTAAGCCTTTGTAGCTTACACAAGAGATCACCAGTCTTGGATAGAATGATGGGGGGCATTCCCTAATAATGTTCCCAAAACATGGAATACCAATTGCACATGAAATAAAGATAACGCTAACGCATAAGGCCAATACATTTATGCCAAAAATCAGATTCGTGACTCATGTCATTTATGACTTGCAACTCACAAGAAATCCTGCATGCCCTTAAGAAATGATCCTCAACTTGCCCAAGCCAAATAGCAAACAATCATCGATAAGTTATGTACAACAAAGGTTTGGAATGCACACCTCTAGGATTGGGTTGATCAATTTAAGAAAAAGTAACACAATTTAACCTTGGGCTATTGTCCAGTTGACAGCCTTAAGAATATTTTCAAAAAGCATGTCCAAGATGTAGCTAGAATCCTCCAAAAGATCAGAGAAAGACAGCCTTTAGAATCAGCCCAACAGTCTTCCAAAATCAACCACAATAGCCTCCAATAATAGTAGCAAGGTCATCCGTCAAGAATTCTCAAGACCACTAGACCACTCAAGATAGTCTAAAACCCCCTCTATTTATAGGGTGAAGGAACCCAAAGGCGTGGTCAAAGACTTTTGCACAAAAGTTTACACAATGGGCAAAGACTGACAACCTATTCTCCAAAAACGTCTTTTTTTATTCATGACTATGACTACCTAACATGGACAACCAAACTCATGAGGGAGTCGACATGTGAGGGGGACACCACCCAAGAGAGCCACATGTTCCTATTAAATGATTTCATTTCCCCTTCTTTAGCCATTAATATGAAGTAGACAAAATGTGTATTAAAAAATAGATATAATCATAAGCATGTAATAAAGTAATATCAAGCACACATCAGCATCCTACTTTTTCTATATTAACTTTTCTCTTGTGGCCCACCTTTTTATCTTGTTTTAAGTCACTTTTACTTTATAAGGCTATGAAGGCTTCTAATTTATTTTTGGTCTTTTATCTACTTTCCACAATTCCTCTAGTTTGGCTAGCAAAAGTCATTGATATTAAACTTTTTTATACATTCAACATTTTACAGATGTTGAGTTAGTCAAAACAGTACAAACATGCCATACCTGCCTAAGTAAAAATTAGTAATTTAACCGAAAATATGGGCCCACAAGGTACTTTTTTAATCGTTTAACATTAAAATCTCAAAATTTGAAGTTGAATCAAGAAACTAATTTTAGATCTCTACTTTATCCATGAAATTAAGTTAGTCCATCAAACATGCGCACAATTCAACAACTTTGAATTTTTTACGTACTTTATTAATTAAATTATTCAATAAGTTAAAAATCCTCCCAAAAATTGTTATAATCGGAAGCGATAGTTTCAATAAAATAGTCAATAGATTATATCTGAAAATACACTAGAGAAGCTCTAGAGAAATTATTAGAATGCTATAGATCTAACTAAAACGTTAAAGGCAGAAAATATTGCGTTTTAGTAAATCAAATAGATACTGTAAATCATCAAAAAACGGTTGTAAACTCCAGANATATAGATATTCGGTTCCACTTCATAAGAGAAATCATAGAGGACGGCTTGGTGCATATTCAAAAGGTCCATACAAAGCTTAATCTTGCTAATGCTTTAACAAAACCAGTGATAACTAAAAAACACATTTTCTGTAGGAAGAAGCCTGGGATAGTTGAAGTTTAATCAAAAGTGCACATCTCATGAAGGCTGGTTGGATTTGTTTTCAAGGGGGAATTTGTTGGAAAAATGACGACAAATACATTAGTATTATTTGTTGTATTTTCTTTTATGTTTTTTAAAAGGATGTTGCATTTTAAAGAATGATATGAAAAAAAAATAAAGGGGTTAGTCTAATGTTTATGTGGGGATGTGTTTGATNCCGTCCTCTATGATTTCTCTTATGAAGTGGAACCGAATATCTATATGTTTCGTCCTAGCATGAAAGGCCGAATTCTTTGCAAGATGGATTGCACTCAAACTGTCACAAAACACAACATACCTTTGTTGTTTTAATCCAAGAGATTTCAAGAGTCTCTTCATCCATAACATCTCCTTGCATGCTTTTGTGAGGGCTACATATTTTGATTCAGTTGTAGATAAAGTTACCAGTGGTTGNTGGAGATGCTAATCTGCACATTGAAGGTTTTGTAGATGCAAACTTTGCTGCTAATCATGATAAAAGACNTGATTCAGTTGTAGATAAAGTTACCAGTGGTTGTAGACGTGACAACCAACTCACTGCTGCACCACCAAAAATAAATGTGTACCTTGTAGTGGAACGTCTTTTATCATGATTAGCAGCAAAGTTTGCATCTAAAAAACCTTCAATGTGCAGATTAGCATCTCCAAAACACAAGCAATGTGTTTTTGTGCCCTTTAAATATTTTAGAATCCATTTAATAGCCAACCAGTGATTCCACTCATAGTTGGTCATAAATCTACTAACTACTCCAATGGCATAAGCAATATTAGGATGTGTACAAACCATGGCATACATCAATAACCCAATAGTAGAAGTATATGGGATGTTTTTCACCTTTTCAAAGTCCTCTTTTGACTTTGGACAGTTCTCCTTTGATTTTGGCTGAGAGGCCAATACGTTTGGCATGATGGAGGTTGGGAGGGGAGTGAAATTTGTTGTCCTGCCACATCATGCTACCTGTTTACTTCAAAAAATTAAAACCAAATACTGAAGCAAAATACGTGATTTCAGAAATGGTTCCTCATTTCATCTAGAATTTTCTTAGATCCAGGAATTGATCAATCACGCAAGGAATGCCCAACGGAGATATATCCCAGTTAATCCGACAATCCAAACAAACAAATATAGACACAATTTGTGAGAGCACAACTGTGAAAGCAAAATCGATTTCACCCACTCCAACATCAAAACAAAGCAACTTTACATCAGCCAACCCAATTCTTAAAAAAAAAAACAAGAAATCGAGCGGCAAGCCTTAATGATTCACAATTCCATCGATTCACTCATTCATGCATGGTGGGCATCATTGATGCAGAATGATTATCAGAATTTGTGCACAGAGAGAAAGCATGAATTGCATTTTTCTTGTAGTAACCCAGTAGCAAACACAAACCACTACAGCAAGGCCACTCTACTAAGAATCCACAACAACAACAGATCTGAATTTGGTGGGCAAAAACACAATGAACGACAATGCCTCTACATGGGCTAAATATAAAAGATTCTCTTGGCCAAATAATAGATATATATCATAAATATATAGCTAAACTACNACAACACTATAAACTTACCCAAAACATCTCCAGAAAAATACACACAGTGGTCTAAATTGTTTCTTTGATAATTCAACTTCTTCATGAAGGTATCAAACCTTTTATACCCCTTTTCAGGGGCTTGTTTCAAACCATATAAGCTCTTTTTCAGTCTACAAACCAGACCTGAACCTTGTTGTTTTTCATACCCTTTTGGCTGTTTCATGTATATTTCCTCCAAATCTCCATGAGGAATGCTGTTTTTATGTCAAGTTGTTCCAATTCTAAGTCCATGCAGGCCACCAAAGATAGCACTAAACGTATAGAAGAGTGTTTTACCACCGGAGAAAAAAATTTCTTGAAAGTCTATGCCTAGTTTTTGTGCATAGCCTTTCACCACCAACCTGGGCTTGAAACATTTTTCCCCATTGGCCTCTGTTTTAATTTTGTATAACCACCTGCACTCCAAGGGTTTTCTCCCTTTTGGCAACTAAACCAATTCCCATGTTTTGTTTTGCTGGAGTGATTCCCATTCATCATTCATAGCTGTCTTCCACTTTGCAGCATTAGTACACGTCATGGCTTCCTCCATTGTTTCTAGTTCACCACTATCATTGTAAAGTACATAATTCAGTGAGGGAGAGTACATGTTAGGAGGTTTGGTAGCTCTTGTTGACCATTTAACCCAATGAGACACATCTACGGCTTGTTGTTCATCATATTCTTCCTCATTTCCTTGTTGTCCTCCATTTTCTCCTTCTTGTCCTAAGTTTTAGCTTACTGCCATGTAATTTTAGCATGCTGTCCAATGTTTCCAGATCTGGAAAATCCATGAATTTCATCACTTTCAACTTCTTCAGTCACCCTAAAAAGAGTTCTCATGCTGTCTAAGCCATTACTGTCCTTGTCTTTCGTTTGCAACTCACTAAACATCACGTTTTCTCTAAATTTAATGTCCCTTGATCTTACTACACATTTCAATTTAGGATCCCAAAGTCTAATCCTAAATCATCTTCTCCGTTTCCAACAAATATGCAACGTTTAGCCCTATCCTACAACTTAGTTCTATTCTCCTTTGGAATATGCATAAATGCCTCACATTCAAAAATTCTTAAATGATTGTATGAAATGTCTTTACCTTTCCAAATAGCTTCTAGAACAGCATTATCAATTGAAGAATGTGGAGACTTGTTTACCAAATATGTTGTAGTCTTAACTGTCTCTTCCCAAAACACCTTAGGTAAGCCAGCACCTGAAACCATTGTTCTAGCACGATCCAACAATGTTTTGTTGCATCTTTCAGCAACTCCATTTTCCTATGGTGTACCAGGAGGGGTACGAATGTGCCTAATTGCTTTGCTATTGCAAAAATCAGAAAATACTTTGGAAGTGTACTCCCCACCATTATCAGTTTGCAAACATTTTATTTTCTAACATGTTTCATTTTCTACTCTTGCAACAAATGTTTTGAAAACTGAAAACACTTCATCTTTTGATTTTAGCATATAAACCCAAACTTTTCTTGTACAATCATCTATGAAAGTTACAAAATAAACAAATCCACCAAGAGAAATGGGAGTCATAGGATCACAAACATCAAAATAGACCAATTCTAACTTATTTTTCTTTCTGCTGTCCAGATCCCTATGGAAGTTTTCTCCTAGATTTTCTAACTAAACAGTCTTTGTAATCAGTTTGGGCATAAGAAAATACAAGAATGAGAGACTGATTTTGAAATACCTTTAAGCCTGACTAGCCAATGTGTCCAAGATGTCTATGCCACACTTTAGAACTTTCTGCATCAAAAACTGTTGCAACAAAGTTGCCTGAATTTGCCATCAACATATATAAGCTGCCCTCCTTCTTTCCTTTCAGAATGGTCATGATTCCCTTGGAAATCCGCCAATGTCCACCTCCACTACTGAAATTCAGACTTGAATCATCCAGCAGTGGAACTGAAATTAGCTTCTTTGTGACTTTAGGAACATGTTTAATGTTATCTATTGTCATCTTTGGCATCCTTGCTTGTTGCAGACTTATACTTCCAATTCCAAGAACTTTTAAAGCTTTTCCATTAGTCGCATATACAAAACCATATTTAACTTCATGATAAGATGTAAAGCAAGACTTATCTGGACAAATGTGAAAGGAGGCACCTAAGTCAATCAACCAGATGTCACTACTACGTCCATCTGCCACCATTATACTCTTGAACCAAGAAACTAACGTTTTCATCAGTTGCATTTACCTATGATGTTCCTTCTTTCGACTTCTTCTCCTTTCCTTTATCTTTCTGTGCTTTCCATGCAAAGCAATCCTTCTTCAAATGACCTTTCTTATTATAGAACCAACATTCTTGAGTTTGAGTTTTGCCATGTGATACACCTTTGTTCATGCTTCTTCCCCTACTTGGGAAATGTCTCCTACTTCTCCCTCATTCCTTTGCTACATGCACATTTCCAAATTCAAAAGACTCATCTACTCTTCCTTCTAAATCTTGAAGGGTAGACACGACCTATTCAAATGTCATAGATAAAACACTCATAGAAGTAGTAATAAATGTCACAATCGTAGACCAAGAATTAGGTAAGGAGTCTAACAAAACATAGGATTTAACTAAATCTGAAATAACAATTTTATATTCTTTCAACTTATTCAGATTTCCCATCAACTCATTCAAATGATCTTGGAAAGACACATCAGATCTCTTCTTGCATCTAAAAACTTTCTAATAAATATGAAAGGTATTCAAACTTGATACTTTATCAAACCTATTCTTCAACATTTGCCACGGATCATGTGGATCCATATTAGGTTTAATTGATGCCAAGATTCCATTGCTTAGGGTTGGATGAATGAAAGATAATGCTTTAGTCTTAATTTTTCTCCAATCAACATTCGACATTCTGGTTGGTTGAGAGGGTTTTAGGGCCTCTTGACACTCCTTTTGTGCTAAAACGGCCTTTATCAAAATGCTCCAGATGCTCTAGTTCCTTTCTACCAATTTTTCCGTTGTTTGCAGCCTCTCCATCTTTTTAGATCTAGCTCCAATACCAGTTGTTATAATCGGAAGCGATAGTTTCAATAAAACAGTCAACTGGTGATTCAATGTGGATGGGATGTTCCTCTGCAGCAGCTTGTGGGGGACCTAGATTTGGCTGATGATGCCTTCTTCTCCAACTGGGTCAACGACCGCACCTTCTTTAGGGGGCGGGAAATCTGGGTCACGGAGGCGGCTATCGCCAGCTGTCTGGGGACCCCCATCGCTGGGGAAACCATCCTACCGTCTACCCACGGCCTCCAGGACGCAGAGATGTTCTTTAGTGGG
>MNCI01014694.1:1231532-1388542 GCA_015680685.1 Gnetum montanum | reverse complement strand
AAACAGTCAATAGATCAGATTGAAAATACACTATATAAGCTTTGGAGAATTTATTAGAACACTGTAGATCTGAATAAAATGTTAGAGGCAGAAAATATCGCGTTGTAGCAGATCAAATAGGCATTGTAAATCACTAAAAAACTATTGTAAACTTTAGCAAATGTTTGCTGTAAAAGCAGAATGAAAACAGCGAAAGAAAATAGCACAAGAACATAGAGATTTACGTGGTTCGGGCCCTTTTTACCATACCTCCACAACTATGCTAATCTGCCTTCTATTTTGCTCAAATCTTAAGAACACAAGTCGTCCTTATAGCTTTCCCAAGCACCCAATCTATTACTCCAACAGATCTCAGATCTCAAATCTCAGACTCTCGTCCTTAAGGTAAAACCTCAATACAATGCTTCCACATCAAAAACACACACTTAAAGGCTCATGTGGGATAAAACACATCCCCACATAAACATCGGACTAACCCCTTTATTTTTTTTATATCATTATTTAAAATGCAACATCCTTTTAAAAAACATAAAAGGAAATACAACAAATAATACTAATGTATTTGTCTTCATTTTTCCAACAAAAATGCCAAGAAAAATCATGCATCCAAATTTCATTAATTTCATAGTATTATTCTAAAATATTGCTAGGCTTTGTCATCCTCATAAGTCAATAGAAATATATTTTTACTCTGAAAATAATAAATAATTACAAATAAATTGTAAATAAATAGTAAACTTACTTAAATCACCCAATCAAATGTCTTTATATTAACTTAGAAGCATTAGGCATAAGCTTTAAAGCAAGTTCAAGTCCAAGTATTTAATAGAGTATTAAGATCACATGTACAAATGGGAGCATTACAAATGCCCTTCCTAAGGAGCAAAAACTAACAGCCAAAGCCCCTATCATGTTGCTAAAAGTTCAAGGAACAATTAAAAGCAAAGGAAACTAGAATCAAACTAACGTGAAAGGAAATTACCTTAGCGTATGCAATCCGATGTAAATGTAGAAAACTTGAATATGCAAACAGTGGACAAAGGATCTTTTTGGAAGAGAATGCCAATATGACAATAGACATCTCTCAAAATTTACTATGCATTTAAAGTGCCAATGCAAATATAATATAAAATAAACATAGAATTAGATTCCTTAAGCTTCTAGTAACAGCAATGAACAATACAAATTAACTCAATCAATTTACCCTTCAGCAATTTTCAAAGTAAGCAGTCTTACATAATCAGTCATATAGAAGATCAATCATATGAACAGTCTTACATAGTCAATCATATAGAAGACCAATCATATACTATTCATAAACTAAATAAATTTCAAATTGAAATACAAAGAAAATATAGTAGCTATTGTGTCTCCTACACCTTTATTCAAAGCAGCATTATCAATGCTACAATAGTCATGGTTCAGCCAATCTAATACCTTAAATTATCAATGCATGTATCAATCAGCCATATTTCCTTCAGATGACTGTTCAAACATCAGCACAAAGCTACACACAACTTCAGAACAAAGCACAAACACAAACACCAATATGCGCTGCTATATATGTAAAGGAGCCTTTTGTTTGTTTTTGGTTTGGGGCTTTAGGAGCATGACAACATCCTGCATATCGTATGTCTAAGGTCTCATGAGAAAAATCGTAGATTGAAATTGTATCAAAAATTTCTTGTGGAAGAAATTGCATTTTTTCACATCTGATTAGTTGGAGGAAGGAGTTCACTGCATTGACCTGGTGGATTTTCCTAAACTGTAGCATTATCTATGTGTTCTCTAGGGCATGTTTGATTTTATGCTGCATTAGAATATCTAAACCGTTTTTGGTATGTGATGCAACTTGTTAATTTATTCATTTATAATCCTAACAAAGTTTTGGTTTTCAGGTTGGCTTAGATTGCATTCGGTTGTTTGATCCCAACACCAATAGAACATTGAGGATTTATTCCCTTGAGCATGTTACTAAATGGGAGGTAACTTTTATGAGTGATTTTGAGTTCACAAATTGTTTGTTATTACTTTAAAGTTGTTTATCATTTATTGCAAACCTATTGGTATTTCAATTCCTTTGCAGGTGACAGATCCTGAAATTTTTTCATTCTGGTCAAAAACTTCCGTTGATATTGAGTCAAAATGCATTAGAGTGCAATCAAATCGCTACACCACTAGTACAATTCTTGATACAGTTGCTGCCGCTTGTGTTCAGGTATAAATAAGTACATTTTTACTACTCATGCATGTTTTGGTCTGCCTTGTTTACAATTCGATGCATAAATGTTCCAGTGCAGATAACTTGCTTGACTGTCCCACATTTAGACTTCTTTCGTTTTAAGCTAAATGAATTTAGCTTCATTCAAGCCTATAGGACAATTAAAAATGTGTTCGCACTTTTATACATAGACCTTCCAGTGCAGATAATGTGCATAATTGTTTTACTTTTGAGGCATTATTGAATGTTGAATTTGCTAATTTAGTATTATAGAATACTTTATTTCTTTATTTATAGTGGGTTAAGTTCTTTGTTTGATACATTGGAGATATCAAAAAAATTTCTTAGATTTATCATTGGACAGTTTCTGAAATTTTATTTAAAGATACCGCATGTTGTTGTAATAATGCAAATTATAACATGGTAATACCTAATGCAGTTCCAAGAAATGGTTGACAACAGACCTTCTGTGTATAATGATGTAAGAACAGCCCAGCTTGTAGAGAAAAAGAGTCCCTTAGCAGACTGGATGAGGTTAAGAAAGCCTGCAGAGGAGAAGGATCACTGGGTAGATATATATTGATTGGCTAATGGCTAAACAATACTATTATCGTTCATATATTTGTTTTTAAGCATTCATATCCTTTGTATTTCTAGGTACCTGATGAAGCCGTTTCCAAGTGTAGCTCATGTGGAGCAGATTTTGGAGCATTTGTACGAAGGGTACTGCATCTTTATTTTAATATTGCATGAAAATTGTATTATGGTATATGGAAACCGTAATTTAAAAATGAATTTCCATTTGCTTACTTTGTTTTTCTTTCCTGTTTGACAGCACCATTGTAGAAATTGTGGTCACATCTTTTGTGACAAGTGCACACAAGGGAGGATTTCCCTAACTGCAGATAAGGATGCACAGCCTGTAAGAGTTTGTGACAGATGTTTGGTATGCCTATCCTCTTCTTTTTGTTGTTACATTTCAGAACCTCTTTATTTTCCTAAATTATTTTATATTGAGCTGAAGATACAGACCTCCTTTCACTTCTATTTTTTTAAAAAAATTCTTTAAAAGAAGTGAAGATGATTGATTGCATGTTACATGTTTCAACATGTAGAGCCTTGATTGATCATAGTTGTTGAAACATTGTATGATTGCAGGCAGAAGTCACACACAGAGTAGCAAATGCCAAGGAGGCAAGCAACAAAAGTGCAGCACCACAGCGAAGTCATGAGGATATTGCGAAAAGGCTTATGGTACTTCTCATTTTCTTTCTTCTTGTGACAATTACATCTCACTTTAGGAAATAAATGAATAAAAGATGTAGTTAGAAAGCCAGTATCATGACTTTAGTATATTAAATAATCACTTTGGTATATTAAAGTATTAAAATGCATTATAACTTTTCTTGTCCTTCATTGTCCGCATCGCACTTAATGTTTGCACCATCTGCATAATATTTCAGTGACATTTTAAGCGTAACATAATGTTGTTTCCAAGGTTTAACAACATTATTCGTGGTATATAATATTCACAAGTGAACTATGGATTGGGTTGAATTAGTTGCTATCTAAGATCAGTGAAATGTGTCGCAAGCATTGAATGTTGGCTAAAACTCATTGATAGCCTCGTGGTTAAACTCTTGATATGGAAACCCCAGCTCACATGATTAATTCGAGTGGGTAATACTGAGTTATGGAAAATGTCTGTAAAATAAGATTTTTGAAAGTTATGTGATTCAAAAGATCCAGTGGGTCTGTGGGCATAATTAAATACACTCAGTTTCAGTAATATTTTATGAATATTTTCCCAGATCTTTCCACAATACTGCACTAGTTTTTGTTCTCATTTTAAACAATGTACCCTTTCCCCTTCAGTCTTACCGTGTCAGTGATATTGCAAGCAACGAATTGAGATTGATCTTCTACTTATCTTAGTTTTCATTTGCACTCCACCTTAGTGATGGGTTGCTAGCTATTTTGATTTACTGCCCAGCACTCAACACTCTTAATAATTAAAGAAGACTGCTAGTATAAGACCAAACTAATAATGTCTCGGTGTGATGAATTTAGTTGGGACTAACAACATTTTGAAATCACCACACAGAAAGCTGATCCCATATAAATGGGATAATTATAGTTAATGATTACCTTCTATCAACACAATCAAAATGTTTATAACATCTCTTAATTGCGGATCGGATTGTGGATTATTTTTTCATTCTAGAGGTCCTAGACCGTAAATCATGGATCACTGAGAATCATAACCTGGAATGGCCTGAAATCATGTGGAATAAACTGGAATTGACTTGGAGATGTTTGCAATCAGAGTTGTGGTTCTGAGGCCAATCTAAATTGTGTATTATGATCCCAATGCATGTTTCATATGTATGGTTTATAGAATCCTGTATAAAGAGTCCATTATTGGTGCAATGCAATTTATGAGATCTTATCGGTTAATGCATTCAAGTAAATATATCAAATGCACATGTGGAACAGTTATAACATATGATTGTGCTAACTTCAATTTATGACCCACTCCTGAAATCTCTCTTATAGGAAACTGTGTAGTTTTAAGAGCATTATTTTTTAACGGTTTACCATTAACAATGCATGTCTTTAACATTATTGGACACTTTCTTCTGTTTTTGTTTACAGGAAGAAATGGATAAGAATCGTACAGGAAATCCTGGTATTTGAAGAGCTTGACTGTATATTTGGTTGAAACTGTGTTTGTTGTATGAGATTCATATATGAAATAAATTTAATTGTTGCAGAGAGTGGCAAAAGTTTATCATCTTCCTTCTCTAGTCGGTCTAATTCTGATGGCGACAGTAAACGGACAAAGGAAGTTGCATGTCCAACCTGTACAGTTCACTTGCAGGTTTTTACTCCTAACGATTTTGGCTAGTAAATAAGTCCACTACTTTCTATTATTGGTTAAGCATCATATGAAACAGTTTTTTTTTTTCTTCTTCTTCTTCTTTTTCCTGTAACAGGTTCAAGTGCCAATTTCTGGCACCGAGACAGTTGAATGTGGTGTTTGCCAGCATCCTTTCCTTGTCAGTGCATGATGATAAGTGCAAGAAAATCTCCTGTTTGCTGCAGTGAATGTTTCAGTTTTACAATCCAGACAGCATTGGCTGATGACTGTCTGTGGGTTCTTTATGTGCGTAGAATATTGCGATTAATGAGCGAAATTACAGATTATTGTACTTAACAATTAGTGTAATTGTCTTGTGGATGGAAGCTGGTGTATATTCATTATCAAGAATCGCTGGAAAATGTAAATGTTCTGTTCCTTATACGTAATGAAGATTTTTGTGTGGATGTGATTGTTTGTATGCTTGCTCTTATTCTTATTTTATTGTTTATCTTGAAAATTGTTAATGTTAACCACCTACTGTGGGTTAAAACTAAAGAGTAAACTTGTTCCTAAAACCTTGGCTGCCAGAAACACTGGCCATTTATCATCCTCAAAGGAGAAGGCTTCAGAGACAACTTTCAATGCTAAAACTACCAGAATCTTCTTTCCAAGTACGAAGGAATCAGTGGCCTACCTTTTTTTTTTGTTTTATAAATTAACCGTACTGTTTTCACAAAGTTTAAATTTTGCGAGCACAGTACCCACGCTGCAATTAAGAATTTATTGCAGCAAGTCTCAGCACCTGCACATGTTAATTTCATAATGGATTTTCGAAATGATAGACAATAAGTGAAAGGATAGAAAAGAAGATTCAATGTCATGATTAGGATATTATTATGATGGTAATGAGTAAGAAGATGTAACTTGATAAATGCCTTGATACTAATTATTTTGTTTCTTTATCCTATTTTTTATGATTTTACATTAATAAAAAAATTAAAAAGATCATTTAAAAACTTATTTTAGAATGATCTTTGAGGATGTGGATACCAAAAACACTAATGAAGTCTCATATCTATATGTTTGACAAAACTTCTCCACAAATTTTGATCAAATCTTATCTTGAATCTTTAAATATATTTTATGTTAATCTTATCTTGAATCTTTAAATATATTTTATGTCTAATCCTATCTTGAATTTTTAAATATATTTTATATCAAATTCTTAAAACTCTTTGACAAACATTTAATTCTAAATTAGGACCAATCATTAAATGATGTTAAATAATGAAGAAATTCATGAAATATACTATCTTAATCTTTGTTTTAGATCATTGTCTTCAAAATATTTAACTTGTTCTTTCATCTTCTTTCACCGTCTTTCTTGGACAAGAAGAAATATTCATATGTTAAAATAAGCTTTTCTTAGATGTTTTTACTAATACAAAGAATGTTACTAGTAAGTATGCAATAATATCAAATCTTAGATGTGGTATGACGTCTAAATCTTTACAATTATAAAAAGCTTTATAACTATTAGATTTTGCTTATGCACAAACTCATAATCATAATAGCTAAGTATCCCTAAACACATTCAAATAGCTCTTTTTTAAAAACTACATTTTATTAGTTCCACCATTTAATACCACAAAACACAACCATTTGACTTTGCAAGAAAACTATTTTAACCAAAGTCACTCTAATGTCTATCATGTAGTGGATTAGATCCTCAATGAACCTATATCTTTGTTTGATTTCATTGTTTTTTGCATCATTGTCTACTAGGGGATTGTCTACTAAAGGAGTACCTTCAAACATGGATAATGTCTTTCAAATCACATGTTGAGGCTAGTCCCAAAATATTTTATTGAAAAAGGCCTACCTTCGAACATGGGTCTTCGAACATGGGTCAAATGCCCTTCTAGTAACATATCAAGGCCAATTAAATTAATTAATTAATTAACTCTCCTACTTATAAGGAATTACCCTCACACATGGATCACATGCCTTACCATTGGCATGCCAACTATGTTCTTTCTTGAGATTTATCCCTCTTTCTACCTTTTAGTATATTATAATCTAGGTAGCTATGTGCTAAGACAATGGGTTCTAGGATGACATCTTAGGGAGTTAACAAATCCCCTTAATGTCATACCCCTTTCCATACCACCTTGGTCCTTTCTTCTTTCTTTCCTTATTTCATTTGTTACTCTCTTTACTTTTCTTGTTTCTTGTTAAATTATTTTGGTAGAAGATAGGTTAGTAGATGTTCTCATACAATACAAGTTTAGAATACAAGTCTTCCCTACCTTCACCTGAATAACTGAAGTGCACAAGATGCACATAATGTAACTTTAGTTACAATTTGTGATTGGTAGTTGGTAGATCTTAAATTTAGTTCTAATTATTGCTATGAAATAGAGGTAAGTTAGAGGTGGAATGAATTTATTTATTTTTAGAGTTTTAACATATTTTTATTTTATTGCAAAATGAGTAGGAGAACCTTAAATGCAATCAAAAGAACTTAAAGCATTGGAACATAGAGAAGGACCCAAATGCAAATTCATTCAAAGGTGAATGAAAGCTTAGGGGGATTGTTTGTCATATTCCCATTCCTAAATGGGGGTGTTTTGTAACAAATATTATACTTATTATTAAAATATATCTAATGAAAAAAGATGTAATAACAAGCATGCCTTTTGATGATACCTTTGAGGATTTGATGTGAGGTATTTATGCCAACTTAGAGGAAGTGTTAGCATGGAATTGTGGAGCTAACAATGGTAACAAAAACTATTTAAGTAAGATAGAAAGGGGGCTGTTGGAACCTGAAATAATTGAAACATAGGTACACCCCAAGAGATATAGCCCAATTAGAACTTTATAACTCAACATTGCCCACCAGAATCAAACCCATGACTTAGAGCTTCCAAATCAAATGTCTTACCACTAGGCTAACACCTCATCGTTAAGTAAGATAGAAAGGGACTTGGTTACTTCTTCTAACAAGATCCTAGTCTAAACATAATGCTAAATTACCTCTAAGGGCTAGATGTCAAAGAAAAACAATCATAGAAACCCTAGAAGCATGACCCCAAAACACTTAGTTATTCCCAATTCATACACTACTAAAGGTTNTTTGGCCAGAGCCAATGATCAAGTGGATTGAACAACCTTGGATTTTCTCTTTTAGGGTTTAGGTTTTGAACATTAGTTTAGAATGTTCATTAGTTATATTTTTGTGACAATTCAATTTCAAGTTCAAATTAGTGAATGATGTTCTAAAGGCTTTATACTACAGTAGAGCTTGTTGTAGGAGGTTTCTTTAAATGCATACATGTTTGCTATTGTAGCAAATAATCTTTATTGCTATCTTCAAGTAGAAGGGATGTAGTCCTCTCTCCTATGAAAACTTTCATCTTTGCAATACTTAGATGATAACATGTTTGTTTCTCCAGTTGGAAGACATGGGTTTGAACCTAAGCACAACCACTCGAAGATGTTATGCTTTTGCTTATCTACCAAACCTCCTAAGATCCCATTTCTTAGGATGAGCATTGAGGTTCCAATTGATGTTCTCTTTTATGGTGTTAATGATATCCTCACTAGTGGGAGTAATGGATTATATAGACTAGCTAATTAAACATTTTTTTATGAATATAATTAAAGGAGCATAAGAGGTTTCATCTAGTAGCTTTGCACAACTTGCTTAGCACTCTTTCTACACTAATCTTAGATGGATAGGTTTTTTGCAGCTTCATTGTAAGTCCAAAGTGAAATTTTTAGTTTAACTTCTAAGGCACAATGTTATTCTAGTGCATAGTCTGGAGAGGCAAGATGGTGCCTTTGTTACAAGAATTAGGAAAGGATAATGCAGGCATCCACCCAATGTTTTAATGCTAAGGCTATGTATATAATAATTAGGAGGCCAAGGGCTTTGTTAGTAATCAATGGGACACCTTTGCATTATGTTTTGGTTGTGGGCTAGTTAACATGGTACTTATGCTTTTTGAGACAATCAAAATTTTAAATCAAACTAGGCCTCTTCAATTTATGAAAGGGTTATTTCTCACAAGTAGAGCAAGCCCGAAGCTATGGAATAAGTCATTTGTGCCAATTATTAATTATCACTATTGATTAGTAATAGCAGAGATTCAAATTTATGTATACTATCTTTGGTAATTTTATGTTTGTCCCTGTAATGATAGTGCAGCGTAGAGGCATTGTATTTTATCGTATGTAACTTTTTGTAGGACCAGCATGCCCTTTTATTAATGTATAGTACCTGGTGTGGAATAAAAAAACGAATTTGAAGTCAGAAGAGAAAGTTGCCGATCTAAATACCAGGAACAATGCATTTATTGAAATCTGCAAAATAATACTTAAACGTTCAATTTCGAATTGGATACTTGCACAGCGATAATCCAGCAACAACGGTGTTTTTTAAATTTTTGTTGGTAGAAGATAAGCGGGTAGGAAATGGTTTTTTCAACCATTTTCCTCCCTCGAGACTTCTACTACATAGCCTCAAGAAATGGAAAGCTGTCCAAGCTTAAAACACTTGGGATGGCTTATTTTAACTTGGAAAACATTCATAGACATGTTGCTAACTAAGGTAACACATTGGATTTGGAATCTTGAAAGTCCGATCTCCCATAGAATATCCAGTTAAATCGCTCCATTGATCACCGATGTTCCCTCTGAGTTTAAATCCCTTTTCTTCAAGTCGACGTCTTTTGTTTGACTTGTAAACCAATGCTGTCTTGCCCTGATCTTTATCACCTCTGCATCAACAACAGCAATATCAGTCATAATTAAGATTCGGAAACTTCCAATGTCCCAGAGAACTCAGGTAAGTAACCCATTTCGTTGATACAAGTATAAAAGATTTTCTGATTTTGGGCTTGTAAGTCCAGAAGAAGAAAACAGTACTAATCACCAAAAGGATAATGAAAATTTTAATATTAATAATCCTTTACCGGAATATGAGCCTCTTCCACGAGTGGTAACCGGCTTTACGTAAATTCTTCTTGGTAATCTTCCTCTGTGACTTCTTTCTGCCGGTGATTATGAAGATCTTGAAACCCAAATTAAGTACACGCACGTACAGCTTATGACTGGGAATCAATGGAGGAGCAATACCCTCCTCCACCCATTCGTTCCAAAGATCATGATCGTAATTTTCAGCCCTGCAAAACATTTTAATTCCCAAACACCAAACCCAATTACAATCAGATTGCATTTTCCACCGATGCATTAGATAGTCTTCAACTCCCAAAAAGCACCGGATAATAGGCTACCCAACCTTTACCCAATTGGGTTACTTAGAAGAAACACTCGCATGGATCAATGATGGTTGAGATAAAAAACACAAAAAAGAATCACTAATGACTCAACTCACCGTAATTACAAAGGGATCTCATGATTCAACAAATGCCCTTATCATAAAGGATTAGCATGGGAAGGCCCAACCGTGGCTATGCTTCGGATAGGAATAATTCTTTGGAGTGATGGTAAAGTACTTGTTTCTTAAGTCATAAGACCTCAGTTTAAGCCTGAGTGCAGCGAGGTTAGGGTTTTACTTATCCACCAACCATTAGAGGACTTGCTATGGAGGGATGAGCATTGAGCCTGGAGACTATGATCCTTTAGGGCATGTTTTGTTGGATGAAAATGTTGAATCGGTGGAGATTATGAGTTCACAAATTCATGAATCTTAGTAGATAATACCACTGCTACTGAAATCTAAATAGAATCAAAAAATCAAAAGAAATGGTGGGCCTGACATGAATCTAAAGATTAATATAGGTAAACCTCCATAAAATTAAGTGAAACTAAACAATTTTATAATTATAATGGGTGGACTCTGCTGATCCAGTACTAGGAGAATCAGGAAACCAAACAAGCCATGAGGGCCTCTTTGGATGCATGACTCTGTGAATGGAGGTGTTGAGTCCTTCGATTCATGAATTCAAGGAGATTACACTAAGAAATGGTGAAATCCAAACAGAATAAAAAAACAAAAGAAACGGTGAAATCCAAACAGAATAAAAAAACAAAAGAAATGGTAGGCCTAAAATGAATCATAAGATTTGGCTTGGGGAAACTTGGCAAAACCAACCTAAACTAAATAATTTTCTAAATATGATGGGTGGACTTTGCAAAAAATAGTATCCAAGAATAGGGCAGGCAAACATCCCCTCAGTAACTGTGCCCACCTCAGGTATTAGAACTTATAAAATAAGCACCTTACCATCACTCCAAATGATCCAATGACACACACCCTTAACTACAATTAACAAACTTTTAAAAAAACCACTTCAAATGATCCACTCACCCCAAAGAAAACTAATCAAATACTAAATTTATTTTAGCATAACTCAGCATTGCTCATTAAAATGAAAATCAAACCTAAAAAACTTCACTTACCCATAACGATGTTTTGCATAAAAAGGCAGACTAGAGAGCAGGGTGTCGTCAACATCAAAAACCCAAGCATCTTTTCCGTCATCAGAGACCTGGAGGGATTCTGCATAAGCAGCGGAGTAATTTGTAACCAGATCCAAATCACGCAAGAACTGGTTGCTTGTGGTCATGTAATCTTTTACATAACTCTCACACTGGGCCGGAACTGTCTTCCATTTTATCACAGTGTTGGTCTCCACTCCAAATCTCCATGACTCACAGTGTTGATACGCATGATTGTTGCAGATGCTGCTGTGACCCAAGATGTTCCATTTGTTATTGTTTGAAGCTTCATCACTATCATCATAACCATGCTCGGAACAGAGTGCTTGTGCTGCAGAGCAGAGTATGAAAGCTAAGCCCGGAACAAGAACCATTCTTCTCCACAGCAAGAAGGCCATGGCTGAATGTTTTCCCTGGAAGGAAGAACACAGAACTGAATGTCTCGTTTATGCAATTTCCTGAGTACTTATTCCAATCTTGCAATCATAAACACGTGACACACGATTGGAACTATCTTTTTAATGCCATGGCAGCAGGTGTAGATGTACCAACTTCTTTCATTTTTGTTTTTACCCTTAAAGTTTGTTTTTGCTTCACATGATGCAAGATGAAAATATTATTTTGTAACATACAAAGAATCGGGGTGCATTTGGATGGATTGTTATTCCAACCTTAGAGCAACTACAACTTTACAGCACTGACCAAGACTGACTGACAGACAAAACCTACCACAAAAGCGTGAGATAGTACTTCGAGCTGTTTTTATGTAAAAATTTAAATAAGATAAAATTTAGTTTTACTGAACTTATCTTTATCTATCAAATCAGTCTGGAATTTATAACTCAATGTTATGTAGTAGAATCGAGCTTGGTCATGACCTTTACTACTAAGCTTTATAATACATAAACAAGAATACTGCTGTTCATCTTACCTTCTGTAAGTAATACCTGGGCACATAAGCAATTAAAACAATGTGATAAGTTGGCACATAAGCAATAAGAACAATGTGATGAGTAAGGAAATGAGCGCTTTGTGCAGCAACATAACATAAGTTTGTGATAATATAACACCTCCACTCCTTAATTGATACTTGGACCCATAAACAATAAGGACCTACCATAAGTCAGAAACTGTTTTTTTCATCTCAGAGGTAACATGCTGACTGAGACTTACACAACATATAGCTATAAGTTAAATAACAACATCCTATGGCTCATACCTATGAGCCACTACTCAACCAAAATTATTCCAACGTTCCACAAGATACACAAGTATCCCAAAGTTGCACAGCACCCATGCAATAGCAACAATCACACTAAAGACTTAGTTTAATGACTTAGTTTAATGATGGTATATGCCACCAAAGGATTTTGCTCCCCATAAAAATGCAACAATGACATTAAAGGCTTATTCTTAGCATGTAGCTATCACCTTCCCTGAAAGATGAGAAATGATTTGTCTTATCCTTAGTATCCTTAGCATGTAGTGTATGGTTGAGAAATAGCTATCACCTTATCCTTAGCGTGTAATGTATGGTTGAGATCCTCTTCAATCTCTATCTCACGCCTCAACCACATGTTTTCTGAAAGATTCCCATGTTTTCTGAAAGATTCCCTTTTTCTGGAAGTCACGTGCCATGAAAACGCAGTAATCCACCCCTGGATAAAAGCGCGTCGTCGGTGCCTTTTTCCTGATTGACTGAATGTTGTCTTAACAGCTTGTCCTAGTCACGTGTGACGTTTCAAAATTACTTTATTCCCAGAAGTTGACATCCCCTTCTGTTTATAGTGCAGGTAAAAATTAAGGTTTCATGTTATTTAAAACAAGCCAGGTTAAACTAGGAAGTTATAGTATATTAAATATATATAGCTGTTAATATATAATAGTTTTTCAGCTGCAAAAATCAAATAACTCTAATAAAATGCAAATTGTCAAGCTGAAATGCTTCTATGTCAAACGGCAAGCAAAAAAGAGAGATGAGGATTTGAATATGAATTGCTGATAATTCTAACACTTAGACATAGATATGAATGTGGATATGGATTGCCAGCCTTTTTATTAGAAAATCAACGTCTGAGTATCGGTTAGAGTTACCATAGCTCAATATTACCGTTAGTTGAGGTCAGTGTGTTTCATATAAATTTATATGGGAAATTTTTTTATTTTCTTAAAGTGGGTTAATTAGTTTGATGGAAAATTCCTTTGTTTTCTTAAAGTTTGGAGGGCATACATTTTCTTAGCCTTTTTTCTTTACTTTTGTATAAAATAAAATTTATGTGAAATATTGTTCAAAATAATAAAACTTTTTGAGGTGTAATATTGGAACCTCAAATAATTGAAACATAGGTACACCCCAAGATTTATAGAAGTTTATAACTCAATGCTACTTAGTAGAAGTGAACCTAGGACTTGGGGTTACCAGGAAGCCAAGACCCATACCACTAGGCTAACACCTTATTGTTTATAAAACCTTTTTTGAAACACGTCACGATAATAAGAACCAAAAGCCCAGTGCTTTCCTGTCTTTTTTCTTCCCTACTTTTCTCTCCAAAAATAATCTCTTTTTTTAAAACACAGCTTCAAATAATAACACCTTCGTTCAAACACATATCACAATAACAAAAACCCTAACCAATGGTGACCTTTTCATCTCTTTCATTTTTCCACCTTTGTCTTCAAAAATATCCATTCACTCTAACCCATGATTTATAAATACCCTTGTGTGTGTTTTTTTTTTTTTTTTACAATTTCTCTCTCAAAAAGATAACCCTTTTTGTAAAACAAACCTCAAAATAGTAACATCTTGTTTGAAAGGCATGTCATGGTACTAGATACCTTTAACCAAAAATTTATAAAGAGTTTAGGTTAACCTAAATATCATATAGATCCCAAAGGCCTTTTTTCCATCACTTTTATCTTAAAAAATAATCATGTTTTAAAACACTACTACTTAATCTAGTAACACGTTCTTTAAAAGGCATGTACCTTTAATCAATGGTTCATAAAGAGTTTAGATGAACCTAAACATCCTATGGACCCTAACACCCCTACCACCCTTAACAAGGAAAGATGTTGGAACCCAAAACTTATTTTTAATAATATTTACCTCTCTACCCCAACCCAAAGACATATAGTCAAGTTAAAATTTTATAACTTAACATTACCCACTAGAGTTGAACCCATAACTTAGAGCATCCAAATGAAGAGTCCTGCTACCCTTGATAAAGAAACTAACAAAAGTGAAAAGTTATAAATAAATAAATAAAAGCAAAACAACTAATTATGATTGCTACCAAACTAATAACACCACCCCTATATTCACAATCCCCTACAATACCCTATATCAAGGCTAAAAATTAATACTTATATGCCTATTTTTGGGGTTTTAAATGGCAAAATAAAGTTAGAAATCTTAAAGAATCCTTTAGCTAGATAGTCATTTGTCAATGGGATTTATATTTATTAAGCATGGGTTGTTGACCAATTGGTTTGCTTGCATAGCTTTGTACTCATAAGTGTTGGATTCAAAGCCCAATATTGGCATTCCCCTTTACACTTGTTAGACATTTGCTATGTTGTTAGCCTAGGGGCATGTTCTAGTAAACCTAACCTTTCCCCCAAAAATAAAAATAAAAATGGTACCTATATTTATTAGGTACTAACAATAGGATTTAAAGCCAGTATATATAATTGGTAATAATGAAGTGTTAGCCTAGTGGTATGGGTCTTGGCTTGGTAACCCTAGGTCATGGATTCAATTCTACTAGGTAGGATAGGGTTATAAACTTTTATAAATCTTGGGGTATACCTATGTTTTACTTATTTTGAGTTCCAACATCAACTCCACTCCTTGTCGTGCCACACACCCCCCAACACACACACACACACACACACACACATCGCCTCCTCCACACCCCCTTCCCCCAACCCAAATTCTTTCCCTACTATATATAGCTAGTAAAAGTATATATTGCTACACATATTTTTCAATTTAATGTACTAAATATTAATGTGTTGTTAATCTACTATGAACCAAGTTATGTTGAAGGCTTAAGGCCTACTCTCAACTTTTGGTTATTAAGTACTAATAGTAAGGTGTAAATCTATTAAATATAATTGATAAAATTATATATTGCTACATATATTTTTTTAATTTACTATAAAAGATATTAAAGTTTTGTCAATCTACTATGGACCAAGTTAATTATTAAGCTAAAGCTATCACGTTTCAAATGAAACCTAAAAAATTGAAATGCTTTTTATACACTACTTCTTTATAAGGCCCCCTACCCTTGCTGCCGCACACACATGCCCCCTCCCCCTCCTCATGCACGACCCACCTAGGGCTCTCAAATACATGCTCTTAGGAGATGTTTGAACTTGAAATAAGTCAAACATAGGTACACTAGAAGATAAATAGTCCAATTAGAACTTTTAATAGCTTAGCATTACCAACTAGAATTGCACTCCTAATTTGGAGCTTCTAAATCAAGTGCCTTACCAATAGACTAATACCTCATTATCGTTGTATTGTACACTTTTCACTTAAGTTACATCCAAAAAACAACGCTTAAGATGAAACATCAACTTGCGCCATCCCACTCCTTTTCACACACCCCACCCCCACCATACACACACACACACACACACACACACACACACACACAATGGTGTTTTACAAAATTTGGACACAATGGTATGACAAAACAACAAAACAAAACAAACAAAAACTTAAGACAGCTTGATGTAGCTTAAGTGGTGCCTAGTGATGGTGGCTCTTACATTGACTACTTCCCCTTATCGTCAGTTTCTGAAAGTTGTATCTATTTAGGAGTGCCTAAAGTTTCTCCTCCTCCACATGTGGAGCATGTACTGTTCATGTTGATTGAGCAATGTGTGATGGAGACGGTACATCCCATGGACATGGCAGTTGTGAAAACATCTGATTTGCTTTCACGTACCATGCCACCAACTGCCTTCTTTCCTCTTCAAATGGCCTAGCCTTGGTTCTCAATTCCTAATAGTTAGACATTCTTCTAGCCAAGTTTGTTGCAAAATATTTCTACCCTTTGTAGCTAGCCTTAACTTCTTTTAATTCAGAGTTTGCCACATGTAGCTTTCGTAGGGCATCCTTTCTATCTGCAAACTCATTTTCATACAATGCATACGTGGCCACTACTTACTTTTCAAGCTCATTTCTAGGCCTACCTATTGTCAACATGGCTAAGTTAGCATATCATAGGTTTGCTAACACCATGTATTTTGTTATATCTTCTATATGTAGGTTTTTATTCTTGATCTCTACTTGGTGCTATCCAAGATAGCTGTGGGTTTGAATTCTACATTGGAGTTGATCTAGGCTTTAGCCATCTGGATTTCTTTTTCATTAATTTGTTTATACATGCCCACTTGATTGCAGAAGTATCCTTTGAGCCTTTCGTGCCTTTTGCTTCATTTTGTCACGCACTTATTTGCATGGTTGATTTTTGTCTTATTGTGCATACCTCCTCCATTGAGAGGGTTCTATTTTCTCATGCAAGGCGGCTCATATCCTGGTTGATCCTTATCGATTGTTCTCTTAATTGATGGATGCTCTCTTCAAGAATGTTTTTTTACTTTTCTACATTGGTCAACTTGGCATTGCTTGTAGTGAGTTTCTTATTTTCTTCTTACAATGCGATGAGGGACTTCACGTGTGTGCACATTTGGGCTTTAGCCACTAAGGCATCCCACACCACTTTCTTCTTTTCTTTCTCCATCCTCATATTATGATCTATGTGGTAGTTGATATGTTGAGTTCTAAATTGAGCCAATTGGTTAGGTGTCACAAATTGAGTGAGATCTCTTCTTTCAGGCCTTAAGGTCATGAGCTCTTCTTGTAGTCTGTGGACTTCATTTTTTGCATGCTCTACCCTAGTTTTTGCCATGACTAGTTTACCTTTTATGGCTATGAGCTCAAACTACACTGTAGTGATATTGCTGGGGATATCAAAGAGGTTCTACATGACTTGTCCTATCTACAGTAGTTTGTTAAGAATGTCCTCATGATTAGTAGGAGTCATTGAGGAACCAGTTAACATTTGTACATCTTTGGTTCCAGTTATGTTCAATGGTGGCATAGTAGGTACATTAAATGATTTCTTGATGTGATCAATGATCACTTTTGTTGCACCTACTACATCCTGGTGCTGCATTACCATAATCGTGGCTCCTTCTCCTGTATCAGGCATCACTTGGCACGATGTGGCATTTCAAGAGATTTGTTATAACCACTCTCCCCCTCTTATTAACTGCAATGAAATTTGGCCATTGGTAGGATCAGTTGATATTGTTGGCCTCGATGCATCATCAATTATCATGTATAGATTAGCTTCTTCATGTGTCCCCCAACTAATGGTCTCTACAATTTGTTGTAGATGACTCATTGATGGTTGATAATCTTGCGGCGGCAGTAGTGGAACTTGTTGTTTCTATTGCTCTTTGATGAGTCACATTTTGGTAGGGCTCTAATATCATATATCCGATATTAGAGCTAAGTTATCAGGTATTTGATATCAAGGCATAACCTCCTATGTCAAGGATCTGATATCACCTCATCCATGCTAGTTTATAAATATAACACTTGGATGCATAGTTTGCATATAAATTTTAGATGTAGACATAGAGAAGTTTTGTTAGTTTGTTTCTAGTGCATGCTTTCAGTGTGATGTTAAGTGATTGTACAACATCCTTATTTGAGTGTGATGTACTTGGACACATTACATGTTTGAAAATAAAGATCGAGATTACTTCCATCATTGTGACGTCCACTTAGCTTTATTATTGTTAATTACTTAAATGCTTACTGTTTACCTTAATTAATGATTATCATTTATTTTCTTTATTTTTTCTATAATTACGTGTGCTGAGACATGATTTGACTAGCTCTGATATCGAATACCCAATATTGGAGCCTTGACATCAGATACTCAATGTCGAAGCCCAGGAGGTAATGTCGAATATCCGATATCATGGGGTATATGTTGGCCTATAAATATAACGCTTAGGCTCACAGTTTTTATAAGTTTTTAGTTGAGTTTTTCATAGTTTTTGTCATAGTGTAGCAAAGCTCTTACAGTTTATTTTCTCTAGAGTTAGAATATTTTCTGAGTGTCCACAACAGGAGTCTGAGTGTGTAAGGAACTTTATTCAAACACTAATGCACCTAAGCATAATAGTGTGATGGGAATAAAGATGAGTCCTTTTGATCATCCTTGCAACACTGAGAATAGATTAATATTTCTTTAATGCATTCATTATTCAAGGACTTTACTTTAATGCATTTTCATTGAGAAATTCATTTCCAATTGTTAACGAACACAAGCATAACCACTTTGAGCATACGTGTAGCACTTGGTAACCTTGAAACACTTAACATTTGGTAACCTGGAAGCACTACATGTGTTCAAGATGCATCTAGAAATTGGAAACAAGTACTTGTGTTAGGCTAGCTAGGTAGTAGGCTAATTAGATATTAAATTATTCTATTTTCCATTCTTTTTGTAGGTGATTAAGTTTATAAAACATAAAATGATAAAAATCATGTACCTCAATTACACTTAAACCATATCCTTGAGCTTCACAAGTGTAGTTGGGAAGACAATGAATGTTTTTAATGTCCATTTCAATTCCTAGAGGAACTAGTGCATTGGAAAACTATAGGTCCATGGAATTTAACCAGATCACGTGTGAATAGCTTAGTGATTCATCTAGCTGGGTGTAGGGGTACCTCGTTGTTAATCATTGGTGTTGTTTTTGGGGATATTTTAGTTGTTACACGCTATCTAGGATTTAGTAAAAATTATTCAAATCATTGGAACAAACCTTAGAGTCATAACATATAAAAATAACTGCAACAAATTTAAAGAACACATTACATTTTTTATCCTCTAACATAAAATATCTTCTTCTCACAAGAGTGCTTCTCTACCTAAGTCTGATGGAGTTCATTAGTTGGTGCCTTAGCAATACCAAGTAGTATATGCTCATCCTGATGAGTATGTACTAAATTTCACCTTCATCCTACACTAGGATGAACAACTACAGTGGGGTGACATGGAGGGTAACATTGTGTTTTTGCCCAATCAATTCGTTCCTACAATGCTCCAACAAATGCTTATATGATGGGGCCTCTAGGAACTTCATGCTAAGTATGTTGTGCAAGATGCTAATGCTAGGGATTATCATCCCACTAAGGCACAATGTCTATAGGATCGATAGCCAGAACAACATTATGAATTTGTGAAGGGAAAAGGATTTAATGATTTTCCATTCTTGCTGTATGAAAAAGATGGTGGAGAACCCTTCTCTGGGGGTTTTCCATTCAATGAAATTCCTCTCTTTGACTTCAGTGAAGGAGGTCAAAACTAGAACTTGCAGTCCACAATTCACAATTCTAGTTTTGGCAAGAATGGATCAAATGACAAAGAAGGATCCAAAGAGGCAAGTCAAGGCAGGGATGCAGATAAGAAAAAAGATCATGATCATGATCACAATCATTGAAGAGGTGGTAGAAGGCACTGTGATGGTGCTAGTCCTCCTTCCTCTTCACCTTCATCATCATCATCATCTTCTTCTAGCTCTGACCACAACTGCAGGAGGTGAGATCATGATTGAGGTAACTGAAATGACCATTAGGCAAGGTAAGACCAAGGGTGTAGACATTCAAGAGAGGCACATTGCCATGAATGAAGGGGTAGTAGAGGGAATTGTAGGCACTATAGTCATGGCCTCAATGAGCCTTTCCTTGCTACCTGAAGTATGTTCAATATCGCAAAGGTAGTACGAATTCCAACAAGGCATGTAAAGGATAGTTGTATCAAAAGGCTAGACATGAATAATATTCCTCAATTTGAAGGAGGATATAACTAAGATCTGAAGAACTATCTCCAAGCTTTTCAAGATACATGTTCCTTACAAAATATAGAAAATAAGTGGAAAAAACTTAAATTTTTCTTGAGGACACTCATTAAAGAAGTAGAAAACTGGCACCGGTCCTTAGAATTGAAATATATTAAATGATGGAGTACAATGATTGAATTATTCAATAACAAATATCATATGTACTCTAGAGTGTCCAACTTGAGAAGGTAGATCCAAGGATGGAAACAAGGAACACATGAACCCTTGGATGCTACCATAGGCTAATACTATTTCTTAATACACAGATGTCTTAGCCATGGTTATTCTCAACTAGACCAAGTTTGCCACATTGTAGACAAGCTTCAATTTGAAATGAGAAGAATGCTTAGTGTCAATGTCCAAGGGTGATTGTCAGAGTTAAGCACTTATTAGATCCAAAGATTAATTGAGCAGGTAGCTAAAGAGGAAGGTGAATCAAGAAAAAGAGAAACTGCAGAAGAGTACAACCGCGATCCTTCCATTCGTAAGAGGAAGGTTCGATTCTGTGACAGTGAGGAAGAATCAACACTTGATGAGGTGGTGAATAGGAAAACCTTGTCACTTCAAAAATTTCAATCTAAAATTACAACTAAGGTTGATCAATTATGGGACTCCATGAATAGTAGATTTCAAGTTGTCCTAAAAATTGTTGAAGAGGTTAAAGAACATGATAGGGATCATGAGTGCAAGAGTCGCAAGGAAGCTGGATGTGCCTATCAAAAAGGTAAGGGCAAGATTGCTGCAATAGAAGAAGTTGAGGGAAGTGTATCAAATGATGATGGTGGGTGTGACGTTTGCTGGTATGAACATCCTAAGGGATGTTGCCCCACAATGTCGCACTTATAGGAGTATGGGATGTACACTTTGAATCGATGACTAGCACAAAGGCAAATACCTAGAAGATTGCCTTATCCTTAGGGAAATTCTTGATAGTTCTACCAACAAGAATAGTATTATCCAAGTGGAATTCATCTATAACCACATGAGCAATATCAATAGTGGTAGCAACCACAGTCATGGGCGTTGGCACCACCAAGGTAGCAATACCCTTATAGACAACCTGATCCATATGGGTACTACATTTAGTAACCCTTGTCTCCACATGACTCTTCTAGTTATGCTTCCACTTTCCAACCTCACTACTACCCTTCTAATAATTATCAAATGCATTCTCCACATGTAAGAAGGGACATTACCTCTTACCCTTATCCTCCTCTTATCCCTACACATCTTTCTCCTTCCTTCGCATAGCTACCACCTGCTCCGTCTATGCAGGGTGAAGTACCAGCTTAATCATGGAAACACAATGGTACTAGGGCTGTTAATCTACAATTGTTTCATCAACCGAGTGGGTTGAATACTTGAATACTTGATGAAAGAAAAGACCTTTCTTTCGATCTAGAAGTCCGCCTAAGTCATCACCTACACCTATGGTTGACAAATCTATTTCTCCATCTTCCTTCATATCAAATTCCTTCAAGTTTCCTTCAAATCAAACATTGCCCAAGATCCATACTATGATGCTTACTCATGCCGTATCTGATTGGATCGATGCTAGAAACCTTCCTAGGAAGTTAGCAAATCCTAGAAGTCCTTTGATTTATTTGAAGATTGTTGGTAATGAACCATGTAAAGATCTTCTCGATTCCAATTTTGGTGTCAACTTGATCTTTCATGAGATGTATATTGCATAGAACCTACCTCCTATCAAGAAGAGCAATATTAGATTAGAATTGGTAGACTAGTCTGTCACTATTCCATTGGGACTGGTGGAAGACATTGTAACCATTATTTTTGGATGGTCTTATCCTGCTAATTTCCAAATGATCAAGGTGGAGAACTACAAAGGGGACTTCCCAATCATCATGTGAAAGGAATGGCTAAGCACTATTGATGTAAGAATGGGTATCAAAGATCTTTCCTTGGAAATATCTAAATAAAATGCATTCAGGAAGATCAAGAAGAAGTAAGTTTCACACATCATGTACAATGATATAGGGTGCAATTATATGTAAAAACTCTGGGTAGTGAAACAAGCATCTATCTTTGCATGCAAGCAATGTGCACTAGAAGCATAAATTCAGAGGTGTCTATATGCAGTAGCCACAAAATAAGAGGGTACCCAGTGGCTGACCACTGATTCTGAAAGCATCACACTTTGCATGGAACCAACTAAGAGCCTAACATGTGCATATGTTGTAGGCATAGATGAAATGGAGCAAGTTCATCACCAACTCTTTGATGTTGCAAATGATGATACCTATTGGGGAGAGTTGGAAATTCCTGAAACTTTCAAGCAAAAGCCCCTTGAACTACAAATGATACCGACTAGAATGGAATATGTGTTTTTAAAAAATTGAAAGCCAACCATAATCAATGCAAATATTTCTCTAGAATAGAAAAAGATGATGTTGAATGTGGTTGAAAAATGGTGAACATCCTTTGTCTAGTTATATCCTAAACTCACAGGAATTGATCCTAGGATATGCCAGCATTGCTTCTACACTAATCTAGCCATGAAGTCAAAGAGGCAGCTGCAAAGATGATTGAAACCCAAACTAAAGTAGATCATCAAAGGGAAAATCAAACAACTCCTCAAGGCAGGGTTCATTTATCCCATTATGAATAGTGAGTGGGTTAGTCCACTCATGATTGTATCAAAGAAAGGAGACAAGTGGTGAGTCTACATCAATTTTGAGCTACTAAATATGGCAACATTCAAGGACCATTTTCTGTTACTATTTGTTAATTAGGTGTTAGACATAATATCTAGGCATTGCTACTACAATTTTCTAGATGGTTATAGTGGCCATAACCAAATTCAAATTGCACTAGAGGACTAGACCAAGACAACATTCACAAGTCCCTAGGGCACTTTTGCATATTACAAGATGCCATTTAGTCTATGCAATGCCCCTGCTACATTCAAACACCTGGTTCTAAGAATTTTTCAACAACAGATCGATAGTGGTGTGGAAGTCTTCATGGATGACTTCTTCACTTATAAAGCTACATTTGAGAAATCCTTGGATTGCCTTGAGCAAGTACTAAAATGATGTGTTGAGACAAACCTCAGGCTCAACTAGAAAAAGAGTCATCTAATGGTCCAGTAAGGCATTGTATTGGGGCATCGAATCTCATAACCAGGAATTGAGGTAGACCCTAAGCAAATAAGGGTCATCCAAAGAATAACCTGTTAACCAGAAACTATCAAATATGTTCAATCATTCCTTGAACATACTAGCTACTACCTATGATTCATAGAGAATTTCTCTAAGATTGCAAATCTATTGGTGAAGCTAACAAAGAAAGATTCTTCATCGGATGGATAACCACGCTCCATATTTCGAATCTCTTCCTTTCAACTTAGTCGTGGGGGAGATAGCCATCCATGCTAACTACATCAGTAGCTCCTTAGTTTTTTTCACCCTTTTGTATTTTACACATTTTTGTTTTACAACTTTTTGTTTTACACATTCTTTATTTTACATCTTCTTGTTTTTGTATTATTAATGTTTCCTAATTTTTTCACACCATCATTACTACATTTTCTATTTCTTGAATATTTCACACTTTCTTTTATATTTTCTTTTATTCTAGTGTGATTTTCTAACTTTTTGTTAATAAGTTCCAGGCGTAGTGGTAATTCATTGCTTGATGGTGGTATGTACTATTTTGTCATTTGAGTGTTGGTGTTTGGAGTCTAGCTTTGAATTTTGTTACAGATAATTAGGACATGGTTTCTTGTCTATGCAATAGGCAGTGAGTCCACAAAATCTACCCATCCACAAACTTTATGATTTTTCTTGTTCTGGAAATGCGCAGTCCCTTTTTCATTAATAAAACTATAATGAATTTGTGACTTTGGTAGTTTCTAGATCTGGAAAGGATTCAAAGGTTTGAATAGGGTGTGACTTCAAGGGGATTCGATATTCTTTGTGCCTTTCTATTTGCCTGGGTGCATGTGTGTTTTCATGGATTTTTTATCATTCCATGTTGACCAATAAAGGAAGTTAAATAAGTCTTTGCATGCTGTGGTTCCCATTTGAAAAAAAAAAATGATGGGAATTCAAAGCACACCCCTTAGATACAATAAATGAATAAGTCTTTGCATGGTGTAGAGTTATTTTCTTAAGTTGATGGTTTTAACATGTGTGTTTTGCTCAACAAGAATGCATTGCATTCAACCCCTTTAGTGCCTACGAACATTTTAAGGTGTGGTTATACAAGGGTATTAAAGGTTGGAGCCTGCTTTGGGGAGGACCCACTTGTATAACTTTTGTACCTTGTACTTGTCTAACATAACCACATAATCTTGAACCTTCCAAGTGCATAAATGTTAAATTCAAAATCTTCCCTTATCATATAACCTATTTATTCTACATCATGGATTCAATACCCTTTTCTTACATCTACGCTAAGATTCCATTTTTCAGCATTACTGGTATCTAAATATGAATTCTCACTTACTCCAAAACTTTGAACTCTACATGAAACCTTCCAACCAATCACAAAGCTTCATTTTCCATGCTAAATGGCCCCATGAAATGCAATTTTAAAACCGTTGATATCAGGTGGGAGTTGATATCGGCTACCCAATGTCAGGTATCCAATATTAGGTCCACAAAAACCTATAAAAAGGGCCCTCGCGATGCTTCAAAATTATTTCTCATCAATTGTTGCTAGGGAAGTTTTTTCATTTTTCTCTTTTGACCAAGAGCTCTAAGCATCCAACTTCCATACATAATATCTTGCTCCATATTGCTCCAATTTCCATGGTTTGTGAAACTATTTGATCCCTAAGTGTTCAATTTTGTTGAGGAGGGATGCTTGTGTGGAAAATTTGTGCTAATTTTTCAACATGTTCTATAGCCCTGAAGGTATTATAAGGATGGCCCCAAAAAGAGGAAGATAAGAAGGACCTTTTCAGGGTATAATCAAACGCCTAAGAGGTGGAAGAGACCAACTAGGAGGACAAGGCCCACTAGCTGAGCATGATGGATAGGAGGCCCAATCATTTAGCATTCATCAAGAGGCCCCTGTTACAGCGTAATTAGTCTAGGCGGAGGTTCTAGGACCATAGGCTCAAGCGTAGGGACAACACCTCATAGTGTCCTAAGAATGCCTCCAAGCCACCCAAGAATGATCCATGTTGAACACGGCGATTGTGGAAATGGACTTTAGGCCATTCATGGATTTTGTCCCTGAGGTAGTCTAAACTCAGCTTTAGGCATCACCTTTATGACACATTCTTCTTGAAAGTGGTGAATGGTACCTTAGTGAGACGTACCAATTTTGGCACAATAGAGATGAATGCACCATCATTAACATTGGAAGAATCTCTATTTCTTTCTCAATCAAGGCCATTGTAGAGGATCTGAACATATCCAATGTGGGGGCCAAGGTAGCACACCTGTCCACAAGGTTTGATGTAAAAACAAGGAAATTATGGCTGAAATAGGCATATAAAAAGGAAGACAAAATAGACAATGAGTTGAATCTGGAAGAGAGAATTTATTTCAAAATCAGCACATACCACCTCTTCCTGACTAAAGGGCTAAATAAGATATCAACCTACATAGCTAGAGAAAGTGCAATCTTGATTGGAAAATACAACGCTAACCTTGCCCAATTGCATTTCATGGAGATTTGAGGAAAGAAAGGTAGGGAAGTTAACACTTCCATTCTCTTGCCTAATCAAGAAGCTATGCAAGTAAGTCAGAATCCTAGGTTACACCAATGACATTCTCAGGAGGGTCCAAAATGCTTCATTCTCTTAGTTGCTCAAACCAGTAGCACCAGGGAAAGACCTTGATGAAGAGTAAGAATAAGAACCAGAAAAGGAACGAGAACAAGAACCAAAGAAGGAGCCAAAACAAGAACAAGAGCAATGACAAGAGCCACAAGTTCCATTACCACCATCGTAGGATTATAGGCCCACAATGAGCTATCAACAACAAATTGCTAAAACTCTCAGCTAGGGAAGTAGGGATCAATCCAACCTCTTCCAAGTCATTGATGCTACTATTTGGCCCACAATCTCTATTGATCCCTCAAGGGGATAAATCTCTTTGCAATTAGGAGAAGAAGCCCAATGGTCGTAGCAAATCTCTTGGAATGCCACATCTTTTCAAGTGGTGCTCAAAATTGGAGAAGGTGCCATAGTCATGGTCATGCAATACCAAGATGTAGTAGGTGTAGCAAAAGTTATAATAGAAAAAATTAAAGAATCCTTTAATATGCTTGTTGTGCTCCTAGTGGACTTAACTGGAACTAGATATGTACATATGTTAGCCGAGACTTCAATGACTCCTGCGGCTCATGAGGATGCACTCAATAGATTTCTATAGACTAGGCAAGTCATGATAACCCTCTTCAACAACCCAAGTGATGTCATTGTAGTTCAATCCAACCTAATAGCCACAAAAGAAAATTGGTCATGGCAGAGACTAGGGCAGAGCATGCAAAAGTAGAGGTACCCCAATTACAATAAGAGCTCGTTGCCTTGAGGGTTGAAAGAATCCTTTCCAATTCATTGTGCTTGACCAGTTGGAACAATTTTGAATAGAGTAGTTGGGCCAATTAATTAAGTAGAATAAAGTAGCTAAACAAGAAAAGGAGAAAGCTATTTGGAATGCCTTAGCCACCAAAGCCTAACCTAGGAGGAAAATAAGCAGCTTACTACTGACAACGCAAGGTTGATCACCATTGAAAAGTAGAAAAACATCTTGGAGGAGAATATCCACCAATTGAGGGGTAAACTAGTGAGGGTCAACTAGGACATAAGTAGATTGGCTAGAAAGAATTGAACCCTCTCAATGAAGGAGGTATGTGCTATATGTTAGAAGCTTGCAATTGAGATAAGCGCATGGTAGAATAAGGCTAAAAGCATAAGAAGTTGAAAGAACACTTTCGGGACTAGATTGACATGTAAAAGCAAATTAATGAAAAAGAAATCTAGATAGCAAAGGCTTGCATTAATTTCATGTTAGTGCAAAACCCTAACTGGCAGCCCATCTTGGATAGCTACGCTCTAGTCCACCAAGTGAAAGTGAAGAATAAGGACCTACAGATTGAGGATTCGAAGGAGTACATGATGTTAGCTAACCTTTTTTATGATAACCTTGCCATGTTAATAGCAGGTTGGCTTAGAAATGAATTGGAACAATAGGTAGTATCCACCTATGCTTTATATGAGAAAGAGTTTGCAAATAGAAAAGATGTTCTATAGAAACTCCACGTAGCAAACTTGGAACTAGAAGCAATTAAGGCTCACTATCATGGGCAAAGAGATGTAGCTTTAGACTTGGCTAGGAGACTAATAGATTGTCACAAATTGAGAGAAAAGCCCAAGGCTTTTGAGGAGGAGTGGAGGTAGTTCATGATGTGGTATGTGAAAGCCAATCAAATGTTCCCGCAATTGTTGTGTCTATGGGATGTATCAGCTCCATCACACATTGGATCATTAGCTTGGATAGTGCATGATCTAAGAATGGAGTAGGAAAATTTTTAGGTGCTGCTAAATTATTACAAATTCTAAAAGCCTAATGATAAAGGGAATTGGCCAATGGAAGAGTCATTACCTCTAGGAACTACATAACTTCCCAATTTTGTTATTTTGTCATGTTATGTTCATTATCTTTTTGTAAAACACCACTGTGACATGAAATGGTCAGTTTTTGTGTCTGGTAGAGTTAGTTAATAATCCCATACCTTTCCAATATGTTGTAAAGAACATGTTCCTCATTTTGTTTAACTAGAGGACAAGTTTTCATTCAGTTGTGGGGGTATGATGAGTCACATTTTGGTAGGGCTCTAATATCAAATATCTAATATTGGAGTTGCATTATTGGGTATCCAATATCGAGGCACAACCTCTGATGTCAGGGATCCAATATCACCTCATTCGTGCTAGCCTATAAATACAACACTTGGGTGCATAGTTTGCATATAGATTTTAGATGTAGACATAGAGAGGTTTTGTTAGTTTGTTTCTAGTGCATTCCTGCAATGTGATGTTAAGTGATTGTACAACATCCTTATTCGAGGATAACGTACTTGGACACATTACATGTTCAGCAATAAAGATCAAGATTACTTCCATCATTGTAGCATCCACTTAGCTTTATTATTGTTAATTACGTAAATGCTTACTATTTTCCTTAGTTAATGATTATCATTTATTGTTCTTTATTGTTTTTGTCATTATGTGGAATGAGTACGACTAATTGCGAGCACTGAAGTGTAATTACTTGGTAACCTAATAGTGTTATCATTTGGTATGCCTAGTAATGGTATATTTGGTAATCTTAGCAATAGTTGCACAGGGTCCAAGGCATGTACGGAAGGTTAGGAATGGATACTCATTGCATGTAGGCTAGTTTAGAATTTACTTTTCGTTGTTAATTAGTTAAATAATTAATTTCCTTATTATCATTAGGAGTAGCACAGGGCTGAAATAGCATCAAGAATCATATGCCTCACTTTGGACTAAACCATATGTGACAAAGCTACCACTACTCCAAGTGGGAAGACAATGAATTGTGATCAAGACATAAGGATCTAGATTCCACAACTAGTCCCATCCATGGAATTTGATCGGATTGCGCATGAACGCTTGTGATTTGTATGGTTGAGTGTAGGGGTACTTGTCGCTCATCACTCTTATTGTTGCTATTGTTGATTAGTGGGTTGTTGGGTATTGGGTCCTACTTGTTGCTCCTGAATAGCGGTTTAAATAGTTTTAGTAGGAGTTGAGCTAATTGCTCCCCTAGTACCTACTTCTTTCTCCATCTGATCCTTCTTTGGTGACATTAACATGGACATCTCAACATCGAAGGCACTTTGAGCTTTTCTTAGGACATCATTGGTGTAGCTTGAGATGCCTTCTTATTTGCATAATTTCTAGATTAGGTAGGGTGTTGTGGTTAAAAATATTAGTCATTGAAAGAAAAACCAAGGATCCTAAATCGTAAGCAACCTCAACCCCAAATCCCCTAGGACCTTTGTAAAGATAATGGGATTTGGGTACCTTGGATGGTTTGGTAGATCACCCATGGACGTAGCAGGGGGTGCAAAATAGGGGTGTAACAAAAGTATAAAAATATGCAAATCTATGAAATGTACTCAAAATATAACAATTATTTTTGAAATTGTACATAAAATGAAATCATAAAATTTACTAAATAAACAAATGATGAGTTCAACAATGTGTACAAAATTGGTGCCCAAGAAGGGGGGTAAAGGGGGGTTCACTTGGGAAGGGGTTCAAAATTCATTGAAGCCATGATCAACTCCACAATTCAGTATCTCTGCTACTCCTAATGCTATTGAACCTCCTTTGTTTCCTCCTTACATATGTAACATTGGTTGATGCAGGGGGTTATGGAAATGTGAAGGATTGGGATGGCCAAAGTGCACCACACTAGAATTTGCTAATCCCAGGGGGGTAATGTTGACACCCAAAGCTCATACATCCAAAAGGGGGAAGTAATAGAGGGTAACAAGTTGTAGGGTGTCCACACTGATAAGCACCAAAGAGCTACATTTTTGCCAAGGAAGCAAGAGCTCTTAGATGCCATAATGCTAAGGGTCATGAATTGCAAAGGTGTAGAACCTTGAGATGGTGTCAAGGTGTGGTTTTTATAGAGTTATGGCCATGATTCATGCTGCAAATTGGCTGTTGCTGAAAATTAGCTACCATGCTCAAGGTTGGTAGGTGAGATCCACCCCCGTGCATCCTAGCTGTCTACCCCCTCCATGCTATTTGACCCCCTTCTCTCCTAGCTGGCTGACCCCCTCCCACTGGGGGAAGAGTGTCAACATTGAGGAGGGATGGGAAGTCAATGCTGGGGATGAGGGTTAACCCCTCTACATTGAGTTACCTCCCTTTCCACATTGGGTGTAGGTGATTTCTACCCTTCTTGCACTACTCCATGATAGCTTTGAAGTTTCCTAGCTAGTTTACCCCCTTGCAGGGGGTATGTTAACGTAGAGAAAAGTATACCCCCCATAAAACCCATCAAATTGCTATTTTTGGCATTTCAAAAGGCATTTTGACTCTCCCAAGCCCAAATATAGACACTAGGTGACTCTTTTCACTTGAGGAATGAGGCTTTGATCACTTATGAAGCATTTTCATTTTCCAAAAGTATGAAACATGTGAGATTGCCCCTTTATGGGTTACAACCTTCACATTTACAATAAAATATTACCTTAGGTTTCATGGGATGGGATTACAAAGATTTCAACATGCAAACTTGGTGGTGTTTGATTGGCCCCTCTTTGTTGGTGTCTAGAAGATTGACCCGAGAGGCACTGACAAAGAATACAAAACACTATTGCAAGTACACCATCGATGTTCCCTCTCTATGCTTAATCCAGTCATGTCAAGTCGTGTTGAAGAGTGCTTGTGATGATGGGATTGGGCTATGATGGAGGAATGGTTATGGTAGTTAGGAAGATGGTCATGGAGGCTAATGATGCATCCCAAGTATTGTCACCATTGCTGTAGTATGGTACTAACATATTTTGAAGTGCTAGTTTTTTAACAAATGTGTTTGAGGAACCAATTACTTTGCTCCAAGAGTTCTTCAACCATTAGGCTTTGAAGCTTCTTTGGCCATTTGGCTTCTTGGCAATTTGCTTCCCCTCTTTTTTCTTTGTGGGGTGAAACCTTCATTGGGTTTCATTGCTAGGGCCAATTTGACATAGTTTTCTCATTAAGTGAGTTGCGTTACACTCAACGGACTTGAGAGTTATCCCATTGAATGAGAGGCGTTACGCTCGATGGACTTAATGGTTTTTCCACCTAATGAATTGTGTTACATTCAAGTGGACTTGATGGTTCTCCCACTGAATGAGTTGTGTCACATTCAAGTGGACTTTAGGATGGAGCATGCTAAGGACATATCATTTGGCTACAGTGTATGAATAGCAAACATGAGTTAACATCGTTACTCAAGGTATGGAGCGCTATAATTAGGCTACGGGGCTTGGCTCAAGGAGCAGTGTCTAAACATAATGCTGAATTACCTCTAAGGGCTAGATGTCAAAGAAAAAAAATCATATAAGCCCTAGGAGCATGACCCCAAAACACTTAGTTATTCCCAATTCATACACTACTAAAGGTTTTTTTCCTTTTATTTTTTCATTTTTCCTTGTTATGTTTACATGAATAATGTTAAATGTAGTATAAATTTGATATTTGTTGTGACACTCCAAAACAAGATGTCATACTATTCTTAAAATTGATTTTGGATTTGGATCATCTCCTAAATCTTAGAATAACATCCAGATTATGCTTCTTTCCAAAAAGATTCAATTAATTATCTAGCTTATTGTAGACCCATTAGCTTATCACCTTACATCATTGTTTTCAAGGCTAATTAAAGAGGATCTTACTAGTTTTATTTCAGGGTAAAACATTATAAACAATGTGATCATGGCGCATGAAGTTGGTCTAGTCATATCCCACAGGCAAAACATTGTGTTTAATAAAGTTAGATTTTGGCCAAAGCCAATGATCAAGTGGATTCAACAACCTTGGATTTTCCCTTTTAGGGTTTAGGTTTTGAACTTTAGTTTAGAATGTTCATTAGTTATATTTTTGTGACAATTCAATTTCAAGTTCAAATTAGTGAATGATGTGCTAAAGGCTTTATACTACAATAGAGCTTGTTGTAGGAGGTTTCTTTAAATTCATACATGTTTGCTATTGTTGCAGATAATCTTTCCTGCTATCTTCAAGTAGAAGGGATGTAGTCCTCTTTCCCATGAAAACTTTCATTTGTGCGATACTTAGATGATAACATGCTTGTTTCTCCAGCTAGAAGACATGGGTTTGAACCTAGGCACAACCACTCGAAGATGTTATGCTTTCGCTTATCTACCAAACCTCCTAAGATCCCACTTCATAGGATGAGCATTGGGGTTCCAATTGATGTTCTCTTTTATGGTGTTAATGCTTTCATGACTAATGAGAGTAATGAATTACATATACTAGCTAATTAAACATTTTTTTATGAATATAACCAAAGGAGCAAAAGAGGCTTCATCTAATAGCTTGGGACAAGTTGTTTAGCACTCTTTTCACACTAATCTTAGATGGAAAGGTTTTTTGCAACTTCATTGTAAGTCCAAAGTGAAATTTTTAGTTTAACTTCTAAGGCATAATGTTATTCTAACACATAGTCTCGAGAGGCAAGATGTTGCCTTTGTTACAAGAATTAGGAAAGGATAATGCAGGTGTTCACCCAATGCATTTATGCTAAGGCTATGTGTATAATAATTAGGAGGCTAAGGGCTTTTTTAGTAATCAATGGGAGACCTTTGCATTATGTTTTGGTTGTGGGCTAGTTAACATGGTAGTTATGCTTTTTGAGATCATCATAATTTCAAATCAAGTTGGGCCTCTTCAATTTATGAAAGGGTTATTTCTCACAAGTAGAGCAAGCCTGAAGCTATGGAATAAGTCATTTATGCTAATTAATTATCACCGTTGATTAGTAATAGCATAGATTCATATGTATGCTATCTTTTGTAATTTTATGTTTGTGGCTGTAATGATAGTGTCCGCGTAGCGGCATTGCATTTTATCGTAACTTTTTGTAGGACCAGCATGCCCTTTTATTAATATAGTACCTTGTGTGGGGGAATAAAAAAACGGATTTAAGTCAGAAGAGGAAGTTGCCGATCTAAATACCAGGAGCAATGCGTTTGCTGAAATCTGCAAAATAATACTTAACGTTCAATTTCGGATTGGATACTTGCACAGCGATAATCCAGCAACATGCTTATAAGATAAGCCGGCAGGAAATGGTTTTTTCAACCATTTTCTTCCCCCGAGACTTTTACTACATAGCCTTAAGACACGGAGAGCCTTCCAAGCTTAAAACACTTGGGGTGGCTTATTTTAACTTGGAAAACCTTCATAGACATGATGCTAACTAAGGTAACACATTGGATTTGGAATCTTGAAAGTCCGATTTCCCACAGAATATCCAGTTAAATCGCTCCATTGATCACCGATGTTCCCTCTGAGTCTAAATCCCTCCTCTTCAAGTTGACGTCTTTTCTTTGACTTGTAAACCAACGCTGTCTTGCCCTTATCTTCATCTCCTCTGCATCAACAACAGCAATATCAGTCATAATTAGGATTTGGAAACTTCCACTGTCCCAGATTTAACGAACCCATTTCGTTGATACAAGTAAGATTTTCTGATTTTGCGCTTGTAAGTCCAGAAGAAGAAAACAGTACTAATCACCAAAGGGATAATGAACATTTTAATATTAATAATACTTTACCGGAGTATGAGCCTCTTCCACGAATGGTAACCGGCGTTATGTAAATTATTGATGGTACTATTCCTCTGCGGCTCGTTTCTGCCGGTGATTATGAAGATCTTGAAACCCAACTTAAGTACATGCACGTACAGCTTATGACTGGAAATCAATGGAGGAGCAATACCCTCCTCCACCCATTCGTTCCAAAGATCATGATTGTAATTTTCAGCCCTGCAAAACATTTTAATCCCCCAAACACCAAACCCAATTACAATCAGATTGTCTTTTCCACTAATGCATTAGATAGAGTCTTCAACTCCCAAAAAGCACCGGATAATAGGCTATCGAACCTTTACCCAATTGGGGTACTTAAGAAGAAAAACTCACATGGACCGATGATGGTTGAAATCAAAAACACAAAAAAACACCACTGATGACTCAACTCACCCTAATTACAAAGGGATCTCATGATTCAACAAATGGCCTTATCATAAAGGATTAGCATGGGAAGGCCCAACTAATAAAAATATCAGTAGTGGCTATGCTTCTGATAGGAATAATTCTTTGGAGTGATGGTACAGTGCCTGTTTCTTAAGTCATAAGACCTTAGTTTAAGCCTGAGTGCAGCTACTAGAAAGAGGTCAGGCTTTTACTTATCCACCAACTCTTAGAGGACCTGCTATGGAGGGATGAGCATTGAACCTCTGGACTATGATCATTTAGGGCTTGTTTTGTTGGATGAAAATGTTGAATTGGTGGAGATGCTGAGTTCACAGATTCATGAATCTCAGTAGATAATACCATGCCACTGAAATCTAAATAGAATAAAAAAATCAGAAGAAATGGTGGACCTCACATGAATCTAAAGATTAATATAGGTAAACCTCCATAAAATTAAGTGAAACCAAACAGTTTTATAATTATAATGGGTGGACTCTGCTGATCCAGCACTAGGAGAATCAGGAAACCAAACACGCCATTAGGGCCTCTTTGGATGCATGACTCTGTGGATGTTGAATCCATGGAGGTGTTCAGTCCTTAGATTCATGAATTCAAGGAGATTACATTAATAATGGTGAAATCCAAACAGAATAAAAAGACAAAAGAAATGGTAGGTCTTACATGAATCATAAGATTCAGCTTTGGGAAAACTTGGCAAAAGCAACCTAAACTACATAATTTTCTAAATATGATGGGTGCACTTTGCAAAAAACAGTATCTAAGAATAGGGCAGGCAAACATCCCCTCAGTAACTGTGCCCAGCTCAGGTATTAGAAATTCTCAAATAAGCACCTTATCATCACTCCAAAATCCAAATGATGCAGGCACACACACCCTTAACTACAATTAACAAACTTTAAAAAAAACCACTTCAAATGATCCACTCACCCTAAAGAAAACTAATTAAATACTAAATTTATTTTAGCATAACTTAGCATTGCTCATTAAAATGAATATCAAACCTGTGACCTCTTTTTTTATGCCAAAAACTTGACTTACCCATAGCGATGTTTTGCATAAAAAGGCAGACTAGAGAGCAGGGTGTCGTCAACATCAAAAACCCAAGCATCTTTTCCGTCATCAGAGACCTGGAGGGATTCTGCATAAGCAGCGGAGTAATTTGCAACCAGATCCAAATCACGCAAGAACTGGTTGCTTGTGGTCATGTAATCTTTTACATAACTCTCACACTGGGCCGGAACTGTCTTCCATTTTATCACAGTGTTGGTCTCCACTCCAAATCTCCATGACTCACAGTGTTGATATGCATGATTGTTGCAGATGCTGCTGTGACCCAAGATGTTCCATTTGTTATTGTTTGAAGCTTCATGACTATCATTATGACCAACAGCAACACCATTGACCAATTTTAGGCGCCCTTGTGCTGCAGAGCAGAGTATGAAAACTAAGCTCGGAACAAGAACCGTTCTTCTCCACAGCAAGAAGGCCATGGCTGAATGTTTTCACTGGAAGGAAGAACACAGAACTGAATGTCTCGTTTATGCAATGTCCTGAGTACTTATTCCAATCTTGCAATTATAAACACGTGAGACACGATTGGAATTTTTATTTTTTTTAGCATGGCAGCATGTGCAGATGTACCAAATTCTTTCATTTTTGTTTTTTACCTTAAGTTTGCTTTTGCTTGGCATGATGTAAGATGAAAATCTTATTTTATAACATACAAAGATTGAGGGTGCATTTGCATGGATTCTTATTCCAACCTTAGAGCAACGACAAAGACTGACAGACAGACAAAGACTGACAACAAAACCGATACCTACTGAGTAGTAGTTACAGCCGTTTAAGAAGATAAAATTTAGTTTTACTGAACTTTATCTATCAAATCAGTTTCAAAATTCTTATTACTGGAATTTATAACTCAATTTAGTAGAATGCCCAAACCTTTACTACTAAGCTTTATAATACATAAACAAGAATACTGCTATTCATCTTACCATCTTACTTTCTGCAAGTAAAGAAAGTAATACCTGGGCACATAAGCAATTAAAACAATGTGATAAGTTGGCACATAAGAAAATGACCGTTTTGTGCAGCAACATAACATAACTTTGTGATAATATAACACCTCTACTCCCTAATTAATACTTGGACCCATAAACAATAAGGACCATGTGATCAAGTTAGAAACTGTTTTTTCATCTTAAAGGTGACATATTGACTAAGACTTACACAACATATAGCTATAAGTCAAATAATAATATTCTATGGCTCATAGGTATGAGCCACTAAACCAAAATTATTCCAACATTCCACGAGATACACAGGTGTTCCAAAGTTGCATAGCACCCATCTGATAGCAACAATCATGCTAAAAACTTACCTTAGTTTAATGATGGTATATGCCACAAAAGAATTTTGCTTCCCATAAAAAATGCAACAATGACATTAAAGGCTTATCCTTAGCATGTAATGTATGGTTCAGAAGTAGCTATCACCTTCCCTGAAAGATGATGAAGGATTTGCCTTATCTTGAACATGTAATGTATGGTAAAGAAATAGCTATTACCTTCCTTAAAAGATGATGAAGGATTTGCTTTGTCCTTAGCATGTAATAATGTATGGTTGAGAAATAGCTATCACCTTCCTTAACAGCTGATGAAGGATTTGCCTTCTGTTTTTTTTTTAAGCCAAATACCCTTATCGGGGGCAATATGCCAAGAAGCTATTACCTATTCCATGACCACTTAAGAGACGGTTAAAAAACTTTGAGACGTAAAAACTTTCTTTTTCGTTAGTTAAAATCAGCAACAAAAGGTATCATTTCATGAAAGATCCTCTCCAATCTCCATCTCATGCCTCAACCACATGTTTTCTAAAAGTTTCTCTTTTTCTGGAAGTCACGTTCCATGAAAACGCAGTAATCCACCCATGGATAAAAGAGCGTCGTCGGCGTCTTTTACGGATTGACTGAATGTTGTCCTAAAGCTTGTCCTAGTCACGTGTGACATGTTTCAAAATTACTTTATTCCCCAGAGCATTTTGTGAATTTGACATCCTCTTGTTTTTTTATGGTGCAGGTAAAAATTAAAGTTTCATGTTATTTAAAACAAGCCTTTTAAACTAGGAAGTTATAGTATATTAAATATATATAGCTGTTAATATATACTAGTTTTTCAGCAGCAAAAATAAAATAACTCTAATGAAATGCAAATTGTCAAGCTGAGATACGAACAACATACGTACCCTATTACAATACATCGGTAACGTAGGCGCATTAGGGTAACGAAACGGCAACCAAAAAAGAGAGATGAGGATATGGATATGAATTGCTGATAATTCTAACACTTGACAGAGATATGGATGTGGATATGGATTGCCAGCTTTTTTGTAAAAAATAAAATAAAATCAACGTTTGAGTATCGGTTAGAGTTACCATAGCTCTATATTACCGTTAGTTGAGGTCCGTGTGTTTCATACAAATTTATATGGGAAATTCCTTTATTTTCTTAAAGTGGGTTAATTAGTTTGATGGAAAATTCCTTTGTTTTCTCAAAGTTTGCAGGGAATACATTTTCTTAACCTTTTTTTCTTGTGAAATATCGTTCAAAATAATCAAATTTTCCAAGGGGTAGTGTTGGAACCTAAGATAGGTATAATAAAATAATAATTGAAACATAGGTATACCCTAAGATTTATAGAAGTTTATAACTCAATGCTACTTGGTATACCCTAAGATTTATACCCTAAGACCTAGGGTTACCAAGCCAAGCTCCATATCACTAGGCTAAAACCTTGTTGTTTATAAAACCTTCTTTGAAACACATCATGATAAAAGCTAGTGCTTTCCCTCTTTTTTTTTTTTTTTCTACTTTTCTCTTCAAAAATAATCTCTCTATTTTTTTTAAACACAACTTCAAATAATAACACCTTCGTTCAAACACATATCACAATAACAAAAACCCTAATCTGGTGACCTTTTTTTTTTCTTTTTTACCATTTCTCTGTCAAAAAGATAACCCTTTTTGTAAAACACACCTCCAAATAGTAACACCTTCTTTGAAAGGCATGTCATGGTACTAGATACCTTTAACCAAAAATTTATAAAGAGTTTAGATTAACCTAAATATCATACAAATCCCAAATGCTTTTTTCCTCCCACTTTTATCTTAAAAAATAATCATGTTTTAAAACATTACTACTTAATCTAAAAGGCATGTACCTTTAATCAATGGTTCATAAAGAGTTTAGACGAACATAAACATCCTATTGACCCTAACCCCCCTACCATCCTTAACAAGGAAAGATGTTGGAACCCAAAACTTATTTTTAATAATATTTACCTCTCTACCCCAACCTAAAGACATATAGTCAAGTTAGAATTTTATAATTTAACATTACCCACTTGAATTGAACCCATAACTTAGAGCCTCCAAATCAAGAGTCCTACTACCCCTAATAAAGAAACTAACAAAATTGAAAAGTTATAAATAAATTAAGAAAAAAAGCAAAACAACTAATTATGATTGCTACCAAACTAATAACACCACCGGTATATTCAAAATCCCCTACAATACCCTATATCAAGGCTGAAAATTGATGCCTATATGCCTATTTTTGGGATTTTAAATGGCAAAATAAAGTTAGAAATTTTAAAGAATCCTATAGCTAAATAGTCATTTGTCAATGGTACTTATATTTATTAAGCATGGGTTGTTGACCAATTGGTTAGCTTGCATAGCTTTGTACTCACAAGTGTTGGGTTCAAAGCCTAATACTAGCATCCCCCTTTGCACTTATTACACATTTGCAATGTTGTTAGCCTAGGGGCATGTCCTAATCTAGTATATATAACTGGTAATAAAGAAGTGTTAGCCTATTGGTATGGGTAGGCCATAGATTCAATTCTACTAGGTAGCACAAAGTTATAAACTTTTATAAATCTTGGGGTATACCTATGTTTTACTTTGGTTATTAAGTACTAACACTAAGGTGTACAACTATTAGATATAATTGGTAAAAGTATATATTGCTACATATATTTTTTTTCAATTTACTATACAAGATTTTAAAGTGTTGTCAATCTACTATGGACCAAGTTAATTATTAAGCTAAAGTTGTCACATTTCAAATGGAACCTAAAAAATTGAAATACTTTCTATACACTACTTTTTTATAAGGCATCCCTGGCCCACCTAGGGCTCTCAAATACATGTTCTTAGGAGATGTTCAAACCTAAAATAAGTCAAACATAGGCACACTAGAAGATAAATAGTCCAATTAGAACTTTCAATAACTTAGCATTATCCACTAGAATTGAACTCCTAATTTGGAGCTTCGAAATCAAGTGCCTTACTAATAGACTAATACCTCATTATCATTGTATTGTACACTTTTGACTTAAGTTACATCCAAAAAACAACACTTAAGATGAAACATCAACATACACCATCCCACTCCTTCCCCCCTCCCACAACCTCCCCCTCCTTTCCACACTTCCCTCCCACACACACACACACACACAATCTATATGCTATTTTTTTTCTTCTTAACTCCCTTACCACTTGCTAGATAGAATTTGGTAACTCTATTCTACCAGTTTCTATTTTGTCACACCATAAAAGCAATAGTTTACATAAAACGTCAACAATCCCCCTCCTTCTATCAACCACTCCCTCCTCCCCTATAATAACTAACAACTATAAACTACTTTCCCGTCTCCCCCATCTCCCAACTACCCTATCAACTACTTCCCCCTCCCCCATCAAGTAACAATGAATAACTAATAATTATAAAATACTTTTCCCTCTCCTACCAACTAACAACTAATAACTAACATATTTTTCTAATGCAACCTTGATATTGATGAGTGGTGGAGTAGTCCAACACCCAACCATACAAGTCACAAGTGTCCACATGTGACCCAATTGTAATATGTGGATGAGGGAATGTGAATATGCTAGTAATTGATTTAAGTATGTGACTATTGTCTTCCCATGTGGAGCTAGTGGAATCTAATTGTATGGTTTAGCTCATCATGAGGTATATGATAACTAATGTTGAGTGGCCATTATGACTCCTATGAAACATGGTGAAAATGGAAGTAATTCCTAAGTCTAAGTAAAACAAGTAAACAAATCTAGTCTAGCCTATGCGATAAGTATCCATTCTTGATTTTCTATGCACACCTTTGGGCTTCATATAAGTGTCACTGGATTACCAAGGGTTACACTATTGGGTGTGCTAGGTAGTAACACTATTGGGCTTACCAAATGATTACACTTAAGTGATTGAAATCAGTCGTACTCATTCCACTTAACATAAACAAGTAAAGTAAAGTGTACTTTGTAAAAGTAAAACATTAAGCTAGAAAATAGGAAATATCATTCTAAGTAAAACAGGAACTAGGAGAATGCTACAATAGTATGAATTAGCTCGATTTTTATTGTCAGTCACACTTGTGCCCAAGTACAAGATGTTCAAACAAAGACATTGCTCACTAGATCACACTACACGACAAGCATTCAAACTTCTAATTACTAAGTCTAAGTGCATAAAATGAAATTGTCAGAGTTTTGCTATTAGTGGAAAATTGTTGTGGACCATGCACCTAAGTGCTATATTTATAGACTAGCATGCACCTCGAGACATTGTATCAATGATGACGTATCACATGAAGCAACATTGGATCAACAACATCATTGATATGATGTTGTTACTACAATGTCCTTGCACTTCAAAAATTAACTTTATCATACTTCCACGATTGACTAGAAACTCATCCTCGAGTTAAAACAAAATGAGGGTAGAGTTCCTTACAAAATTGGGAGGTAGATTCGACATGACATAACTAATGGACTATTTACAAGACATTGAATGCCATGGTGGTGTTTTACAAAATTTGGACACAATGCTGTGAAAAAACAACAAAACAAAATAAAAAATGCTTGAGATAGCTTGATGTAGCTTAAGTGGTGCCTAGTGGTAATGGCTCTTTCATCAGTTGCTTTCCCTTATCATCAAGCTTTTGAAATTTGTATCTATTTAGGAATGCTTGAAATTTTTCCTCCTCTATATGTGGATCATGTATTGTCCATACTAATTGAGAAATGTGTGATGGAGCCAATACATCCAATGAACATGGTAGTTGCGGAAACATTTGATTTGCTTTCACATATCATGTTGCAAATTGCCTTCTTTCCTCTTCAAATGCCTTGGCCTTGGTTCTTAATTCTTGATAGTCAGAAATTCTTCTGGCTAGGTTTGTTGCAACATCTTTCTATCCTTTATAGCCAACCTTAACTCCTTCTAATTTAGAGTTTTCCACATGTAGCTTTTGTAGGACATTGTTTCTATTTGCAAATTCCTTTTCATACAATGCGTACATGGCTACTACTTGCTTTTCTAGCTCATTTCTTTGCCTACCTACTGTTAAGGTGGCCAAGTTAGCATACCATACGTTTACTAACCCTATGTATTTTTTTAGATCTTCTATCTGTAGGTCTTTATTCTTAATCTCCTCTTGGTGGACATGAGCCATGCTATCCAAGATAGGCTACCAGTTTGGATTCTGCATTGATATGGAGTTGATCTAGGCTTTAGCCATTTGGATTTCTTTTTCATTAATTTGTTTATACATGCCCACTTGATCGTAGAAGTGTTCTTTAAGCCTTTCATGCCTTTTTTCTCCATTTTGCCATGTGCTTATTTCTATGGTTGATTTTTGTCTTATTGCGCATACCTACTCCATTGAAAGTGTTCTATTTTCTCATGCAAGGAGGCTCATATCTTGGTTTATCCTCATTAGTTATTCTCTTAACTGATGGATGCTCTCTTCAAGAATGTTTTTCTACTTTTCCACATTGGTCAACCTAGCGTTGTCTATAGTGAGTTGCTTATTTTCTTCTTGCAATGTGGTGAGGGCCTTGATGTGTGCATACATTTGGGATTTAGCCACTAAGGCACTCCACACAAATTTCTCCTTTTCTTTCTCCATCCTCATATTATGATCTATGAGGTGGTTGATATGTTTAGTTCTAAATTGAGCTAGCTAGTTAAGTGCCACAAATTGAGTGGGATCTCTTCTTTTAGCTCTCAAGGTCACGAGCTCTTCTTATAGTCTGTTGACTTCATTTTTTGCATGTTTGCCTTGGTTTCTGCTATGACTAGTTTACCTTTTATGGCTATGAGCTTAGATTGCATTGTAGTGATATTGTTGGGGATATCAAAGAGGTTATGCATGACTTGCCCTATCTATAGTAGTCTATTAAGAATGTCCTCATGATTGGCAAGTCATTAAGGAACCAACTAACATTTTTGCTTCTCTAGTTTTAGTTAGGTTTGATGGTGGTACAACAAGTACTTTAAATGATTCCTTGATGTGATCATTGATCACTTTTGTTTCTCTTATTGCATCTTGGTGCTACATTACCATAATCGTGGCTCCTTATCCTATTTCAAGCATCACTTGGAATGATGCAACATTCTCACAGATTTGTTATGACCACTCTCCCCCTCCTCTTGATTGTAATGAAATTTGACCACTAGCAAGATTAGTTAATATTATTGGCCTAGATGCATCATCAATTACCTTGTACAAATTGGCTTCTTCATGTGTTCCTAATTGACACTCTCTACAATTTTCTATAGATGACTCATTGATGGTTAAAAATCCTATAGCAGCGGTGGTGGAACTTGCTGCTATTGTTGTTGCTCTTACTATTGCTGTTGTTGATTAATGGGTTGTTGGGTACTAAGTCCTACTTGTTGCTCCTGAACAATGGATTAAATAGTTTTAGTAGGAGTTAAGCCTGTTGCTCCCCCAGTACCTACTTGTTTCTCCACTTGATCCTTCTTTGGCAACATTGACTTGGACTTCTTAGCATAGAAGGCACTTTGAGCTTTTCTCAAGACATCATTGTTGTAGCCTAAGATGCCTTATTGTTTGCATAATTTCTAGATTAGGCAAGGGAATGTTAGTGTAAGTTTCCCCACCTTCCTCTCTTCAAATTGTTGTTGAATTTCAAGGAAGTAGAGGTGTGCAGGGTTGGCATTAAATTTTCCCATTAAACTAGCACTTCCTCTTGCCACATATGTAGATATTCTATTTAATCTTTTTGTCGGGAATAGGTGATAAGTGCCTATCTTAAAAATAAATTTTCTCCTCTATAGTTAGTTTACTATATTCCTTGTCCTCTTGGCCATAGGCTCTATGCAACCACAATCTCTTGGCATTAATATTAGATCTTGTTAAGATTTGTATGATTTTGGGCCCTTCATTGGGTAGGTTAAGAGCCTTAGCTATCACCTCAATTGTATAAGGTACAGAAATTCCTTCAATCTTTACTATCGTATCTACTTATCTATTTTTCCAAAAGTGTAAAGTCTCTCCTAGGTACCACTCCCCACTTGTTATTAATGTGGGCCACAAGGGACATGATTAGAGTTGAGTTTTAATAGCATCTAAGGAAAACTCCATGAATCAACCCAAGTTTAGCTCCATAATCATAGTTGACATGATGGATTTCTCTTGAATAGCTTGAAGGTATTCAGGTGACAGCGTGAGGAGCTATCCTTGTTTTGGTGTTGGTGGGGCCTCAACTTTAGCTTGGGCAGATTGCTTAGTAGTAGGTGTCTACTGATGAATGTTAAATGATTATGCTTCTTGCTCTTCTACCTGTGGAGTTTGATCACCAGTGTGGCCTCTTCCTTTGCCTCTTAGCCTTTATCTACCTGGTTGTGGGAGTTCTCCTTGTGCTCCTCTTTTTGGGGCCATCTACAATCAATAAAGGTTTGAAATTAGTCAAATGTCTATATTGGTTTTGAATATTCTTCACTTTGCTCATTCCTTTGGTTAGATCAAATATTTATTATCTTAAGATTGCAGAGTTAGAAAATTTTTTAAATAAAACCCCTTAAATGTTATGTCATATACTTAATAATTTTCCACACTTAATATCTCATTAGCTCATAACAACTTAGAATAGATCAGAATGGGTTATTAGGAAGCTTTATTAATCATTTGGTGTAATCAAATTAAGTTTTATTCATATTCTATTTCACTTATTCTTGAAAACTATCCTTCGGAGTTAGACAAATTTTGAAAAAAGTACTCAGATTTTTCTTGATATAATCCTCCCATGACTAAGATGAGCATCCCATGATCAAATATACTCAAAAATCATGAAAATTGGAGTTATGGAGGGAAAGCTATGGCTTGTGAAGGTTGGTGTTTTAGAGCTCAAGAGAAAATTTGAAAAACTCCTTGGTTGCAAATGAGACAAATCCAAAAATTTGGCTAAGTATCCATGGATATATATATTATTTAAGCTACATGACATTGTTGATAGGACATCAAATCAATGATATTTGAGGGCCTCATGCATCGTATGAATGACGTCACTGCAAAAATTTTAAATTTTTGCATTTGATTTTTGATGAAAAAATGAGTTAATCCATGTGGTAAGAAGATAGCAGGATGTCCTAAAGGGTCTTGGAGTAGATAGGATGCTCTAGTTGTGAAAAATAGGCATTGAAAGTTTATTAAGAAGGAATCTTAGGCCATGAAATTTTATGAAGTATTTTGGATGGATAAGAAATGGGTGATGAAGTTTTATTATCCAATTGGAGTTCAAGGTGATCAATGAAGTTTTTGATTGAGTTATTCATTATTCTAGAAGGCACAAGATGATCTGGAATTTCTTTTTGGGTATAAGATACAATAGTTATACAAGTGGATCCTGCCTAAAGCAGGATCCAACCCTTAGTGCCCTTATATAACCACACCTCAAAGTGTCTGTGGGCACTTAAGGAGTTAAATGTAATGCATACTTGTCTAAAAAAACACACATGTTAGCATCATCACATTGGAAAAATTTCACTATGCTACACAAAACCATAAGTTATGATTTATTGTACAGTGAACTAGAATGGATTATAGAAGGGATTGTTGAAATTAGGACATGAGGTGTCATACCATAGGCCTAATGAATTCTTTTGTTTTATCAGTGGTTAAGATAATCATTAGCCTTTCTGTCCAAGATTCAAACCAAGTCTAGACCACATTCCAACAACATCACATTGTTTCATCTCTTGGATTCACAACTATAAGACTACCACCATTGCAAGGAGTATCATCACTTGACGTATTGTTCAAGGGAGGAGTTTATTCATGACACTTTTTTTATGTTTTAGATTTCTAAGAAGTTGCCTACCTTCAGGCATGGGTAACATGTCTTTCTAGTGGGATCCCTAGAAATTTATTCTAGTGCACTTTCATCTTTTATTTTTTTAATTGTGTTAACCTTACGAGAGGACTTCCTTCAGCAATGGGTAACATGTCTTTCTAGTGACATGGTAAGGTAGCACTTATTTTACTCTCATTTCCATTTTTCACTAGATCTACAAGGATATAATACAATCTAAGCAATAGGATAGGACTAATAGAAGTGATCCAAGAGAATCCAAAAATCCCCTTAATGTCACACCCTTGAAATTCCTATTTAGTTCTTCACTTTTTTCTCTAGGCATAATGATCACAAGTTTATTCCTAGTTTTAGGATGGAAAAGAATATCATAATGGCCATGGTAATAACTTCTTATTATTGGAATGGATGGATGGATCTTGTGGTCTCACTATACAAATAATCAGTTCCTTATGATTCGATAACATAGAGAAATCTTCACATTAGTTGCAACTACATCTTGCCTTATTCTTGTGTTTCATTATGAAGTTAACAAAAATATACACAAGTAAAATGTAAGCAAGGAAGGAAAATTGTAAAAAAATGGTAAAAAATGAAAAGATGAAAAGAATGAAAAATTAGTAAGAATGAAAAAATGTTAAAGAATTGAGAAATTATTAAGAAATTTAAAAGTATAAAAGAATGGAAAAATGTATAAAGAAATGTGAAAAAGTGAAAAGAAAGTGAAAATTTCAGCAAAGTACCTATGGGTCTAGATGAACATCCCCATGACTATCATTAGGATCGGTCAAATGAAAGAGAGAACAAGTAGAAGATTGTTGGGTAGATTCCTTGGAATATTCATAATAGAATTTGACTTGTTGGATGTTAGCAATAATGAGATTTTATGGATAGGATGGGTGGTAGATATGTAAGGTACCTAATAAATAAGTGGCTTCAACAATGTATGGTCCCTTCCAAAGTGTCTGAAATTTGGCTTTTTGGGGTAGATGATTAGGATTATAGTAAAGGACCTTATCACCCAGTTGTATAGTTACTTGCCGTATGCATGTATCATGCCTAAGTTTGGAGTAATGCTTGTGTACTTCATTACTCATGAATGCTACAAGCTTATTTTCATCTAAGAGGTTTAGATTCATGAGGCGTTCTCAATGGGCTAAGCTCAAATCAATGTCAAGTTGGTCGGTAGTAGCTAGAGTGTGGAGCTTTGCCTAGATCAGAAGCATTGGTAACTTGCCATAAACTAACTCATATGGTGAGTATCCTATAGGTAATTTCCAGAATGTCCTATAGGCCCATTGAGCATCATTTTGTTTAGTGCTCTAGTCTTTTCTAAACCTACTAACCTTCCTAGTGAGTATCCTAGTAATCTCTTAGTTAGTTACTTTGACTTGACCATTTACTTGAGGATGATATGGTGTTGTTATTTTATGGTTCATCCCAAGTTGTTGCATGAGCTTTTTAAATGTAGCACTAGTGAAGTGAGTCCCATTATCTGATATGAGAATTCTTGGTACTCCAAATCTACTCACCATGTGTTGTTGGAAGAATTTGGTAGTTGTATTTGCTATATAGTCTTTTACTACTACTACCTCTCCACATTTTGTGCAATAATCTAGTCATAATTATGTATGCTTTTCCATTCAACATTGGCATTATGGGTCCCATGAAATCACTTCCCCATATGTCAAATGGCTCAAGTGGCTATATCCAGTGTTGTGGCCCTTCATTTCTGGCCATTATTCCTCCATCCTTTTGGCATTTTTCACAAGATTGTGCAAACTTGTGGGTGTCTCAGAATAATGTAGGCTAAAAGTAGCCTACCATTATTAGTTTGAGTGCCATTCTATGCCCCACGAAGTGGCCACCACATGGGCCTTCATGGATGTCTAGTAAGACTCTCTATTGGCCATACTCTAGCACATACCATCTAATTAGCCCATCTGCACAAATATTGTACAAATTTCCATTGATTTCAATATATGTTTTTGCTCTTTGAAGGAATTGTTCTCATTGTTTTTTACTTCAATTGGCAGGAAGCTCTTGTGTTGATAAATAAGTCAAGTATTCTATTGTCCATGGCTTCCCTATTAAATTTATAGCCTTTACTATTTTGGTAAATAGGTTTTCATTGGAGAACTGATTAGATAAAGGTTCTACATGATCTTGGAAATCCCACATTAGCCTCAATAAATGATTAGCTAGAATGTTTTTTGTACCTTTCTTATCAATCATTGTGATGTCAAATTCTTGTAGGATAACGAGTCATTTAATCACCCTAGGACTAACCACTAGTTTGTTCATGAGAAATTGGATGGCACTATGATCAGTATGGACATAAATTTGGTACCCAAGCACATCCTATCTAAACTTCTCAAGCATGTACATCATTGCCACTAGCTCCTTTTCTATTTTGGTGTACTTCAGTTGTATCCTAGTTGATGAGTTGTTGTTTGTCGACACATTTTGTACTACGTCGATGAGGCCTTGTCGACGTAGTGTCTGTCCATTGCCTATAAATATGCACCTATCAGCCACATTCATGGAGAGTCTAGATTTTAGTAGTAGCAAAGCTGTTGCATTTTTTCTATTTTGAAAGTTAGAATTTTTCCCTGAGTGCCTATAGTAGGAGTAATTGAGTGTACAGATCTTTATTTAAGCATTGTTGTACCTAAGCATGATAGTGTGTGTGGCAATAAAGCTGAGCTTTTTGATAAACCTTCTAGCACTTTGGATAGATTAGCTATTTTATTTATGCATTTAATGTTTTTAATTATTTATTAAATGCTTTTAATTAGTTATCAAACATTTTTCGGTTATTACATTAATGAAATAATTAAGCGAGATAGATTACACACATAAGTACAATTGCTTTGACCATAACACATATTCGCTTGGTAATCCTAGCAACATTATTGCTTGGTATGCCTAGTAGAGTAGTGTTTGGTCACCCAGTAGTGGGTACGTGGGTTCAAGATGTGTACGAAAAGTGGGAATGGATACTTATGTTAGGATTAGTTTAATGTTTAGTTAATTAGTAATTTAAATTAGTTAATTAAACTCCTTTTTATCTACATTTCAAACACCAAAATATAAAATACAAAATGATAAAAATTGGATGCCTCAGTACACTTAATCATACCAATGTACATCACAAGTATAATTGGGAGGACAATGATTGACCTTAAGGCTAGATTCACTTTCTAAAGGGCTAGTGCACTAGAAATGATAAAGTTCATTAAATTTGATTAGATTGCACATGAATGCTTTGTGATTTGTATGGTTGGGCATAGGGGTATCTCATTGCTCATCATTGGCATCATTGTCAGGGACTTTGTTTGTGGAGTGTGCGCTATTTAGGTCTAAGTGGATACCACTAATATCATTGTATGAACCTAAAGGTCAATAACATTCCCACTATACATAAATTATAAAAGCACACTGACAATTTCATTTTGTTTTACAAAATGTCTTCTTCTTCTCGTAAGCCTAAAGATACTAAACCACCAATGCCATAGGAATGCAAGGTGGTATACACTCATCTAGATGAGTTTGTGCTAAATTTCACCTTCATCTTACATCAGGATGAATAGATGCAATAGTGTGATATGGAGGGCAACGTTATTTTTCCCCTTGATAGATTTGTGCTCTGAATGCTATTTAAACCCTATAGCAAATCTTTATGAAGAGTACGTTGTGGATGGATATGATACTCGGAACTATTGTCCCGCTGAAACACAATGTAAGTAAGATAAACATTAGGAGAGGCTCCATGAGGTCACAAAGGGGAAACATTACACTAAATCCTTGTTCTTACTAGATCAAGAGAATAACGAGGATCCTTCCTTAGAAGGTTCTCAACATTAATATTCTCCACCTCCTGTTACTAATGGTAAGGGTGTGAACTTGACCTTGAAATCAACTATTCATAAATCAGGTTCAAGAAAGAGTGATAGCCAAGGTAGGGACTGGGGTGAACATCACAATAACAAGGGATCTAATGATGGTGATCGTAAAAAGTGTAAGAGTGGTGGTGGACATTATGGTGGTGGTGGTAGTCCACCTTCCTCTTCATCCTCTTCATTTGATTCTAAACATTCCTCTTCATTTGATGGTTCTCATTGAAGCTGCTATCAAAACAACTATGATGAAGGTGATTGACAAAATAATAATGATCATGAAGGCCACCAAAATCGAATGGGTGGCTGAAACCATCATTAGCGTCATCAACGCAGTGATGATGATGAACCATTATTGGAACTCAAACTATGCTTAACATTGTGGAGGTAGTGATAATACCAACTAGGAATATGAAGGATAGTTGGATCAAGCACTTAGATATGAACAATATCCCAAGATTTGAGAGGGGATACAATTCTAATTTGCAAACACATCTACAAANTGGAGGTAGTGATAATACCAACTAGGAATATGAAGGATAGTTGGATTAAGCACTTAGATATGAACAATATCCCAAGATTTGAGAGGGGATACAATTCTAATTTGCAAACACATCTACAAAATTTTCAAGATGCCTGTGCCTTATAGAACATAGAGAACAAGTGGTAGAAACTAAAGCTTTTCCCAAGGACACTCATTAAGGAAGCTAAAAGTTGGTACCAATCCATAGAATTGGAATCTTTTTGAAGATGGAGTACCATGTTAGAATTGTTCAATGAAAAATATCAAACATACTCTAGAGTTTCTAACTTGAGAAGGGAAATCCAAGGCTAGAAAAAAGGAGCACATGAATCCTTGGATGCTACCATGGCCCAATACTATTCACTCTTACATAGATGCCCTTGCCATGATTACTCTCAAAGGGAACAACTTCGCCACATCATAGATGGGCTCAAAGCAGAAACAAGAAGAACCCTTGGGGTGTATGCCCAAGAAAGGTTGTCTAAACTGAGAGCTCATCATATCCAAAGGCTAATTGAGTAGGTAGCAAAAGAATAAGGTGAGATACGAAAAAGGGAGAGTGCTAAAGAATATAATAGGAACCCATCCATCAGAAAATGAAAGGTCTGATTTTGTGATGAGGACAAGTCACCACTTAATGAAGTGATGAATAGAAAGACTTGCCTATCCAAAAATCTATTTCTAACATTTCAGCCAAGATTGACAAGTTATGAAACTCTTTAAATGAAAAGTTTCAAATCACTTTGAAGATTGCTGAAGAATCCAAAGAGCAAAATAGCGATCGTAATCATAGATGGAAAAAAGAAGCTGAACGTGCCTACCAAAAAGGTAAGGGCAAGGCCATTGTAGTAGAGGAAGTTGTGGAGTCTAACTTTGATGATAAAACTAAATGTGAATGTGACATTTGTCAATATGAACATCCAAAGGAATGCTACCCTATGGTGTTAGACTTACAAGGCTCTAGAGTGTATGCATTAAATCCTCACCTAGCACATAGAAAAGATCCAAGATGATTAACTTACCCTCAAGGCAGCCCAAGGTAGTTCCACTAACAGCAATAAGCTTACTACCCAGGTGGAACTCCTCCATAACCTTATGAATAGTACCAATAATGATACTAACCACAATTGTGGGGAATGCCACCACCAAGGTAGTAGTACCTTTATAAGCAACTAGATTCATATGGGTACTATGTTCAGTAACCCATCTCCCCTAGAAGTTTGGCAAGTCATGCATCATTCTAGCATCACTATTACCCTCCAAAGTACCACTAAACACATTCACCATCTACTTGAGGGAAAAACCCATCTCTATATCCTTATCATCCTCCACATCCCTCTACACCTACACCTCCACCTTCAACTCAATTACCTCCTACTTCATCCATGCAGGGTGAAATTTCTTCACAACTGTAGAAACAAAATGTTACAAGGGTTGTACACTCACAACTAGTTTTTCAAGCAAGTGGTCTAGATAATCGATTAAGGAAATGACCTTTCTTTTGGCCTAGTAGTCCTCTTTAGCCCTCACAACCTACTTCAACTACTCACCATGCATCTCCAGTTCCCTCATCCTTTGAATCAAATACCTTCAAGCACCCTTCAAACCAAGTGTCACCTAGGATCTACACTGTAATGCTAACTCATGCTATTTCTGACGAGATCAAGGTTGACAACCTTCCTACAAAAAGATTTGATCCAGGAAGTCCACTCATCTTTCTATAGATTACCAAACAAGAGCCATGCAAGGCTCTTCTTGACTTTGGTTTCAGAGTTAACCTCATCTCCCATGATATGTACAAAGCCTGGAACCTACCACCTCTTAAGAAGAGCAACATATATTTAGAATTAGCAAATTGGTTGATTACTATTCCTTTGGGATTAGTAGAGGACATTATGACCACAGTCTGTGGGTTGTCCTATCTTGTTGATTTTCTGGTAATCAAGGTGGAAAACTATAAAAGTAACTTCTCCATCATCATGGAAAGGGCTTGGTCAAGCATGGTTGATGTGTAAATGGGTATAAGGGACCTATCTCTTGAAATATCTAAGGAAAATGAGTTAGGAAAAATTGAGAAGAAGCATATTTCAAGCATTGCATATAGCAATAATAGGTGCAATTGTGTGCAAAAGATTTGGTCAATCAAAAGCACATACATTAAGGCATGTAGTAAGTGTGCACAAGATATTAATATTCAACTGTGTCTATATGCAGCAACCATAAAGTAGGAGGGCAGCCAATGACTAATAGCTGATTTAGATAGTAGCATAATATGCATGGAGCCAACTGAGAGTCTAACATGTGCATATGTTGAAGGTATGGAAAAAATTGAACAAGTTCATTCCCAACTCTCTAATGAAGATGATGATACCTGTTGGGGAGAGTTGGAGATCCCTAATCACTTCAAGTAGGAATCCTTAGAACTAAAAACTTTATCGGCCAGTATGGAATATGAATTTTTAAAGAATGGTAAACTAATCATCATTAATGCCAAACTTGCTCCTGAACAAAAAGAAAAATTGTTGAAAGTGGTGAATAAATGGTCAATAGCTTTTGCTTGGTCATATCCAAAGCTGACAGGTATTGATCTAAGTATATGCCAGCATCGCATCTACATTGACTTGACCATGAATCTTAGAAGATAGCCAAAGAGGTGGCTAAACCCCAAATTGAAGCAAATTGTTAGGGAGGAGATAGAGCAACTCCTCAAGATAGGCTTTATCTATCCAATGGTAGATAGTGAGTGGGTTAGTCCACTTGTAATTGTATCAAAGAAGGATGGTAAATGGTGGGTTTGCATTGACTTTAGGTTAAATATTAAAACATTTAAGGATCACTTTCCTTTTTCATTTGTGGATCAAGTATTAGACACCATATCCAAGCATTGTTATTATAGTTTCTTGGATAGTTATAGTGGCTATAACCAAATACAAATTTCACCATAAGACCAAGCCAAGACAACATTCACAAGTCCTTGGGGGACTTTTGCATATTGTAAGATGCCATTTGGCCTATGCAATGCCCCTGCAACATTTTAATGCTTGGTCATTAGTTAACAATAGATCAGTAGTGGTGTTGAAGTCTTCATGAATGACTTCTCCACCTATGGAGCTGCCTTTGAGCAAGCCTTGGACTAACTTGAGCAAGTATTAAAGAGATGTGTTGAGAAAAACCTATGGCTCAACTAACAAAAGAGCCATCTCATGGTCCAAGAAGGCATTGTGCTAGGGTAGTGAATTTCGCAGAAAGGGATTGAGGTAGACCTAGAAAAGAAAAGGTTCATCTAAGGAATAACATGCAAACTAGACATTGTTAAAGATATTAGGTAATTTTTTGGATACACTTGTTACTACTGATGCTTTATTGAGAATTTCTCTAAGATTGCAAAGCTGTTGGTAGAACTTACAAATAAAGATGCACCTTTCATTTGGACCAAGGAATGTGAAAATGCATTCTAACAATTAAAAGAGAACTTGTAGAAACACCAATCCTACGAGCACTAGATTGATTCAAACCATTCCATATCATGATAGATGTATCTAACTATGCTTTGGGAGTAGTACTCACATAGATGGATGATAAGAAAGATCCATATTATATCCATTGCACAAGTCTAAGCATTATTGGAGGATAGTTAAATTACACCACAATGGAGAAGGAATTAATGGTAGTGATGTACGTGTTAGAAAATTTTAGACATTATGTGCTAGGTTACAAAGTATTTATAGATACAGACCATAGTGTAATTCGCTTCCTTATGAATAAGCTAACAGTGAGCTCTCATGTTATATGGTGTCTTGTGATCTTACAGAAATTTGATCTTACTATGGTAGGTCAAAAAGGGATTGAGAATGTGGTTGTTGACCATATTTCTTGCTTAAGATGGGATAATAAAGAGGAGGAGAGCTTGCTCTCTGACTAGTTTCTAGAAAAACTCTTCTTTACTGGAGCAATAAATGAACAAATGCCTAAAAAAGAAATATGGTATAATGGCATCCTCACATATCTTCTCACTCAAGAGATGCCACAAGACTTGAATTTTAGGAAAATACAAGGTGTGTGCTGATGGCTTGGTTCATTGGTGTGTCCTTAACGAAGATCAACTACGCGTTCTCCAAGATGCTCATGAAGGACCTTGCGGAGGCCACTATGTAGAGAGACGCATGACTAGAAACATCCTGATGGCAGGATACTATTGGCCCACAATCTTTAGGGATGCCCACTAGTTTGTCAAGTCTTATGAATGTTGTCAATGTGATGGGGGGATGACTTCTCATATGGATGGTCTTCATCAGTGGATTCAACCACTACAACCTTTTGACATATGGGGCATTGACTTCATGGATCCCATCACACCCATGTCTAACAGGAAAGTGTATATTATAGTAGTAGTTGACTATTGTACAAAATGGGCTAAAGTAGCAATCGTTATAGATTGCACATCATCCATTGCCACTAGATTTATAAAAAAACATATTGTAAATAGGTTTGGGGTGCTGCGTTCACTAATTTCTAATAATGGGACTCATTTCACAGGTGCCACATTTAGAAAATTAATGCAACGCTTGGGGGTAGCATATAAATTAACAACACCTTACCACCCCCAAGCCAATGGTCAAGTAGAGGTAACCAACTGGGAGATTACAAAAATATTAACATGAACCATTAGCAAGTATAGGAAGGATTGGAGCACAAAACTTAATGATGTTCTCTAGGCTTACCGATCAACTTGAAAATTTCCTATTGGACATTCTCCCTATGAGTTAGTGTATGGAAAACTTCCAATGGTTTCAATTCAATTTGAGCTCTATACACTCTCAACGGCCTATGAACTAAACGTTGACCCAAGTTTAGCACAAAAGGAAAGATTGATCAATTTGAATGTGCTAGATGAAAATTGCTTAGTGGCCCTATCTTAGAATGAGGTGAATAAGGCATTCAGCAAGCAACGCCATGACCTTAGAGTTAGGAAAGTAAAGTTTCAACTAGGAGATAAGGTCCTCTACTGGAACCCCATAGATGTACCTAAAAAGGAAAAATTTCAAACATTGTGGAAGGGACCTTATATAATTGATCAAACCTTTCCCTCTGGGGAAATGATAATTTACAAACCTGATAGCATAAATATAAAGTAATTGGTCAATATCCAACGAGTCAAACCTTTCCTAGAACCAAGATTGGCTAGTGTAACTATTGCCTCAACAGATGGACATGCATGTCTTATTATTTTGGATCTCCTCCTTCCAACTCAATCATGGGGGAGATGGCCATCTATGCTAACCATTACCATGGCCTCTCAGTTTTTCTACCTTTTTATTTCTCACATTTTTGATTTTAGAAATTTTTGATTTTGAAAATTTTCTAATTTTATATCATTTTTAATACCTTTAAAATTTCTTGCTTATTTTACACTTTCTTATATATTTTAATATATTTTCTTTCTTTTGTTTCTTTTGATTAAGTGTGATATTTTCTCATTTTTGGTAATAAATCTACTTTATTTTCATAGGACACAATGCTACTGTTGTTGTTTGCTAATGATGATTTGTGCTTAATGTGTGATTATCGATGTTTGGTTTCTATTTTTGAATTTTGATGTTTGATGATGTTGGCATGGTTTATTTTTCATGGAATAGGCAATGAGTTCATGTCATCTACCCATCTAATGAACTCTATGGTTTTCATTATTCTAGGAATTTGAGGTCCCTTTTTCATTAAAATTCTTTTAATCAATCAGTGACCTTGGTAGTTCTAGAATAAAAAAGGATCCAAAGGTTTGTAAAGGGTGTGACTTCAAGGGGACTCAATACTCTTTGTACTCTTCTTCTTGCTCGAGTGCTTGAGTGTTTTTTCATGGACTTCTTACCATTCCATACCACCCAATGATAGGAAGACAAATAATGCATGGTGTGGTTCCCATCATTAAAAAAAATAAACGATGGGAATTCAAAGCACACCTCTTCGATACAAATATGTCCTTGCATGGTGTGGTTCCCATTTCAATAATAATAATAATAATAATAATAAGAAAACATAATGGAAATTCAAAGCACACCCCTTGGACAAATAAAAGGGCTACAAGCATTGGTTATGGCACTCAAAAGACATACACCTATTCCTGAAGGTCCTCTCTAACTAGGGTCCTATCTCTCTCTCACTTCCTATTTCTCTCTCCTTTTTGTGGAATGGTGATTGTCTTGTAGGAAAACTTTTGTTTCTCGAGTGGGTGGATCGGTCTTAGAGCAGCGATGTGAAGTCATTGAAAGTGGATGGCTTTGCTCTGGATTGAGGATGGAACTTCTCAGGTCATTTTAACCACAATTCCACAAGGGACTTCTTATGACCTCAATTTGGAGCTCAATTCCACCTTCTCTATCATCCATCCATGCTGCCATAACTCACCTCACTACTGGGTTCTATGTTATGCTCTATGTCTTAGTTTGAAGTATTGGGATTCTTTAGTGGATTTTTTCGGGTTGGTCCTTAACTTGTCATGATCATTAAATTAACTATGGGGCCCATAGACTCCTTAGCTAAGGTTATGCAAGGGTAAAACGGGCATGAGCCTACTATGGGGAGGATCCACTTGCATAGATTTTGTCTTGAGTAGTTAAGGTTCCCTACCTTTGACATCACTACAATCTTATACTTTGTATTTTCCATTGTGTAAACAACTCAGTACTCCTTAATCTTTCATTGCATTCATCCATTAATTAATTTTTCTCCATTTTTTCAAATTTATGAACTTCAACATCCTCTTATGATTTCATACTATTCTTGGTCTTTTAAGCTTTCATTTAACCCCAATTTCATCAAAAAATTCCTTGTATTTTGAAAGTTTGACCAAAGTCAACTATGGTTAACAACTGTGTCGATGAGGCCTTGGTGATGTAGCTGACTGCATCGATGAGGCCTCATCAACGTAGTGCAAAAATACTATATATAGCATCAAGCACTTTGGAATTTTTTACCATTTTCTCATAACACATGGGGAATTCTTTCAATATTTCAGAGCCCAATACCTTCCAAAGTCCATAACTTTCAAACCATTCAAATCACTCCATTTTTTGATCTTGCACTTACTAGAGGTAAGATTTTTATCATGGGGGTTGCAAACCTTAAGGTTTTTGATGCAATTTTCAAAAAATTTTTCTAACTCCCCGAAGGGTTAGTAACCTTAATCATACATAAACATCAACTTTTTCGAAGTTAACCCTTCTAATAATCTCCGAGATGATTTATCAATGATAAGGCATAAAATAGAAATAAAAATTAAGTTAATTAAATTAGCCATAATCACAACTTAGCCAAGTGTAACTACCCTCAAGAGTTAAGGTATCCCAATTATTTTAAGGTTACTCAATAATTGCTAATCCATGGTTCTATTGTGATTATCGATGGCACCCAAACAAAAATGTCTAGAAGAAGGAGAACCCTCACAACCATAGGAGAAGCAACCTAGAGTTGGAAGGAACCAATAGGTATAAGGCCAAAAACAACAAGAGGCAACTCGTGCAATGGAACCTCTTCGTGAGAAGCCCGAAGTGGAATATGTTTGATAGATTCCAGAAGAAGAAGTGCCTACAGAATAATCCCAATGAGGAGAAGCACTTGGACTTGTGCCAAGGCTTGAGGTCACTTTGACTCAAGCTTGCCTAGACATCATTAAGTCTTGAGAGATCCAAAGATCAATTCTTCAAGAAATAAACTTTAGGCCATTTTTGGAGAAAGCTCCAGAGGATGTCAGGACACAATTGTAAGCCTCTTCCATGTGGCCAATCATCACAACCAGTGGGGAGTGGTACATGGGAGAGACCTATCTCTTCTAGAATAACCAGAGGCTGGGGTCCATTGTAAAAATCAAGGACATTCAAGTGTCCTATTCAGTAGAAGCTATTGCACAAGCACTAAGGTTGCTAGACATTGGAGCATAGTTGGTGGAAATATCAAGAAAAGGTGATCCTAAGGTAAAAAGGGAGTGGATGAGTGATGCTATGGGGTGGACCATAAGGAGTATGGCACACTCACACTAGTGAAGTGAATTTATTTCAAGATTACAACTTATCACCTTAATCCAATAGTGAGGCTAAGTAAGGTGATTACCTTCTCTGCTCTTGCATGCCCTGCTCTAAGTGGAAAATTTCTCGTTAACCTTCCACAACTAATTTATTTGGAGATCAAGAAGCGCTTCAAGGAGAACGAATGTGGAATGAAGACCTTGCCCTTTCCGTACCTTATTAGGAAACTTTGCAAGAGGGTAAGTATTGTTTTCTATTCAAATGAAACTCTCAGGCATGCTCCCTTAGCCTCATGGGAAAAAATTATGAAAGATAAAATTCCAACAACTATTTAGGAAGAGGAGCTGCCACCACCACCACCCACTTAGGAGACAACACCAGAGGCCCATGTAGTCCTTGAGCGTTTGCAACAAATCCAAGAGTAGCTCTTGAGTGAACAAGAGCAGCAAGTAGGAATGAGTGGGGTGGATCCATCTTTGTATTGGCTAGCAATGAGTCACCTTAATGAGGTGGCCCAAATAGTTAGCTAGATGGAGAGGGGTGGTTCCTTTTTCTCTATCCAAAGAACACAACTACCTTCAAGGTTAGATCCCAATGCTTGGGAGGTGATGGTGCCATTAGCAACACATCATCTATTCTCAAAAATCTCTGGGAATGCTACCACTTTCTTGGTGAGGTTAGAGGAAGCTGAAGAGGCAATTGTCTTGGTGATGCAACACCAAGGGTAAGAGATAGCAGCATAAGTGGTAGCTAATCATGTAGCTGAAGCATTGAATGCATCCATAGCATCTATACTAGAAGTATCTACACTCCAAGATATGCAAACATCCGCAAGCATGGTCAGCAAACAACTACTAGAACAACTAGTAGGAATTGGGCAATCGACTCTGAATATCTTTGATCTTCTTTAGAACATCACTGCAACCTAGTTAGAGCTGCTAAATGCAAGGGCTAGATGCATAATTTTGGAGGGGTAACTAGAAACATCCCAAGTGAAAATTCAACGCTTGGCCACAGAGGTTGTTGAACTTTATGCCTGACTTGTAGAACAAGCAATCCTCAACCCGATAATGACAAGTGATGAAGTTATCAAACAGCTTCAAGAACAATTTAAAAAGGCTAAGAAGGAAGCAGTAATGACCATCTTCAAACAATTAGTGGTAGAAATTGAAATGCACTTAATCAAAATGGACTTGAATCAAATGCGTCAAGAAAATGAAGCATTAACCACACAAAATCATTGCTTGAAAAATGTTAATGCTTAGAGAGATCAAATGCAAAAATTCATTTATCAACAATAGGAGCAACTTACTAGAGTCAACATTGAACTAAGAAAATTGGCCACGGAGAACCACAATCTGTCAATGGAGGAGGTACGCATCTTGAGATAAAAGTCTACCATTGAAATCACCACTTGGAAGAACAAAGATCTCAGATTTGAGAGAGTGAAAAGGAAATCACTATAGGGACCAGGTTGGCTTGCAAAAGGAAATTAATAAAAAAGAAATCTAGATGGCAAAGGTTAAGGTAAATGAAGCCCTCTAGCAACTCCAGAAATGAATAGAGATGTGGCAACCCATCCTTGATGGGATTGATGCCTACACCAAAAGCAGAGATTCTCTTGAAGGAGTTGCAAATAGAAGAAATGATAAAGTATATGGAGTTGGACAATCTCTATTATGAAAACTTGGTAATGCTGATAGTTAGATGACCATGGTTAGAATTGGAGAAATAGGTGGTTAGCTTGTATCTACTATACAAGGCTAAGTTCAAGCACCATAAGGACACCACGCAAAAGCTTGAGACTACTAACGTTGAATTCAAAGTCCTCAAAGAGCAATTCATAGATCAACGATCCATCGCCAAGGACCTAGCTAGATCAATAAATGACTATAAGGAGCTAAAGAACATAGTGTGATCATTTGACATTGAATGCAAATAGTTCGCTACCTAGTTCATCAATGTCAAGAAGTTTTTTTTAGCGATCTTGTGTCCTTGGGATGTGCCTGTTCCAACCCACATTGGGGAAGCTAAGTGGATGGTGCATGATCCTAGGAGTAAGAAGAAGAAAATGAAGCACTGATAGATGCTTTTCACCTCCTACTTGAAGTTGTAGTAGCAGTAGGAAAACCATAGCCACCTCAACCACCACTAGTGCATGAAGCTGGTGAAGGTCCCTCAGAGCCTCAGGAATCACCACTTCTTGGGATGGTTTGATCTTCTCCAACAAGCTTCACATCATCAAGGCACGTGTTGTTCAATTTTTAAAGAGTTGTATCATGATCAATTTTGTGTCTTGAAAACCACCATTTTTTGTAATGTGTTGATTCGTATACTCGGGAACTCCATTTTTTGTCAAGTTAGTCAAATTTGTTTTGTTGAAAAAAAAAGTCAATCAATAATCCCATACCTTCCCAATTTTGTAAATGAACTCAAGGATGAGTTTTTGATGAGCCACAATATCAGGGTTGTGGTATCACATACACGATATAAAGCCTTTCAAGCGATATCAGACATCTAATATTGGGGCCTATCTTGTTGCCTATAAATAAGAGGCGGGCACACTTGGTTTAGGGAGTTGGTTAATTAGTCTTAGTCCCTTACCTGAACTATTACCTTTTTCCCTTTTCAAAGTTAGAATTATTTTTGATTGCTTGCAGTAGAAGTCATAAAGCAAATAGATCTTTGCTCGAGCATTGTGTACCTGAGCATACCTTGTGGTCAGAAATAAAAATGAACTTTGTGATAAACCTTGCAGTATTCAGAATTGCTTATTTAATGTTATTTATAGTTATTTAATGCTTTCCTTAGTTAATTAATGCTCTCTCTCTCTCTCACCTTGTTAGCTCTCCGAAGTAAGCACACTCAGTATGACCACTTCGAGCATGTGTGGAACACTTGGTAACCCAGTAATGATTAGCGTTTGGTAATCCCAGTAGTGTTACACTAGTTTAGAATGTGGATGGCAAGTGGGAATAGAGGTTGGTGTTAGGACTAGTTAGAGCATAGTCGATTAGTTAAATTAAATTGGTTACTTAATTAGTTCACTTCTCCCTTTGTAGCACCAGGACATAAAACATAAAAATATATAAAAATCATATACCTCAGTTTACTTAACCATACAATCGCACTATACAAGTAAGCTTGGGAAGATAGTGATTGACTAACCTATCCAGCTCCTATAAAGGCACATAAGCACTTAGTCCTTGGAATTCGACCGGATCATGTGTGTATGCTCGTATTCGTATGGTTGAGCGTAGAGATACCTCGTCGCTCATCATTAGCACCGTTGCTGGGGACTTTGTTGTTTGTGCGCTAGCTAGAACTTAGGAAATCTTCACATCGTTGGAATGAACCCTCAGGGTTGGTTATTTTACAATTATTAAAAATAGGAATATTGCACACTGAATAAACAATCATGTCTCCTTCTTCTTACGAGAGTACTTCACCGCCTAGGTTCGATACAGGGAACAATCGCAGGTGTAGTACACATGATAATCTACTAATCCCCCAATAGTTTTATGTGGTATATGTTCCCGATGAGTATATATCAAACTTTACCTTTATCCTCCACTAGGATGAACAACTGCGTTGGTGTGATTTAGAAGGTAACATAGTGTTACCTCCTGATCGCTTAGTCCCGGGCATACTTTTTCATGCTCTCACACGAATTGGTATGCAACATTTACAAGAAGAGTACGTTGTGCATGATCACGACTTGAGAGAGTATTGGCCCACAGAGGCACAATGTCAAAGGGATCTAAAACAAGAGAGATGTCATGAATCCATGAAAGGAAAGTTGTCTCAGAATGTCCTGTATGTCATAAGTAAAAATGAGGATGGTGAACTTGCATTAGGAGGTCTCCCACATAATGATGTTTCTCCCATTAACTTTGGTCAAGGGGTTGTGTATCAGAATCTTCACTTAACTATCCATAACCTAGATTCTGATACTGATAGACACAAAGGGTTTGAAAAAGGAACATGAACACATGACAAAGATGGAAATTCCGATCATCATTTTGATCGAGGCCATGACCACTAAAGAGAAGGAAGTAGGCACCATCATGGTGAAGGTCCTCCTTCTTCTTCATCCCCATCATCTCGTTCACCATCTCCTTCAAGATCTAGACATAGTCATAAGGAAAAAGACCCTGAGGGTAATGGTAAGTGAAATAGGAATCATAGATAAAGCAACCAAGAAATGGGACAAGGGCATTTTAGAGAAACTCATCATGAGAGGAGGGAGAGTAGGGAACAATATAGGTATCATAGATGCCATAGATAGTACAATCACGATGAACCCCTACTCACTACCTGAAGTATGCTAGATATAATTGAGGCTGTTAGAATCCCAATGAGGCACCAAAAAGATAGTAGGATCAAAATATTGGACATGAAAAATATCCCATGATTTTAAGGGGGATACAACGTTGATCCTCAAAATCATTTACAAACATTTCACGATGCATGTACCTTGCAAAACATAGCAAACGAGTGGCAAAAACTCAATTTGTTTCCACGAATATTGATCAAGGAAGCGGAAAGTTGGTACTGGTCCTTAGAACTAGAATCCATTCACTGATGGAGTACCATGTTAGAATTGTTTAATGATAAGTATCAAATGTACTCCTAAGTGTCCAACTTGCAAAAGCAAATCCAAGGATGGAAACAAGGAGGACTTGAACCCTTGGATGCTATCATGGGTTGATATTATGCACTATTACATTGTTGCCTAGGCCATGGTTACTCGTAAAGAGAACAACTACACCATCTTGTAGATCGGCTTAGGCACAAAATGTGAAGAACACTTGGGACTTATGCCCAAGGAAGGCTATTTGAGGTTAGGGCCCATTAAGTACAAAGATTGTTGGAGTAAGTTGCTAAAGAGGAAGGTGAGTTAAGGAAAAGAGAGAGTGCAAAAGAATATAATAGAGATCCTTCCCTTCAAAAGAAGGGAGTTAGATTTTGTGAGGATGAAGAAGAGTCATCACTTGAAGAGATGGTGAATAGGAAAACCTTGCCCATTCAAAAACTTGCATCAGAAGTATCGGCAAAGGTGGACCTAATGTGGGACTCCCTAGATAATAGATTTTAAATAGTTCTAAAAATAGTAGAGGAGTCTAGAGAGAAAGGTAGTGATCAAGAAAGGAGGAAAAAGAGAGAAGCTGAATATGCACGTAACAAAGGTAAGGGCAAAGTTGCCATCATTGAAGAGGTTGTGGATTTGTATATAGAAAATGATGATGGATGTGAGATATGCCAATATGATCATCCTAAGGGATGTTTCCCTGTAATCTCACATCTACAAGAGTCTGGGGTGTATGCACTCCACCCATGGTTAAATTGAAGGCAAACACCTTGAAGGTTACCTTATCCCCAAGGTAACCCAAGGCAGTTCCACCAACCCTTGATGAATTATCCAAGTGGAACTCCACCATAACCAAATGAGTAGTATCAACAATGGAAGCACCCACAATCATGGGGAATGCCACCACCATGTCAATAGTACTCTTACTGTCAACCTGACTTGTATGGATACTACATGCAGCAACCAATCTCTCCATGTGACCCTACTAGTCATGTTACTACCTAGTCTTACTACCAAATCCATGAGTACTATAGAACTCCTTCTCCTAGGTGAGAGGTTTCACAAATGTACTATCCTTCTCATTCAATTGCATCTCTTCCATCCTTAACTTTATTACCACTTGCTCCAGCCATGCAGGGTGAGCTCTCTACCCAACTGCAACAACGTAACACTACAAGGGCTGTTAATCCTCATCATACTATTGGTTTAGACAATCGCATGAAGAAGAGACCTTTCTTTAGGACCAACAGTCCAACCAAGTCCTTGCAGTCACAAGCGGCTAACTCTCCAAAGGCATCACCATCATACAAAACTTTAGAACTCCCTTCAAACCAAAGGCCACATTTAATGCACATAGTCATGTTGATGCATGTCATTACCAATTGGATTAAGGTTGGTCATCTTCCTAGGAAATTCTCCGATCTTGGGAGTCCTCTTATATATTTACAAATCACTAGGAATGAGCTATACAAAGCTCTTTTGGATTCAGGTTCTGGTATGAACTTAATCTCTCAAGAAATGTACAAAGCCTGGAACCTGCCTTCACTAAAAAAGAGTAACATTCGTTTAGAGCTGGCCGACCAATCCATCACTGTCCCATTAGGACTAGTGAAGGAAATTATTACCATTATTTGTGGATGGTTGTATCTAGCCAACTCCATAGTGCTTCAAGTCAACAATTGTAAGGGGGACTTCCCAATCATAATGGGAAGAGCATGACTAAGCACAATTGATGTACACTTAGGAATACATGATCTTTACCTAGAGATATCAAAGGAAAATATGTTTGGAAAGATTGAGAAGAAGAAAGTTCCATGCATCACATACAGTGAAATAGGGTATAGTTATGTGCAAAAGTCTTGGTTTGTACAACGTTTAACATTGCCTGCATGCAACTAGTGTGCACAAGTAACTAACATACAAAGATGCCTGTATGTAACATCCACAAGACAGGAAGGCACCCAATGGCTAATAGCTGACAAAGAGAGTAACTCAACTATATGCATGGAACCAATTGAGGATTTGACTTGCACTTACATCGATAGCATAGACACATTAGAGCAATTCCATTGCCAACTTCCAAGTCTCAACATTGAAAATATCAACTAGGGTAAGTTGGAAATCCCTAACAACTTTAAGCAAGAGCCCCTGGAGTTAAAATTTTTGCCCACCGGTATGGAGTACACATTTCTCAAAAATGGAAAATTGATGATTTTTAATGTTAGGCTCGCTCCTTAAAAAAAAAAAAGATACTACTGAAAATGGTGGACAAATGGCCAAAAGCCTTTGCTTAGTGATATCTCGAATTAACTGGAATAGACCCTAGGATATGCCAACATAGGATTTACATTGATCCCTCTGTGAAGCTTTGATGACAACCGTAGAGGTGATTAAACCCAAAGCTGAGAAAGTGCTTAAAGAAGAAATTGAACAACTTCTAAAAGCTAGGTTCATCTATCCCATTGTTGATAGCGAATGAGTTAGTCCACTAGTTATTGTGCCTAAAAAGGGAGGTAAATGGAGGGTGTGTATAGACTTTAGGCTACTAAACATGGCAATATTCAAAGACCACTTTCCATTGCCATTTGTCAACCAGGTCTTAGACACCATTGCAGGGCATCGCTACTATAGTTTTCTGGATGGATATAGTGGATACAACCAAATCCAAATAGCACCAGAAGACCAAGCGAAGCCCACATTCACAAGTCCTTAGGGGACATTTGCATACAAATAGATGTCGTTTGGCTTGTGCATTACTCCTGCAATGTTTCAACATTTGGTTCTGAGTATCTTCTAGCAGCAAATAGGAAATGGTGTGGAGGTCTTCATGGATGATTTCTCCACCTATGGAGAAAACTTTGATCAAGCATTGGACCAATTAGAGAAAGTACTAAAATAATGTGTTGAAATCAATTTAAGGCTCAATTGGAAAAAAAGCCATTTAATGGTCCAAGAAGGCATAGTATTAGGACATAAGATTTCACAAATAGGGATAGAGGTAGATCTCGAAAAAATAAATGTCATCCAAGGAATCACATGCCAACCTGAAACTATAAAAGACATCCAATCTTTCCTTGGACACACTGGCTATTATAAAAGATTCATAGAGAACTTTTCAAGGGTTGCAAAGCCATTGGTTGAATTAATGAAAAAGGACATACCTTTCGAATGGACCAGAGAATGTGATTTAGCTTTTCAAACTTTAAAATAGAAACTTGTAGAAACACCTATTCTACAAGCTCCTAACTAGTCTAGACCATTCCACATCATGACTGACATGTCCAACTATGCTTTAGAAGCTGTACTTACATAGTTAGATGACCAAAAACATCCTTATTACATCCACTATGCAAGTAGGAGTATTTCTCGTGCACAACTTAACTACACCACAATGGAAAAGGAATTAATGTCTGTAGTGTTTGCATTAGATAAGTTTAGGCACTATGTGTTGGGCTATAAGGTATTTATACACATGGACCATAGCGAAATTCAATTCCTAATGAATAAACCAATGGTGAGCCCTAGCATCATACAATGGCTCGTAATATTACAAGAGTTTGATCTTACAATGATTGATCGTAAAGGCACTGAGAATGTTGTTACTAATCATTTATCTCGATTAAGATGGGACAACAAAGAGTATGAATATCCACTTTTTGATCTCTTTCCTAATGAATTCCTCTTTGTAGGTGTAGTAAATAATCAATTAACCATGAAAATAAATTGGTATAATAGCATTCTTACCTATCTCCTTATACAAAAACACAACAAGAGTTAGATGCTAAAAAGAAACAACAGTTTCTTCACCAAGCCAAATATTTCATGGAAATCAATGGAGACCTTTATAAGGTATGTCCTGATGGCTTGGTTCGATGGTGTGTTCCCCATGTAGATCAATTAAAAGTTCTCTAAGATGCACATGAAGGCCCTTGCGGGGGTCATTACGCTAGGAGATGAACAACCATTAAAATATTTCTTGTAGGATATTATTGGCCTATATTGTTTCAGGACACTCATCATTTCATCCAATATTGTGAGTGCTGCCAATGTGATGGGGCAATGACTGCTAGGATGGAGGGTCTACAATAGTGGATTCATCCTTTAGAACCCTTCGACATATGGGAAATTGATTTTATGGGGCCTATTACACCAATGTTCAATGGAAAAGCCTACATTGTTGTTGCCATTGACTATTTCAAAAAATGGGCACAAGTAGCCGCTATTATGGATTGTACATCGTCTGCCGCTACACAATTTGTTCAACAACAAATCATTAATAGGTTTGGCATGCCTCATGCACTTTATTTTTGACAATGGCACACATTTTATAGGTGTGACTTTTCGAAAGTTTATGCAATGCTTAGGAGTTGAACACAAATTGACTACACCATACCATCCTCAAGCAAATGGTCAAGCTGAAGTAACCAATAGGGAGATTATGAAAATATTGATAAGAACCATTAGCAAATATAGGTGAGACTAGAGCACCAAACTAAATGATGCTCTTTGGGCATACTGCTCCTCATGGAAACTCCCTATAGGCTAATCTCCCTTTGATTTAGTGTATGGAAAACTCCCAATGCTTCTTATTCAAGTAGAACTCCATACACTATCTACAACGTGTGAACTCATCCTTGACCTTAATCTAGCATAAAAAGAACGATTAATGAACCTTAACCTACTAGATGAGAATCGATTAATTGCCCTATCATCTAATGAATTACACAAGGCCTTTAATAAATGATGTCATGACCTAAAAATTAGAAAAGTTAAGTACCAACTAGGAGATAAGGTTCTTTATTGGAACCCCACACATGTGCCACAACACATTAAATTTCAAATGCTGTGGGAAGGACCTTATATTATTCATGTAACTTTTCCTTTAAGAGCCATGATGACTTACAAACCTGAGAGCCTAGATAAGAAATTATTGGTCAACATCCAACAAACCAAACCTTTCCATGAGCCTAGAATAGCCGGTAGTAATACTACCTCTGTTGGTGGACAACCCTGCTCATTATTTTGGATATCCTCCTTCCAACTCAATCATGGGGGAGATGGCTGCCAATGTTAACCATTCTAAGCCCTCAGCTCTTTTTGTATTTTTTTTACACACCTTTTCAATTTTACTTATTTTTGTTTTATACCATTGTTCACATTTTTACTATTTCTATATTTGATTTACTTTCATTTTTCATATAATACGTGCTCATGATGGTGAGTTGGACTATAATAATGTTGATTACTAATGTTTGGTTTTTACCTTTGACTTTTGATGTTGACACTATGATATGGTTCTTTTGATAAAATAGACAATGAGTTCACGTTGTCCATTCATCCATTCTACTCTATGGTCTCAGCTTTGAAATTGTACTATCCCTTTTTCTAAATAAACTTATTAACAAATTGGTGACTTGGTATTCTTCAAACCAAGGAAGGATTCAATGGTTAAAAAGGGTGTGACTTCAAGGGGATTCGATGCACTTGTGCTGGCTGTTCTCTTGGGTACTAGGATGCTTTTCATGGGTTTTCTACCATTTCGCTATTGACCAAATATCAGGAAGTTGAATGAATCTAAATAAGTCTTTGCATGATGTGGTTCTCACGCAAAAAAAACAAAAAAAAAAAAAAAACTAGTGGGAATTCAAAGCACACCCCTTAGACATAAAAAAGAAACATGGGCTAAAAACACTGGTTATGTCACTGGAAGGACATGTTACCCATGCCTAAAGGTTCCCTCTACCTAAAGCCCTTTCTTACTTCCTACTTTCCTATCTTTCTCTCCTTGGAATGGTGGTGACTCAATGGACGCATTCTTGTTGCTTCATGAGGATGGGTTGGTCAAATGTATTGATGCGAGGTCATTGGATGTGGTTGGTGAGTATAGACTTGTGATTAATTTTATTCCATCACCTTAACCACATAATACACAAGGGACTTTACACAACCTTGCTCTTGGGATTCCATTCCATTTCCTCCTCCCATTCCATATTTCTTTCCATATTTCACCTCATTGCTGATTTTATGATTAGTGTACATCTTGGTTGATGCATTGTTAGTCTTTGGTAAGCTTTTGTGGGTAAGTTATTAAACTTTTTTTTCATATGTCATTCTAAGAGCCTACAAACTCTTTGGTTTGTGGGTCTGTCAGGGCATAAAAGGCATGAGCCTGCTTTGGGGAGGACCCACTGGCCTTCCATTTTGGTACAATTGTTAAGTTCTTTCCCTTAAACATTCTTTGTAATCAACCATTTCTTGTTTCATCCCCATCCATGACATCCATTTTATTGGCTTTACCATTGTTATTTCCCTCAGCTTCATTGTTCCTTCAGTTTTTCCACCCTATCGCTACCAGAGGTTTTCTCTTAGTCATGGGGGCCCTGTCACAAATTTTTTATTTGATCACCTATCTCACCCCTACACCTTGGGTAATTATCAGTTAAAAACCTCTAACCTAGTATCTACCATATCCACAACCCAACTAATGCACTTATATCGAGGCAAGGTATCAATTGCATTATGGCTTATCTATCCTTACTAATTCGTGATTGTGTTGTGTGTACAAATGGTGATTACATGAACAATGGACTAGAATAGGAGGAAGCACTCGGGATGGACTAGAGCTGGAGTGTTTATGTAAGGAATAAGTTTAGTCATGTGGCTATGGATGAACAATGGAGTGTACATTTTTGACATCGGCAGCAATGCGCCTCATTTTCTTTTCTATCTCTCTTTCTCTTCAAGCTGTCGAATGAGGGTCTAGATGTCATCTATGTACAGTGTTCACCATAATGGATGTGAATACCAATGTTGTAATATGTTTGTTGATCCGTTCACCAAGCACTTTGAGTCTATTATTCCCTGTCACTGTTAGTTCTTATTCAGTCAATATCCCATACCTTTCCAATATTTTGTAAGGAACTTGAGGACGAGTTTTCATTCAGTTGTGGGAGTATGATGAGTTGCAATATCGGGGCCATGATATCGCATACGCAATATTAGAGCCTTCCAAGTGATATCGAACATCTGATATTGGGGCCTATCTTGTAGCCTATAAATAAGAGGTGGGCGCACTTGGTTTGGGGAGTTGGTTAATTAGTCTTAGTCCCTTACTCAAACTCTTGCCTTTTTCCCTTCTCAGAGTTAGAATTATTTCTGAGTGTCCGCAATAGGAGTCATAAAGTGAACGGATCTTTATTTGAGCATTGTGTACTTGAGCACACCTTATGGCTAGAAATAAAAATGAACTTTGTGATAAACCTTGCAGTATTCAGAATTGCTTATTTAATGTTATTTATAGTTATTTAATGCATTCCTTAGTTAATTAATACTCTCTCTCTCACCTTGTTAATTTTTCGAAGTAAGCACACTCAGTATGACCACTTCGAGCATCTGTGAAACACTTGGTAACCTAGTAACAATTAGCGTTTGGTAATCCCAGTAGTGTTGCACTAGTTCAGAATGTGGACAGCAAGTGGGAACAGATGCTAGTGTTAGGACTAGTTAGAGCATAGTCGATTAGTTAAATTAAATTGGTTACTTAATTAGTTCACTTCTTCCTTTGTAGCACTAGGACATAAAACATAAAAATATATAAAAATCATATACCTCAAGTTTACTTAACCATACAATTGCAGTATACAAGTAAGCTTGGGAAGATAATGATTGACTAACTTGTCTGGGTTTTGTAAAGGCGCATAAGCACTTAGTCCTTGGAATTTGACTGGATCATGTGTGTATGCTCATATTCGTATGGTTGAGCATAGGGATACCTCACCACTCATCAGTTTTCATTCAGTTGTGGGGGTATGCTAAGTCGTCATTGGTTGGCTATGATGATGAGGCCTCGTCGATGTAGCTGATCATGTCAATGAGGCCTCATCAATGAGGCCCTGTCGACACATTTCATCCTACATCGATGAGGCCTCGTTGATGTAGTATTTTTGTATCACTTATAAATAGTCACCTACCAGCTGCATTTATGGAGAGTCCATATTTCAATAGTAGCGAAGCTCTTGCATTTTTTCCATTCAAAAGTTAGAATTTTTCTCTAAGTGCTTGTAGCAAGAGTCATTGTGTATATAGATCTTTATTCAAGCATTGTTGTACCCAAGCACAATAGTGTGTGCAACAATAAAGATGAGCTTTCTGATAAACCTTGTAGCACTTTGGATAAATCAGCTATTTTATTTATGCATTTAATATTTTCAATTATTTATTAAATGCTTTCAATTAGTTATCAAATATTTTTTAGTTATTACATTAATGAGACAATTAACTGAGATAGATTACACACATAAGTACAACTGCTTTGAGTGTAACACATATTCACTTGGTAATTCTAGCAACATTATTGCATGGTGCACCCAATAGTGTAGTGTTTGGTCACCTAGTAGTGGATACGTGGGTTCAAAACATGTACAAAAAGTGAGAACATATACTTATGTTAGGATTTGTTAAATGATTAGTTAATTAAACTCCTTTTTATCTACATTTTGCGCACTAAAATATAAAATAAAAAATGATAAATTCAGATGCCTTAGTTACACTTAACCATACCAATGTACATCACAAGTGTAATTTTGAGGAAAACAATTGACCTTAAGGCTAGACTCACTTCCTAAAGGGCTAGTGCACTAGAAATGATAAAGTCTGTAGAATTCGATGAAATCATGTGTGAACGCTTTGTAATTGATATGGTTGGGTGTAGGGGTACCTCACCACTCATCACCAGTGATGCTTTTATTGGAACAATGTATATAATAAGGTCTCTTTTGATCATTAAATTGTGTTAGTTCTACATCAAACACATAATTGAAAGCATCGATCATGATGTAAAAAGGCCTAGACCAATCTAAAGCTTGAAGGATTGTTATCTCAACTAGTTTCTACTTTAGAGCTTCAAATGCCTTTTTGCAAGACTTTATCCATTCAAAGGATGCATCCTTCTTAGTGAGTTCCTTGAGCAGTTTTTCTATCTTTGAAAAATTCTCTATAAATTTTTGGTAATATCCCATATGACCTAAAAATGATTTAACATCCTTGATTGTCTGTTGCCTTTAGGTGATATTCTGTATGATCCAAATTTTCTTAGGATCTACTTCAATATTTTTCTGAGAGACTTTGTGTCCCAACACTATACCATCTTGGACCATAAGATGGCTTTTTTGCCACTTGAGCTTGAGATTGATTTCCACACATCTTTTTAGTACTTGATCCAACCAGTCTAGAGCTTGTTTGAAATATAACCCATATGTTGAAAAATCATCCACAAATACCTCAATGTCATTTCAATATGTTTTTGGAAGATACTGAGTATGAGTCCTTGGAAGGTGATGGGTGCATCACAAAGACCAAATGACATCTATTTGTAGGCAAATGTTCCCCATGGACTGGTAAAAGTTGTTTTCTCCTAGTTCTTAGATGAAATGTAAATATTATTGTATTTTTTGTATCCATCTAGAAAGCTATAGTACTCATGTCTTGTGATGGTATCTAGGACTTGGTCAACAAACAGTAGTGGAAAGTGATCCTTGAATGTAGTAGTATTCAACATTCAGAAATCAATGCGTACTTGCCACTTGACCACCTTCTTTGGAACAATCACTAAAGGACTAACACATTCACTATTTGCAATGGGATAGATAAATCCTATCTTTTGTAATTTCTTCAATTCCTGCTTGACTACCTATTTTAGTTTAGGAATGAGCCTTCTTTGGGGTTGGCATTGTGGTTTGATTACGGGATTAATATATATTCGATGTTGATAAATTCTTGAATTAATTCTTGTGATCTCATCATAAGACCACAAAAATTTTGTGGGCCACTTATTGACTACTTCTAGCAACGTAATCTTTTGTTCTTTATTTAAGTTAGCTTTGATTATTACCAAATTCTCATTATTCAAAAAGGCATATTCCAATGTTTTCGATAGGTCCTTTAATTCCAACGATTTTGGCTCCATAGTGTTTGGGATCTCTAATTTTTCCTAGTCTATTTCTTCTTCCTGACTTACTTAATTGCTCTAGCTTATTAGCTTCTTCAATGTAGGCACTAATAATTTGATTAGATGGTTCCATGTACTTATTAGATTCAATTTCTTCATTAGTGATCAGCCACTGGGTGCCCTCTTGTTGTGTGGTTGCTACATATAGATACTTTTGCACACATATCTCCTCTATACATTTATTGCATATCTTAGTATTTTTCTATTTGATGGCCCATATCCTTTGCATGCAATTGCACCCATTATCCTTGTATGCGATACATGGAAATCTACATCTTTGTATGATACCAGCTTCATCTTCCTTAGAAATTTTTAAGGACAAGTTGTAAATACCAAGCTTAGCATCAACAATGCTAAGGCAAGCTATTCCCATGATGATTGGGAATTCTCCCTTATTTTTACCAACATGAATTACTAGAAAATCTACAATGTAAGACTAGCTACTAATGGTGGTGATCACATCATCCACTTGTCTTAGTGGAACAATGATCAATTGTTTCTCAAGTTCTAACTAAATGTTGCTCTCCTTCATTGGTGGTAGATTCCAATTTTGATACATGTCTTTTGAGATCAGGTTTATTTCTAACCTAGAATCAAGTAGAGCCTAACATGGTTTGTACCTTGTTACCTAAAGGTAAATGAAGGGACTTCCTATATTTGTTCACTTCTATGGAAGTGCTCCTACCTTTATCTAATGAATGATCATTTGTGTTAGCATGAAATTAGTAATATTTGGAGCTAATGAAGATGGAAGCTTGTTGTGTTAAGTAGGATTGGATGTGGATGGAGCTGGAGTAGATATGCTCTCCATTTGTTGAACCTTTTCAGGACTCGCTTGAAAGAACGACCATTTCCTAGGTTGTGGTTCACATGTGTTCACCTCCTCTTGCATGTTAACCATCCTTGTTGCACTTTTCTATTGAAGTTGTGTCGGTAGTTCCCCTTGCATGATAAGAGGTGTCATGGGTGGTAAAGAAGTTGGATGTTGGTTTAAAGAACTGACTATTGATGGATTCATATAGAAGTTTGGGTTTTTCCTTGGTGGTGTTGGTTTGTGATTCTCAATTGGATAGTATCATGGAGTCTGATTAGTGACATTACCAATAGAGATTGGACATTGCACAAAGTATTCATATGGATATCCATTGGAAGTTGGAAAAGTAAAACATTAAGCTAGAAAATAGAAAATATTATTCTAAGTAAAACATGTACTAGGAGAATGCTGCAATAGTATGAAATTGCTTAATCTTTATTGTTGATCACACTTGTGCCCAAGTACAAGATGTTTGAATAAAGACTTTTTTCACTAGATCACACTCCTTTACAAGAATTCATACGTCTAATCGCTAAGTCTAAGTGCACAAAATGACATTGCAAGAGTTTTGCTACTAGTGGAAAATTATTGTGGACCATGCACCTATGTGTTGTATTTATAGGTTGGCATGCATCCTAAAACATTGTATCAATGATGGTATATGACATGAAGCCACATTAGATCAACGACATCATTGATACGATGTTGTTGGACTTCAAAAATTGACTTTATCAAATATTCTCTTATCCATAAAAAAAACACAAAAAATTCAAACCCTTTACATCTCACCTTGCTTTCTTGAAACCTATCACTTTAATTTTTCAACTTAAGAAAGTCCAGTCAAAGCATACATTTTTCAATTAAATTACTTGATATAAAAATTTATGGAAATGTTGAAAATAAAGGGCAGAGATGACACATTAACTTTAAGGCCCTATGAGAGCTTCTATTGGATTTATTGTTGGATAAACTTTTCTTTATAAGGATATTGTTTAACATCATTAAAATTCAACTTTGCATCATTCCTCATCCTCTTTACAATCACTCTCTTCCTTGGTCCCTTCATCTTCTTCTAATTATTCATAATACTATCTCTCCTTATACCTTGGTTTCTTTCTTACCCTGGGCCTTCGGTTGAAGGCTTAAGGACTATTCTTAACTTTTGAAAGTCGTTACACTTCAAATGAAACATAAAAAATGAAACACTTTCTATCAACTACTTTCTCCTCTCATACCAACTAACAACTATAAACTACTTTCCCATCCCCCCACGATCAACTACTTTTTCCTCCCATACCAACTAATAATGAATAACTAACATATTTCTAATGTAACTTTGATGCCCTCTTACATATAAACAAAACATAAAAAATCGTAAACCCTCTACATCTCACCTTCTCTTAAAATCCTTCTACCAAAAGCTTTACTCATCACAACCTACTATCTACAAAAGCTCTCCACATCATAGCCTATTGTTTGTAATTTCCTTTGCAAAATCTCTCCACATCATGGCCTGTTGTTTGCAATTTTCTTTGCAAAAGCTCTATCAATCACAACTTGCTATTTACAATTTTCACTTCCAACGTGTTGTTTTAGGTATGTTAAATTTTGATTTTTTTTTCAATTTTAGTATTTCATTATGTTTTCATACAATTTTTGATTTTACAATATTTTACCCCTTTTGAATAAGAATAATATTAATTTTTTTCCATTTTCGGAATTCATTGGATTTTCATGTAATTGACAATAATATCAAATTGTGTTTTTCCATTTCTAATTTTTCCCTTTTCGAAAAATAGTAATATTGAATTGAAAATTTCTTTTTTCCATTTTTACATTTTTCCCGTTTCTAAATTTTCCCTACTTTTTCATTTTAAATAATAATCATATTGAATTTCTTTTTTCTAGCTTGCTATCTACAAAAGCTCTCTGCAGCACAGCCTGTTGTTTGTGATTTCTACTTATGATCTATTGTTTGAGGTATGCTAAATTTTAAATTATGTTTTTCAATTTTAGTAGTTAATTGTGTTTTCATGTAATTTCAAATTTTGCCTTATTTCATCCTCTTCAGATAAGAATAATATTAAATTTTTTTATGTTTTCGGAGTTCATTGGGTTTTCATTCAATGTCTAATTGATGATAATATTGAATTGCGTATTCCCATTTCTAATTTTATCCTTTTCTAATTTTCCCTTTTTAAATAAAAATTATATTAGAATTTTCTTTTCAATTTTCAAACTTCATTGGGTTTTCATGTAATTTCCAATTCAAGATATCAAATTATGTTTTTTCATTTCTAAATTTCTCTTTTTCAAATAACAATAATGCTGATTTACATTTTCTAGTTTTTAGATTTTTCCCTTTTCTAATTTTCCCATCTTTGAATCTCTTTTTAAATAACAATAATATTGAATTGTGTGTCTTGTTTCAACAAAAATATTGAATTGCATTTTTCCATTTTAAGATTTTTCCCTTATCAAATAATCATAGTGTTGAAGTGCAATTTTCTATTTTGAGAATTCATTATGTTTTTATCAAATTTCAAATTTTTACATCATCATACGTTTTTGAAATTTTCCCTTTTCAAATGATAATAATGTTAGATGATACATTTTTTGTTTCATTGATGATTATTGCATTTGATGATTGTTTTGCATTTCGCAATCCCTATTACTACTAAACATTTTTGCAATAAATTTAAAAATTGGAAAAGCTTTGCTCATCATAGCTTGCTATCTACAAAGTCTCTTTACATTACAACCTACTATTTACAATTTTTTTTTTTACTATTTCAAATATGTCAAATTTTTGTCAAATTTCCTAAATTTAATTAATGATAATATCGAATTATGTTTTCCCTTTTGAGTAGCTTATTTCATTTTCATGCAATTTTGAATTGACAATAATATCAAATTGAATTTTTTATTTTTTATTTTTCCCTTTGTAAAATTTCCTCAAATCCTACATCTAATTAATGATTATTTTGTAATTGACAATTATTTTAAATTTCACAAACCTACATATAATATTAGTTTTTATTTTTCAATACAAAATTTTAACTAGTAATTTCTAGAACATGGCTAAAAGTTATTAAAATCTAAATTTCATTAGATTATATTTTATAAAACATTTTTGGAAATACGGTAATTGTACAAAAATATACTACAGATATAGAAGCTGTATCATACATAACACCTACTAAAAAGGTATGCAATAGATTCAATATTTAAAATATATACGATTAATGTGTATACATACTAACATTCATTTTAAAAACAACAATGAACACTATCTAAGTTAATAGAAACTAAATATCATGAACCAACTCCAATAAGTGTTATAATAAATTCATATGAACTGTGAATTGGTTTCTTAGAAATCGTTTGAGTTTTTTTTCTACAACATCATTTTTTATATGATTGCTATTTTTGTAACACGTTTTTGATACATTTAACTAAAATAAAATTTATCAACCTCAAGGGTGCCATGAAAATTTGGTGAATACCATGCCCCAACATCCCAAATTGAAGCCAAATCCTATAAAATTCTCATAAAAACATACAATGGAAAGTAAGAAAAAAAAACACAATTCTTTATTCTTATTGGAAAATATGAATATTTATAGAAAAGCTAGAAGCAAACATCCTAAGGATAGACAACACTCAAGATCCTCAAAATCATACTCCCCTCATATAAGACATGAGCCAAATAATAATGGCTTTCCTCAGAGTTTCACATACAACTGTCTATGATGGCTACAACAAGAATAGAATGCTCAAGAAGAGCTCACACACACTTTCTCAAGATGCTCTCTTAAGGCTCTCTAGCCTCCTCCCTTGAGACTAACCTATTTTGCTTGATTAGCCTTAATTAGTCTACCTTAAACTTAGACCTTTAATGCCTTTTATAGCCTTCCAAGTATCCATTCATCTTTCCTCCAAATTAGAATTAAATTTGAAGTCCATTGGAATCCATATGAAACATTTTGAAAAAGCAAGAGACATCTTGCCTTAGTGCAAAGGTGTCAGAGGAGATGTCTTGAATTGGTTGAGATGTCTTGGAATCATGGGAGATGTCTTGAGAGTGTGGAGACGTTATGAATGCAATTGAGACATCTTGGATGTAGCTAATCCATCTCATTTGCCAAGGCTAAATAAAAATATGCTTATTTTGAGTTCTAGAACCTCCAGATGCTTTTCAAAAAGTCCCCATATATCCCTGAACCCCCTAAAATAATCAAAATGAGTCCAAAACACCTCCAAACATGCCAAAACTTCAAAGAAAGACCCCATCATTAGAGAGATGCTATATTGGCTTATTTGATGTTCACATCAGCATCCTACCTCTTAGAAGGACTCTTGATTCCCACACAAGAGGCCTTTACACTTGGTATATTTATTGCCCACTCACATAGGCCACAATCTACATACACAAACCAAAGCACAACATACATGGAACGGTTAGAGCTCATAACATTTTGTCTCTACCATCCAAAACTTATTTCATAAATATGTAAATACACAACATAATGTATGCATGGTACACATAAATACACATTCATACATTAGCATAATTTTGTGCTTATATCACAATGGAGAATTACATGAAAGAAAGGTGGGTATGGTCTATGCCCTCAAATTCTCCAACATGCTTCCATCTTAAGAGCACTAAATCCCACGTGTTTCTTCCATGACTTGCATTAAAAAAAGAGTAAAAAAATTCAAAAGGGTTATATCTCCTTAAACCAACTTCCCTTCTTCCATCCTTCTTCCTCTTCTTTACCTTCTTCTTCTTGGTATTTGGAAGACTATCACTTAGCTTCCTTTCACTATCATCACCATAATGTAGATTGTCTTCATGTTGTTCATCCATTTCATAGCCAAGATAATGAAGTTCTTCAACACATTTTACAAATTTATCATTGTCATAATCCATAGAAAACATCTTCAAATTTCAAAAAATCAAATCTTTATCAATGCCTTCACCAACATCAATAATGATCTTTCTACGATGACTACCACCATAGCCATTGTTATTCCATATAAAATCAAATTCATTACCATCATTAGCTTTGCTCTTACTAATAATGGTATCAAAACTCACATTGTTTTCATCAAATAGAACATGACTTACAACATTATCACAATAATCATAATGATCATGATGCACATCATTATAATTGAACATACCACTATCAAGTTGAAGTGAAAGACTAGCAACCCTCATACTAGCTTCAAAATGAGAGACATTACTACCATAAATAAGGTAAAGCTTACACTTATCTCTTTATGGCTTCTTCCATCCATCTTTTGTTCAACTTGATCTTCAACATGTGGTTGTTCAGCATCATCAAAGCTTGATGATTTAAGATCACAAATAGAAGTTCCCAAATCAAATGGTTTCTCCCCTTCAAAGGAATCATCATCAAGCTCTTCATCCCACTTTGGAGGTCCCAACTCAAAAGGCAAATTCTCCATGGTTTCAACAAAAGATTAATAAAAAATCACATCAAAGGAACTATTCTTCTAGATACCTTAGTTAGAAGAATCACCTATCTCCCATGAGATAGCCTCAACTTGGATTAGAATCTCCTTTCCCTTACCAGATGGTATAGAACAATTGCAAAAAGAATGAGTATCATACCTTCTAGTGATGCCCTTAATCCTTTTTAAAGAAATTCCTCAATCTTGACCTCTCTTTTGGCTTTGATCATTCACCATCCATGACTCATGAGGTAGGAACTCTGATTGATCAATAGCATATACCATCTTGCACTTTGAATATCTCTTGGTTCCTTTGATGAAGCTCTTGATTTCTTTCCTTAAAATCCTTAAGTATTTAGCACTCCTTTGTCCAATAAGAGATTCTTGAGAACTCCTCTTCTCATTGACCTCTACTTTATTAGACTCTTCATCTTCTTTCCTTCCTTAATGGCTAGAAGATAACCTCTCAATTCTTTTCAAAAGACTTAATACATTAGTCTTCATTTCCTTAATATCTTTCCTAAGTTCCTTTATAATAAGAGACTTAGATGTCATGCTTGGAATTACAAGACAATCCCAAGCAACACAAAAATTACAATATCCACAACTCTTCTTTAAGCTATGAGCACAAAACAAAAATAACAAGAACCCCTTTTTAAGTGATGAGTACCAAACACAAACATCCATAACTAATTTTGGAGTACCTAATTATATTTAGCTCAAGATATGAAAATTCAAAGTGCAATTCTCATAATTCTTATAAACCCTAGTTATTTAAAGCTAATGGATACCTCAAACATTAATAATTTCCAATACCCAATACAATTGATCACCCAAATTAACCAAAAGGAGTTTCATGAAACCCTCATTGAGTGAGTGAAAACAAAATGGCATTGGAGATGAGTGAAATTCATGTGTGGTGGTTTAGAGGACTCTTCAACTTGAGTAAATTGTCTTCAAATCCTTTGCTTCGATACTAATCTGGAAGATAAAACAAACTTGAATGATAAATATGCAAATGTTACTAAAAATAAGGTAATTTATAATAACATATTTGAGATTTCTCAATTCTCTCCAATTGATATCAAAACTTTTAAGAACTTAATTTACTATTTCATCTTCATATTATTCTAATAAAATTTTTATATATAATAGAAATTGAATGTATTAACTTCAATAGTGCAAAAACATTGTTAAAAATTTAATAATAAAAAAATTGTAAATAATAACAATGAAGCTCTCGCTAAAAAAGTAAATAAAAATTACATTAGTTGCTTTTCAATTATTTCTTTAAAAATAATATAAATTTAATAATACTTTTGTATTTTCTTTGCCTGCATGAAAAAGTAATGGCAAGACATAGTCAAAGGAAATGCAGAATGAGGAATGCTACATATAGTACAAGTCAATCCCAAGATAACACTTCAACAGAGAGAAAATAAACTCATATTAAAAATAAAAGGTGATGAGTCATGTTTTCTTCAGTATTGTCAACATTGCCCCATCAACGCAACCCCGTCAATGCAACCTTGTCAATGTGGTATTTGATGTGTTAATGTCGCCTTGTCAACGTAGTGTCTATTTTTGCCTATAAATACGCACTCACCCATCATGTTTATCNGTGTCTATTTTTGCCTATAAATACGCACTCACCCATCATGTTTATGGCATATTTAATCATAATTGTAGTGGAGCTCTTGCAATTCTATCATTTGGAAGTTAGAATATTTTTCTAAATGCACGTAGTAGGAGAGTTACAGAGTGTATGGATCTTTATTCAAGCATTGTTGTACTTGAGCATGGTAGTGTGTGCAGCAATTACGATGAGATTTTTGATAAACCTTGCAACACTTTGAAATAGATTAATTGTTTATTTATACATTTAATGTTTTATGAAATTTCCTTTATTGATTTAATAAATTAAGCTAATTTAAGATAAATTAAATATCAATTAATTAAGCACATAAGTATGACCACATCTAGCATATGCTCAGCACTTGGTAATCCTAGTAACACGTAATGTTTGGTAATCTAGTAGTGTTAAATGTGTTTAGGATGTGTATGGAAAGTGGGAGTAGATGCTTATGTTAGGATTAGTTAGTTGTAGCTAGTTAGATTAAATTAGAAATTTAATTATTTTATTTTATTCATTACTCTTTATTCTTAGGTGACTTGAAACATAAAACGTAAAAATGATAAAAATCATATGCCTCAATTGCACTTAACCATACCTTTGCATTTCACAAGTGTAATTGGGAAGACAACAATTGTAATAGTTAGTTTCACTTCCTAGAGATTAGTGTGCTTAGAAGTTTATAAGTCCATATAATTCAACTGGATTGCATGTGAACACTTAGTGATTCCTATGGTTGGACATAGGGTCTACTCGCTACTCATCATTGGCATCATTGCCAGGGGCTTGTAGTTTGATATGTGTGCTATCTAGGACTTAGTGAATATTATTTAAGATCATTAGAGTGAACCCTAAGGTCACAATCATTCTAGAAATTAATAATTATAATTATAATCTAAGCACATTAAGCTTTTCTCTAATCCAAAATATCTTCTTCTCACAAGCATAATGATTCAAAACTGCCAATGCCCCAAGAATTCAATGTAGTGTACACTCATCTAGATGAGTTTGTATGTGATTTCATCTTCATCCTACACTAGGATGACTAGCTATGGTGGAGAGATATGCAGGGCAACATTGTGTTACCTCTCAATCGATCTGTTCCTGGGATGTTGCTCCAAACTCTTAAGAGGTTTGGCATCCATGACCTTCATGATGGATATGTTGTGCAAGATCATGATTATCGGGACTACCATCCCATAGAAACACAACGTAAATGAGATGGGCACCAGGAGAAGCACCATGAAGCTATGAAGGGAAAATGGTTCACCAATCCCTTGTTCTTGCTAAACCAAAATAATAATGAAGATCCTTCCTCTAGGGGTTTTCAACATGAATATTTTCCATGCTTTGACATAGGTGATGGGGGCCTAAACTCAAATTTGCAATCCACTATCAACAATCCAGGTTTAGGCAAAAGTGGGAGTTAAAGAAGGGGCTCGAGCAAGCATCATGATTATAGAAAATTGGATGATCATGGCTATGATAAGTAGAGAGGAGATGGTAGACATCATGGTGGTGGTGGTCCTCCTCCCTCTTTATCTTCTTCATTTGCATCTTCTTCTTCCTGCTTCAAATCTGATCAAAACCACAAGGAATGAAACTGTGATGGAGATGAATGGTAGGACAATGACCATATGCCCTACAATGATAGTAGGGGTAGTAGGGAACGTCATAGGTATCATCAAAAACATGAAAATGATGAGCCCTTACTGGCTACTTGAAGCATGCTGAACATCATGAGGTAGTCAAGATCCCAACTAGGCATATGAAAGATAGTAGAATCAAGTAGTTGGATATGATGAATATTTCGAGAGATCCACAAATCCATATTTAGGCCTTTCATGATTGATGAGTGGCGAGGTACCCCTACACTCAACCATACGAATACGAGCGTTTCACGCATGATCTGATCGAACTCCGCAGATGGGCTAGTTGTGGTATCTAGAGAGTTACTCGTAGGTCGCAGTTCGCTATCTTTCCACATGGACTGGTATTAGCTTTGTCACATATGGTTTAGTCTAGAGTGAGGTGTATGATGGGTTTCTACACTAGTACTACTCCTAAGTATGATGGAAAATAATATTAATTAAACTAGGAGAGAGAGAGAGAGAGAGAGAGAGTCTAAGCTAGCTTAAGTGTGATGAGCATCCATTCCTTAATCATCCATACACATCTTTGACCTCATGCATGACTACCACTAGGATTACCAAGCACATGACCTAAGTACGCTATTGGGTTACCAAGTAGTCACACTTGAATGCTCGTGAATAAGTCGTACTCATTCCGTGTTACTAGGAGATAAGGGTGAAGAGATATTAACTAAGAAAGTAGTAAATAATAGTTAAATAAATAATAATTAAATAAATAATTAAGCTAAGTGGATGCTACAATGGTGAAGTAATCTCGATCTTTATTGCCAATCATGTGCGTGTCCAAGTACGTCACACCCAAATAAGGATGCCATACAATTACAATTACCACACTGTAGGCATGCACTAGGAGGAAAGGGTTGAGAGGAACTTAAACTTAAAAACTTACAATAAAATCTAAGAACTAATACCAAAACAAAATGTGCTGCCTTTTATTTATAGGCTCACATCGGAACCACGATATCGTGATGCGATATCGGGGGTCCAATAACTAGGCTCCGATAACAGGGCTCCAATAATTGGGCCTGAAAGACCATATCTTGTATCAGGGCTCCAATAATAGGGCTTCGATAACAAGGCTCCGATAACTGGGCCTGACAAACCATGACTCATCAATGATGCTTGTGCCTTGCAAAACATAGAAAATGATTGGCAGAAACTTAAGCCATTCCCTAGGACACTCATAAAAGAAGCTAAAAGTTGGTATCACTCCTTGGAGTCAGTATCAATTCATAGATGGGTTATGATGCTTGAGCTATTCAATGACAACTATTAGATGTACTCTAGAATGACCAATTTGAGAAAGCAAATCCAAGGCTAGTGACAAGAAAGACATGAACCCTTGGATGCAGCCATGGATAGGTATTATTTGCTTTTTCATAGATGTTTTGGCTATGATTATTCTTAATGGGAGGAACTGCACCATATCATAGATGAGCTTTGATAAGAAATAAGGACTCTTAGGGTCTACACCCAAGGAAGATTGTTAGAACTAAGAGCCCATTAGATTCAAAGGCTAATTAAGAAAGTTGCAATAGAAGAAGGTGAGTTGAGAAAATGGAAAAGTACTAAGCAGTATAATTGGAATTCTTCCATTAGAAAAAGGGAGGTTCAATTCTATGATAGTGAGGGGGAGGCACCACTTCATGAGGTGGTGTAGCAAAAAACCTTACCAATTGAAAAATCTATGTCTAAAATTTTGGCTAAGGTTGAAAAAATGTGGGAATTTTTGGATGAAAAATTTCAAACTGCTTTGAGAATAGCAAAATAATACAAAGAACAAGGTAGTAATCATGACTAGAATAGAAAAAAAGAAGCTAAACATGCCTATCAAAGGTGTAAGGGTAAGGCTGCAGTAGTAGAAGAGGTTGTGGAGTCAGAATCAGATGATGATGGTGGGGGTGACATTTACCAATATGAACATCCTAAGGAATGTTTCCCTGTTGTGTCACACTTATAGGAATTTTGGGTATATGCTCTAAATCCTAAACTAGCATGAAGGTAAGCACCTAGAAGGTTGCCTTATCTTCAAGGTAACCCAAGGCAGTTCCACCAACAATAATAGGCTTATTATCCAAGTAGAGCTCCACCACAATCATATAAGTAGTATTAGCAATGGCAACATCCACAATCATGGGAGGTGCCACCACCAAGGTAGTAGTACCCTTACAAGTAGGCAAATTCGTATGGGTACTATGTTTAGCAATCAATGTCTCTATGTGATTCTTCTAGTCATGCTTCTTTTCAACATCACTCCATCTACTAGAGGGAAAACCCCATATCCCTATCATCCACCTCATCCTTCAGCACATGCTACTCCACCCTCAACCCAATTACCATATACTCCATTCATGCAAGGTGAAATTCCCATGTAGCCACAACAATGTAATGCTATTAGGGTCATTAACTTATAGCCAGCTTTCTAGATGAGTGGTTTGGATTCTAAATCCCATAAAAGACCACTCTTCCAAACTAATAGCTCTACTAAGCCCTCACCTACTTATGCAACTAGTCACCCTGTATCCCCTCTATCCTCTACATCCATTCATTTCAAGAGCCCTTCAAACCAAACACCTCCCAAGATTTTCACAGTCATGTTAACCCACATTGTATCTAATTAGATTAAGGTTCTCAACCTTTCAAGGAAAGGAGTTGATCTTAGAAGTCCTCTCATCTATTTTTAGATTCTTGGGAATGAGCCATGCAAGGCTCTTCTTGACTGTAGTTTTGGAGTTAATCTAATTTTTCATGAAATGTACAATGCTTAGAACTTGCCTTCTCTCAAGAAGAGCAACATCCATTTAGAATTAGTAGATCAGTCCATCATTGTTTCTTTGGGACTAGTGAAGGACATTGTGATAACTTTTTGTGGATGGTTGTATCCTACTAATTTCCTAGTAATCAAAGTTGAAAATTGCAAGGGGGACTTCCCAATCATTATGGAAAGGACTTGGTTGAGCACTATTGATGCATGAATGGGCATTAGAGATATTTCCCTAGAGACTTCCAAGGAAAATGCATTCAGAAAGATCAAGAAGAAGTGAGTTCCATGCATTACGTACAACAATATAGGGTGCAACTATGTGCAAAAACTTTGTTCTTTTAAAAGCACATCAATCAAAGCATGCAAATAGTATGCAAATGAATCTAAAATCCAAATGTGTCTGTATGTAGTAGCTACAAAATAGGAGGGTACCCAATGGCTAACAACTGATTCTAAGAGTAGCACACTTTGCATAGAACCTACTAAGAGGTTAATGTGTGCCTATGTTGAAGGCATGGATGAACTGGAGCATGTTCATCACCAACTCTCCAATGATGAACATGATGGTATCAATTGGAAAGAGTTCGAAATCCATGACAGTTTTAAACATGACCCTTAGAGTTAAAAACTCTACCTACTAACATGGAATATGCATTTTTGAAAAATGGTAAGCCAGTGATAATCAATGCTAACCTTGCTTCTAAGTAGAAAAGGATGCTATTGAAGGTCGTTAAAAAATGGCCAGTAGCCTTTGCTTGGTCATATCCTAAACTCACAAGGATTGATCCTAGGATATGTCATCATTACATCTATATTGATCTGGCCATGAAGCTAAAGAGGTAGCTACAACTATGACTAAATCCCAAATTGAAGTAGATCATCAAAGAGGAAATTGAACAACTCCTCAAGGTGGGGTTTATTTATCCAATTGCAAATAGCGAGTGGATTAGCCTACTTGTAATTCTACCATAGAAAGATGGAAAATGGTAGGTCTATATTGATTTTAGACTATTAAATATGGTGATATTCAAAGATCATTTTCCATTGCCATTTGTGAACTAGGTGTGGGACACTATTTTTGGGCATTGTTATTATAGCTTCCTAGATGGTTATAGTGACTATAACCAAATTTAGATTACACCCAAGGATCAGGCCAAAACAACATTCACAAATTCCATAGGGACTTTTTCATATTGTAAGATACCCTTTGATCTATGCAATGTCCCTACAACTTTCCAACACCTTTTCTTGAGTATTTTTCAGTCATAAATTGGTAACAGGGTGGAGGTCTTCATGGATGACTTCTCCACCTATGGCACTACATTCGAGCAAGCCCTAGATCACCTTGAGAAAGTTCTTAAAAGGTGCATGGAGACTAATCTTTGGCTCAATTAGTAAAATAACTATATCATGGTTTAGGAAGGCATTGTGTTAGGGCATAGAATTTCTCAAGTAGGGATTGAGGTGGATCCTGAAAAGATTTGGGTCATCCAAGGAATAACTCACGAACCGAAAATTATTAAAGATGTTTGGCCATTCCTTGGACATAGTGGTTACTACTAGAAATATATAAAGAATTAATCTAATATCGTAAAACCATTGGTCAAGCTCACAAGGAACAATGTTTCGTTCATATGGACTAAGAAATGTGAAAAGGAATTCCAATAACTTAAGGAGAAGTTTGTAGAAACTCCAATTCTATGAGCTCCTAATTGGTCTTGTCTATTTCACATCATGATGGATGTAGCAAATTATTTTTTGGGAGCTATGCTTATGTAAATGGATGATAAAAAATATCCATATTTCATCCACTACACAAGTCCAAGCATTGTGAATGCATAGCTCAATTACACCATGATAGAGAAAGAGCTAATGACTGTGGTATAGGCTTTGGAGAAGTTTAGGCACTATGTGCTTGGATATAAGGTGTTTGTGCACATTGACCATAGTGCCATTTGCTTCCTAATGAATAAACTAATGGTGAGCCCCTATGTCATATGGTGGTTGGTGATCTTGCAAGAGTTTGAGCTCAAAATGGTTGAGCAAAAGGGGATTTTGAATGTGGTCACTGATTGCTTGTCTCAGTTACAATGGGACAACAAAGAGGATGAGAGCCCACTCTTTGATCAATTTCCTAATGAATTCCTCTTTTTTGATGTAATAAATAAACAAGTTCCCATTGAACGAAAATGATACAATGACATCCTCACTTATCTTCTCACTAAAAAGAGAGTTGGACAACTGGAAGAAACAATAGTTTCTTCATTAAGCCAAATGCTTCATGGAGATTAATGGACACGTTTACAAGGTGTGTGTTGATGGCCTAGTTTATTGGTGTGTTCTTGATGCTAGCCAACTATGCATTCTCCAAGATGCTCACGAGGGCCCTTATGGGAACCACTATGCAAGGAAATGCATAGCCATTAAAATCATGATGGCAAGGTACTATTGGTCAAAAATCTTCAAGGATGTCCACCAATTTATCTAATCTTATGAACATTATCAACAAGATGGTGGGATGACTACTTGAATGGAGTGAACTTAGGAATGGATCAAACCATTGATACCCTTCGACATCTAGGGCGTAGACTTCATGGATCCCATCACATCCATGTCAAATGAAAAGGCATACATAATAGTCACTATTGACTATTGTACAAAATCAACAAAAGTAGCAATCATCACCAACTGTAAATCATCCATTGCTACATGGTTTGTATAATAAAATGTTGTAAATAGGTTTGGAGTGCCACGTGCACTGATTTTTGATAATGATACTCATTTTATAGGTGCTACTTTTTACAAGCTCATGTAATGCTTGGGGGTTGAATATAAATTAACAACACCCTACCATCCCCAAGACAATGGTTAAGCAAAGGTTACTAATAGGGAGGTTATGAAAATCCTAATGAGAAGAAGTAGCAAATATAGGAGAGATTAGAGTACAAAACTTAATGATGCCCTTTGGACATATCGCTTGACATGGAACCTTCCTATAGGATACTCTTACTGTGAGCTAGTGTACAGAAAATTACTAACTCTATCAATTCAATCCGAGCTTCGTATACTTTCAATAGCTTGTGATCTTGAACTTAACCTAAGCCTAGTATAAAAAAAAAATATTGATCAACCTTAATGTGCTAGATGAGAATCAATTGGCGGCCCTATCCTTGAATAAAGTACACAAAGTATTCAATAAACAATGCTATGATCTTAGAATAAGGAAAGTGAAATTTTAACTTGGAGATAAGGTTCTCTACTGGAACTACACACATATACCTCAAGAAACTAAGTTCTAGACATTGTGGAAAGGACCTTACATCTTTTATGAAACTTTTTCTTTTGGGGCCATGTTAATCTACAAACTTGAGAGCCCACATAAGAAATAGCTAGTCAACATGCAACAAGTCAAACTTTTCCATGAGCCCATGCAAGCCAATGAAATCAATGCCTCATTGGATGGACAATCACACTCAATATTTCAGATCTCCTCCTTTTAACTTAGTCATGGGGGAGATGTCCATCCATGCTAACTATATAAATGGCTCCTCAGTCTTTTTACTTTTTTATTTTACACTTTGTTATTTTTCCAAATTTTTGTTTTACAACATTGTTAATATGTTTTATTTTTCTTGAATATTTTTACAATTTCTTATATACTTTACTTTATTTTGGTGTGAATTTTTCTTATTCTTTAATAAAAATGCTTTATTGCCAATGGGACCTAATGATGATGTAGCTAGTTACTAATGGTGGTTTGTACCTAATGTTTTTGATTGCTAATATTTGGTTTCTATTTTTGAATTTTGATGACCAATAACTAAGACATGTTTCTTTTTCATGGAATAGGTAGTGAGTCCACATCATCCACCCATCCATCAACTCTTTGATTTTTTTAGTTTAGGAAACATGTGGTTACTTTTTCATTAATAAAACTTTAATGAAATTGTAGCCTTAATAGTTTCCAAGATTGGGAAAGATTCAAAGGTTTGAAAAGGGTGTGACTTCAAGGGGATTCAATACTCTATGTGCCTCTCTACTTTCTTGAGCACATGTGTGTTTTCATGAATTTCTTATCATTCCATGTGGACCAATAACAGGAAGTTGAATAAATCTTTCAATTGTGTGGTTTTCATCTAAAAAGAACATCATGGGAATTCAAAGCACACCCCTTAGACAAAATAAATAGGCTATAAGCATTGGTTATGAGACTAGAGAGACATGTTTCCCATGCCTAAAGGTCCCCTCTAACTAAGATGCTTTCTCACTTTCTACTTCTTTTTTCTTCTTAAATAAGGAATGGTGGTTGTTCGTGGGAGAAATCTTGTGTCTCAAGGGGATGGTTGATTGGTCCTAGAGTGGTGATTCAAAGTCACTGAAAATGGTTGGTTTTGGTCTAGACTAAGGTTGAACTTTATTAGGTCATTTAACCATGACACTCACAAGGGATTTCATGTGATCATGATTAGGACATCCATTTCATTGTCTATCTCATTCATCAATGCTCTCCATAACTCACCTCACTATCATTTTTCATGTTTTTTTTAATGTCTTAGTTTGACATGTTGAAAGTCTTAGGTAGATTCTTCAAGTTTTGATCCTTAGCTTTTTGTAACCATTAATCAACTATAAGGTCCACAGACTCCTTAGTTGAGGTTATGCAAGAGCAAAAAGGGTATAGGCCTGCTATGGGGAGGACCAACTTGCATAGCTTTTGGTTGGGCTAGTTAAGTTCCTTATCCTTAGACATTTTTTTAATCAAATATTTTTCATTTCCCTTTGGTTTCATCCACTAGTGTGCTCCTTAAGGCATTTCTCCAATCATTGTCCATCTTTTGTGAACTCTGAAATCCTCATGTATTTCATTGTGTTCTTGGATTTTTGGACTTCCATTTGACTTCAATTTCATTTAAAAACTCCTTATATTTTTTGAATTTTTACTTGGTCAATAGTGGTCAATAGCCACATCGACTAGGCCAAGTTGATGCAACTGACTGCATTGACTAGGCTCCATTAAGGAGGCCTAGTTGACACAAGGAAAAAATTCTATAAATAGTGCTCATCACTTAGGAATTTTTTGCCATTTTCTTCAAAAAAAGGGGTGTTTTTGCAATTTTTCAAAGCCTAAAACCTTCCAGAGCTTGTAGCTTTCAAACCATTTATTTAATTCACTCTATTCTTTAGCCCTACAGCTTCCAAAGGTATGCTTTACATCATGGGGCCCACAAAACTTAGGTTTTTGATAGAAAATTTTTAGAAAAAAGAATTTTTCTAACTCCCCCATGCATTTAATAAATAAAATAATATTAAATCATGAACCTATATGAGTTAAACCCTTCCAACACACTTGGGTAGCCTTTTTAATGAGATAATAATAAAATAATGTTAAAATAATCAAACAAGCCATGATCACAACTTAGCCAAGTGTAACTAGCCCAAGAGATAAGGTATTCCAAATGTTCCAAAGCTACATATTAAGTGCTAATACTTGCTCATGTTCTGATTATAGATGGCACCTAAACCAAAACACCCATAAGAAGGAGAACCATCTCAAGTAAGGGACAAGTGACCAAGAGCTAGAAGGAAGTAGCAAGAATAAGCCCAAGAGCAAGTAGTAGAAACTCATGTAACAAGACCTCTTTGGAAGGAGCTTGACATGGAATCTATTTGACATATTCTCAAGGAAAAAACTATAACAGAACAATCCCATTGAGATGAGGCACCAAGACTGGTGCCAAGACTTGAGGTGACATTAACTCAAGCTTGCCTTGATTAGATCAAGCCTCATGACATCCAACTTTCAGTTCTCTAAGAATTGAACTTTGGATAATTCTTGGAGCATGCTTCATCAAAAGTCAAGATGCGGTTGTAGAACTCTCCCATGTGGTCAATCATCACTTCTAATGGAGAATGGTACATGGAAGAGACACATCTCTTCTAGAATGGTAGGCAGGTAGGAGCCACTATGAAGATTAAGAACATTCAAGTGTCCTACTCAGTGGAAGCTATTACACAAGCCCTTAGGTTGCCTGATGTTGGAATTGGTTTGGCAAAGATTTCCATCCAAGCAGACCCAGAGGCAAAGAGGGAATGAACCTAGCAATGCTATGGAGTAGACCACAAGGAGTATGGTGCACTCATCTTGGTGGAGTGTGTATATTTCAAGATAGTGGCCTATTGCCTTAATCTGATGGTGAGGCCAAGTAAGGTAACTATCTTCTCCACTAATGAATATACTTCTCTAAGTGAAAAATTTCCTTTAAACCTTCCATAGCTAATCCATCTAGAGATATAGAAGCGATTTAAGGAAAATGAATGTGGAAGGAAGGCCCTACCCTTTCCTTGCCTCATTAGAAAATTATGCAAAAGGACAGGAATAGTTCGCTATGCCAATGATACACTTTGACATACTCCTTTTGCCTCTTAGGCAAAAATGATGAAGAATACGATCCCTAACACAGCTAAGAAAGAGGAGTAGCAATTGCTACCTCGACCATCCACTCATGAAACAATGTTGAAGTCCTGCATAGTGCTTGAATGAATGAGCAAGATACGAGAGAAACTTCTTGCGTGAGCAGGCGAAGCAAGTAGGAATGAGTGGTGGTGATCCATCTATGTATCACTTAGCAATGATTCATCTCAACAAAGTGGCTTAAACCATCAACCATATGGAGGGAGGTGGGATAATCTTTTCTTCCCAACAAACAAAGTTTCATGTGATATTGAATCCTAGTGCTTAAGAGGTAACAATCTCTCTCTCAAAACAACAACAATTCCTAGACATCTCTAGGAATGTTGCTACTTTCTCAGTGCATCTAGAGGAGGGTGAGGGGGCAACTATCTTGATGATGCAACATCATGGATAGGAGATAGTAGCAGAGGTGGTTGCTGATATAATTTCTAAGGCATTAAACACACCTACAACATCTATACTAGATGTTTCTTCACTCCAAGATGTGCAGACATCCACATGATTAGTTTGCAACAAATTAAGTGTAGCCTAGCATGAAGAGTTGCTAGACCAACTAGTAGGAACTAAGAAATGGATTTCATATGTCTTTGACCTTTTGAATATAATCACTACAACCCAATTTGAGTCGATGAAAGCAAGGGGAAATGCATTAACATGAATGGATAACTTGAAATAGCCTAGGCTCAAAACTAATGCTTGGCTACAAAAGTTGCTGAATTAAGAGCCCACCTTAATGATCATATGCTTCTTAGCCCTATGCCTACTTGTGACAAAGCTTCTCAACAACTTCAGGAAAAGCTCAAGAAGTTTGAGAATGCAAAGAAGGCAACCCATTTTTTATCAATCCTTGGTTGATGCCACCATGAATAATATACAAAAGGCCTTAGATCAGACTCACCAAGAGAATGTCACATTGATCACAGAGAATCACTGCATGTGGAATGTTTATGTGCAAAAGCACCAAATGCAAGATTTTATCTATTAATAGCAAGAGTAGCTAGCTAAAGTAAACATGAAATTGAAGAGATTAGTAGTAAAAAAAAAAAAATCTCTCCATGGAGGAAGTCTAAGCCCTTCTCTAGAAAAATGAGGCTTTTGAATTTGAGAGAGTAAAAAATCACTACAAAGATTAGGTTGGTGTACAGAAAGAAATTAGTAAAAAACATATTCAATTGGTGAAGTTGAAAGGCAATGAGGCACTCCAGTAGCTCAAGGAAGGAGGAGATATCTAGCAGCCTATCTTTAATGGGATCAATGACTATAACATGGTAGAGATCTACATGAAGGAGTTGTAGATCGAGAAGATGATGAAGTACATGGAGCTTGCCAATCTAGTGATGCTAACTGCTAGATGACCATAGTCCGAATCAGAGAAATAAGTGGCTAGTTCATACTTATTGTATGAAGTTGAGTTCAAGCATCACAAAGACACCAAGCAAAAGATTGAGGTGGAAAATGTAGAACTCAATGTTCTCAGGCAATGCTTTACTAATCAATAGTCTATAGCTTATGAGCAGTGAGGTAACCCTATGCCCAACCATACAAATCACAAGCATTCACACATGATCTGATCAAACTCCACAGACCTTAAGTTCTTAAGTACATTGGTTCAAGGAAGTGAAATCTAATCAGGATGATCACTGTCTTCTTAGTTCCACTCATGAGGTGCAAGTATATGGTTAAGTGTAACTGAGGTATATGATTTTTATCATTTTATATTTTATAAGTTGAATCACCTAGAATAAGAATGAAAGGTAGAGAAATTTAATATTTAATTAATTTACTTCCAAGTTAGCATAATACAAGTACCCGTTCCCACTCTCTGAACACATCCTGAATGCATATAGTGCTACTAGGTTACCAAACATTAAGCATTTCTGGGTTACCAAGTGCTACATGTATGCTTGAAGTGGTCATGCTTGTGTTCATTAACAACTGGAAAATTAATTGCTTAATTAAAGTGCATTAAGGTAAAATTCATGAATATTAAATGCATTGAAGGAAACATTATTCTATTCTCAGTGCTACAAGGATTATCAAAAGGGCTTGTCTTTATTTCTGTTACACTGCTGTGCTTAGGTACATTAGTGCTTGAATAAATATCTATACACACTTAAACTCCTACTATGAGCACTTCGAAATATTCTAACTCTATAATAGCTAAACTGCAAGAACTTCATTACTCTATGCAAAAGCTAATTCCCAAATAGTGTGCCCAAGCACTATATTTATAGGCCAACATATAGCCTGCAATATTGAATATTTGACATTGCATCTTGGGGCATAACTTAACATGATTCATCATTCCCCCACTATTGAATGAAAACTCAGCCTTAAGTGAACAAAAGAAGGACCAAGTTCCCTACAAAATATTGGGCATCTATGGGATTACTGACTGACATGCAAACTTGACTTATATGGAACAGATAAATTCTAAGTGTCCGAGTGTACAGATTTACAATGTTTTACAAAATTGGATGTTCATGACAAGAGAAGTGAACACATTGGACAAAACTTAAGATCTAACTGCTCTGGCATCTAAAGAGTGAGGGAGAAGATTCAACGATCATGAAGGGTCCTTGTCACATGGTGCTGCTACTTATCCATTGGTGAAGATAGACTCAATTCCAATCCATGATTCCCATACAATCACAACAAAATCTTGGATTAGTGTGCTATGTGTAACATATAGCTTTTAAGTACCTTGTCTCATAGGTGGTTACACTTGGATAGGTTGTGATTATGGTTGATTGATTCCTTTAGTAGTGTTAGTGGAAAGATTGACAAATAGGGTAAAAGGGATAAGTGGTTCATTATTAAATTCAAAAAAGTTCAAACATGATGAAATGCTTAAAGAGGCTTTAAAAATTCACAAAAAATAAAACAAAAAGAGGATTTCAATGAAAAATGTTATGAAGATGTGCATAATTGGATGCCATTGATGAGGCATGCTAAAGGATTTGATTATGAGGATGTTTAAGGAAAAAGAACTTAACTTACCCAACCAAAAGATATGCAAGTGGGTCCTCCCCAAAGGAGACATAGGCCTTTTATTACCCTTTCATAACTTCAAACTGAGGAGTCCATGGGCTCGATGGTGATTAATGGTTACAAAAAGTTAAGTACAAAAACTTGGAAGAAACTACCTAAGAATTTTGACACACCAAACCAAGACATCAAAAAAGAACATGAAATTGGTAGTGAGGTAATATATGAAAAGCATAGATGGATGAGAGAGAGTGGAATGGAGTTCTTAATTAAGGTCACATGAAGTCCCTTGTGAATTTTGTCGTTAAATGGCCTGATAAAATCCATCTTTAGTCCAAACCAAAACCAACCATGTTCAGTAACTTTGCATCACCATTCTAAGACTAGTTCACCCCCCTAAGACACAAGAGTGCTTCCACAGAACAACCACCATTCCTTATTAGAGAAGAAAAAAGAAGTAGGAAGTGAGGAAGGGCTTTAGTTAGAGGGGACCTTTAGGCATGGGTAACATATATTTGTAGTTCCATAACTAGTGCTTGTAGTATGTTTATTTTTTCTAAGGGGTGTTCTTTGAATTTTCATCATTTTTATTTTTGTTTTATTTTTTTTATGATGGGAACCACACCATGCAAAGACTTATTCAACTTCCTATTATTGGTTGACACAGTACGATAAGAAATCCATGAAAATACGCATGTACCCAAGTAAGCAAAAAGGAAAAAAGAATACTGAATCCCCTCAAAGTCACACCCTATTCAAACCTTTGAATCCTTTCCAAATCTGGAAACTACCAAAGTTACAAGTTTGTTAAAGTTTTATTAATGAAAAAGAGACCTCACACTTCTAGAAAAGGAAAACCATAGAGTTCATGGATGGATGGATGTAATGGATTCACTACCTATTTCATGAAAAAGAAACCATGTCCAAGTCATCAGTAACAAAATTCAAATCTAGAATCCAAACACCAACAATCAAATAACCAAATAGCACATGCCCACATCAATCAAACACATTGTACCTAGTTGGCAATACAACATGTTATTATTAAAACATAATTAGAAAAACACATTAAAAATAAAGGAAAATATACAAGAAAGTGTAAAATAGTTAAGAAAAATAAAATGTACTAATGATATTGTAAAACAAAGACTTTGGAAAATTAATAACGTAAAAAAAAGGTGTAAGATAAAGAATGTGTAAAATAAAAAGTTGTAAAAATAACAAGGTGGAAAAAGAACATGTAAAACAAATAGATGAAAAACTGAGGAGCTGCTTATATAGTTAGGATGGATGGCCATCTTTCCCAAAACTAAGTTGAAAGGAGTAGATCCAAAAGATTAAGCGTGGTTGTCCATCCGATGAGGTGTTTGTTACATTAGCTGGCTTAGGCTTATGGAAAGGTTTGACTTGTTGTATGTTGACCAACTGTTTCTTGTTTGGGCTCTTGGGTTTGTAGATCATCATGGCTTCAAAAGGAAAAGTTTCATAAATTATATAAGGTCCTTCCCACAATGTCTAGAACTTAGTTCCTTGAGGTATGTGTGTAGGGTTATAGTAGAAAACCTTATCTTCTAATTGAAATTTGAATTTTCTAATTCTAAGGTCATGGTGGTTTTTGTTGAATGCCTTGTGAAACTTGTTAGATGATAAGGCCACCAATAAATTTTCATCAAGCAAGTTGAGATTCATTAATCTTTCTTTTTGCGCTAAACTTAAGTTAAGGTTGAGATTGTAGGCTGTTGAAAGTGTATGAAGTTTGAATTGAATAGGAAGTGTTGGTAATTTTTTGTACACTAGCTCATAGGGAGAATAGCCTATAGGAAGTTTCCATGTTGAGTGGTAGGCCCAAAGGGAATTATTAAGTTTTGTGTTTTAGTCTTTCCTATATTTGTTGATAGTTCTTATTAGAATCTTTGTGATTTCCCTATTTGTAACCTTAGCTTGACCATTAGCTTGGGGGTGGTAGGGTGTTGTGATTTTATGTTCAACCCCCAAGCATTGCATAAGCTTCCAAAAAGTAATGCTTGTAAAGTGAGTTCCATTATCAGAAATTAATACACATGGAACACCAAACCTATTTACAACATTTTGTTATACAAACCAAGTAGTAGTAGAAGATGTATAGTCAATGATAGTTGTTTCTTTTGCCCATTTCATACAATAGTCAACAACGACTATGATGTATGCCTTTCCATTTGACATAGGAGTGATCAGATCCATGAAATCAATGCCCTAGATGTTAAAGGATTCTAGTGGTTAGATCCACTATTGAGGTCCCTCCATTCAAGTAGTCATTCCACCATCTCATTGGTAGTATTCACAAGAGTGGACATATTGGTGAGCATCCCTAAAGATTGTTGGCCAATAGTATCTTGCCATCAAGATTTTAATGGAAATGAATTTTTCAACATAGTGGCCTCCACAAGGACCTTCATGAGCATCCTAAAGAATGTGTAGTTGATCAACATCAAGGACACACTAATGAAGCAAGCCATTGGTGCACACCTTGTAGAGGTTTCCATTGATATCCATGAAGCATTTTACCTAGTGAAGAAATTGTTGTTTCTTCTTGTGGTCCAACCCTTGTGGCATCTCTTGGGTTAGAAGATAGGTGAGAGTGCTATCATACCATTTAGGCTTTATGGGTAATTGTTTAGTTATAGCCCTAGCAAATTAGATTTCATTAGGAAATAGATTAGATAGTGGGCTTTCTTCCTCTTTGTTGTCCCATCACAACCAAGACAAGTGGTCAATGACTACATTCTTAATTCTCTTTCGATCTACCATCATGAGATTAAATTCTGGTAAGACCATTGACCACCATATGACACGGGGGCTCACCATTGGCTTGTTCATTAGGAAGTGGATGACACTGTGATCCATGTGCACAAACACTTTGTATCCAAGCACATAATGCCTAAACCTCTCTAGAGAAAACACCACAGCCATCAATTCTTTTTTATGGTGGTGTAGTTTAGTTGTGTGCCCACAATGCTTCAGCTTACATAGTGGATGTAATATGGATGTTTCTTTTCATGCATCTACATAAGCATGGCTCCCAATGCATAATTTGATGCATTTGTCATAACATGAAAATGGTCTGAACTAATCAGATGCTTGTAGAATTGGAGTTTCTACAAGTTTCTCCTTTAGCTATTGGAATGCTTTGTCACATTCATTGGTCTAGAAAAATGGTGCATCTTTCTTTGTTAGCTTAACCAACAATTTTGTGACCTTAGAGAAATTCTCTATGAATTTCCAGTAGTAGCCAGTGTGTCCAAGAAATGATCGAACATCTCTTATGGTTTCTAGTTGATGGGTTATGACCCTTATTTTTTTAGGATCTACTTGAATTCTTGCTTGTGAGATTTGGTGCCCTAATACAATGCCTTCCTGTATCATCAAATGACTCTTTTACCAATTGAGTTGGAGGTTTGTTTCAACACATCTTTTCATTACTTGCTTAAGGTAGTTCAAGGCTTCTTCAAATGTAGCTTCATAGGTGGAGAAGTCATCCATGAAGACTTCCACACCAATATCAATCTACTATTGAAAAATGCTTAAGACCAAGCATTGGAATGTAGTAGGGGCATTGCACAAACCAAATGACATGTGATATGCAAAAGTCCCTTAGGGACTTGTAAATGTTGTCTTGGCCTAGTCCTCTGGTGTGATTTGGATTTGGTTTTAGCCACCATAACCATCTAGAAAACTGTAAAAGTAATGCCCATATATTGTGTCTAACACCTAATCAATGAATGGCAATGGAAAATGGTCCTTGAATGTTACCATATTTAGTAATTGAAAATTGATGTAGACCTACCACTTGCCACCTTTCTTAGGCACAATCATGAGTGCACTAACCCACTTGCTATCCAAAGTTGGATAGATAAACCCTACCTTGAGGAGTTGTTCGATTTCCTCCTTGACGATATGCTTCAGTTTGAGATTTAATCACCTTTGTGGTTGCCTCTTTGGGCTTATGGCTAGATCATTGGAGATACAATGTTGGCATATCCTAGGATCAATCCCTGTGAATTTGGGATATGACCAAGCAAAGGCTACTAACCATTTTTCAACCACATTCAATAGCATCTATTTCTGTTTTGAAGCAAGATTGGCATTAATTATTACTTGCTTTTTTCTTTTTAAGAATACATATTTCATGCTGGTAGGTAGATTTTTTAATTAAAGGGGCTCTTACTTGAAATTTTTAGAAATTTTAAACTCTCCCCAATAGGTATCATCATTTGCATTTTTAGAGAGTTGGTGATGAACTTGCTCTAGTTTATCCATGCTTGCAACATATGCACATGTTAAGCTCTCAGTAGGTTCCATGCAAAGTGTGCTACTTTCAAAATCAGTGGTTAGCCACTAGATGCCCTCTTGTTTTGTGGCTACTACGTATAGACACCTTTGAATATTTGATTCTGGTGCACATTGCTTGCATGTAGAGATGGATTCTCATTTCACTGACTAGAGTTTCTACACACAATTTCACCTTGTATTGTTGTACACGATGCATGGAAATTGCTTCTTCTTGATCTTCCCGAATGTGTTTTCTTTAGATATTTCCAAGGCAAGATCTTTGATGCCCATTCTTGCATCAATAGTGCTTAGCCATGCCATCCCCATGATGATTTGGAAATCCCCTTTATAGTTCTTGATCTTGATTACTATTAAATCACTAGGATAAGACCACCCACAGATAGTGGTTACAATGTCTTCTACTAGTCCCAATGGAATAGTGATGAACTGCTCTACCAATTCTAATATGATATTACTCTTTTTAAGAGGAGATAGGTTAATATAGTATACATTTTATGAGAAATCAAATTGACACTAAAACTTGAATCAAGAAGAGCTTTACATAATTTGTTCCCAGCAATCTGAAAATAAATAAGAAGACTTCTAATATTAGCTAATTTCATGAAAAGGTTACTAGCTCAAATCCAATTATATATGAGATGAGTCAGCATAACATTATGGATTTGATGTGAAATTTCATTTAAAGGGGACTCAAAAGAATTTGATACAAAGGGAGATGAAGAAATGAGGTTGCCAACTGTATGTGTATGTGAGGGCTTAGGTGGACTATTGGGTCAGAAGAAAGGTCTTTTCTTTGATAAAGTGTTCAAACCACTCAATTTATGAACTAGCTATAGATGAATGGCCCTAGTAGCATTACATTGTTGTAGTTGAGATGGAAGTTCACTAAGCATAGATGGAGTAGGTGATAGCTATGCAGAGGATGGAGGAACATGTGTAGGAATAGGAGGGGGATAAGGGTAAAAGGTGGTATTCCTCCTTGCATGTGGAGAATGATTTTGATAATAATAAAGAGGGTAGTAGTGAGGTTGGAGAGTAGAAACATGACTAGAAGAGTTACATGGAGACAAGGATTGCTAAACGTAATAGCCATATGGATCAGGTTGTCTGTAAGGGTATTGCTTCCTTGGTGGTGCCAGTGCCCACGACTGTGGTTGTTGCCACTGTTGATACTAATCATATGCTTGCAATGGAGTTCCACATAGATAATATTGTTATTTCTGATGGAACTACCTAAAATTTCCTTGAGGATAATGTAATATTTTGGGTGTTTTCCTTTATGCTAGTCATGGATTTAGAGTATACACCCTAGATTCTTGTAAGTTTAACACGATAGGGCAACATCCCTTAGGATGTTTACAATGAAAAATGTCACATCCATCATCATCATATAATTTAGTTCCTGCAACTTCCTTAATTGCAGCAATCTTACCCTTACCTCTTTGATGGGCACGTTTGGCTTCCTTGTACCTCTCACGCTCATGATCACTACCTTGTTCTTTAGACTCTTCAATAATTTTTAGAACAACTTGAAATTTTCTATCTATGGAGTCCCATAACTAATCAACCTTGGCCAAAATTTTAGATTGAAATTTTTGAAGTGACAAGGTTTTTCAATTCACCACCTCATTAAGTAATGATTCTTCCTCACTATCACAAAATCGAAACTTCCTCTTGTGAATGAAAGGATCATAGTTGTACTCTTGCACTTTGTTGTTTTCTTAATTCTCCTTCCTCTTTCACTACCTACTCAATCAACCGTTAGATCTAATGAGTGGTTAATTCTGGCAATCACCCTTGGGCATAGATGTTAAGGATTATCCTCATTTCTAATCGAAACCCATCTAAAATGTGGCAAAGTTGATCCAGTCGAGAAAAACCATGGCCACAAAATTTGTGCAATAAGGAATAGTATCAACCTATGGTGGCATTTAAGGGTTCATGTGTCCCTTGTTTCCATCCTTGGATCTACCTCCTCAAGTTGGACATAAGAGTACATTTGATATTTGTCATTGAATAATTCAAGCATTGTACTCCATCGTCTGATAGATTCTGGTTCTAAGAACCAGTACCAATTCTCTACTTCTTTAATGAGTGTTCTGGAAAACAACTTAAGCTTCTTCCACTCATTTTCTATATTTCCCAAGGCACATGCATCTTGAAAATCTTGGAGATGATTTTGTAGATTTGAGTTGTATCCTCCTTCGAATCGAGGAATATTGTTCATGTCTAGTCTTTTGATCTAACTATTCTTAATGTGCCTTGTAGGGGTTCTCATTACCTCTACAATGTTTAGCATACTCTGAGTAGCCAAAAAAGGCTCATCAACGCCATGATTTTTGTGCCTACGATGCCCTCTACTACCCCTTCATTTATGCTATGCGTCTCTCTTGAACACCTACGCCCCTATTCTTGACTTGCTCAATGATCCCTTTGATCATTTTAGTCCCATTGATCAACTCCATCATGGTCGCATCCCCTATGGTTGTGATTAGAGCTAGAAGAAGAGGATGATGACAAAGGTGAAGAGGAAGGAGGAATAGTGCCATCACAGTGCCTACTATCCCCTCTTTGGTGGTTGTAGCCATGATCACATTCTTGTTTCTTTTCTGCATCCCTACCCTAACTCTCCTCCTTGGATCCTCCTTTGTTGTTGAATTCATTTTTGCTAGAACCAGGATTGTGGATTGATCATGGATTGCAGGTTCTAGTTTTGACCTCCTTCATTCAATTTCACTGAATGGAAAACCCTTAGAGAAGGATTCTCCACCATATTTTTGGTACAATAGGTATGGAAAATCATTGAACCACTTCCCCTTCATAGATTCATAGCATTACTCTAGCTAGTGATCCCTAAGATGTTATGCTTTCGTGGGATGATAATCCCTGGCATTACTATCTTGTATAATGTACTTAGCATGAAGTCCTTGAAGGCCCAAACACAAAAGAGTTTATTGGACCATCGTAGGAATAGATCAATCTGGAAGCAACACAATGTCACCCTTAATGTCACACCACTTCAAGTATTCATCTTGGTGTAGGATGAAGGTGAAATTGGGCACATACTCATGAAGATGAGCATATACCACTCTATATTGTTGGGGTGCCTATTGATGTACTCTGTTAGACTTGGGCAAAGAATCGCTCTTGTGAGAATAAGACATTGTGTGTTAGAAAAATAAAAATGCAATGTGCTTTTTAAAATTGTTGTTGTTATTTTAAAGTATGATATGACTCTAAGGTTCATTCCAATGAATTAAGTAAATTTTCACTAGTCCTAGATAGCTCACGTAACAACTAAAAGGTGCCCAAAAATAGTGCTAATGATGAGTAACAGGGTACCCCTACACCCAACCATACGAATCACAAGCATTCATGCACGATCTAGTAAAACTTTGCAAACCTTAAGTTCCTAAGTACACTTGTTCAAGGAAGTGAAATCTAATTGGGATGATCACTATCTTCTTAGTTCCACTCGTGAGGTGCAAGTATATGGTTAAGTGCAATTGAGGTATATGATTTTTATCATTTTATATTTTATAAGTTTAATCACCTAGAACAAGAATGAAAGGTAGAGGAATTTAATATCTAATTAATCTATTTCCTAGCTACCTAACACAAGTACCCATTCCCACTCTTTGGACACATCCTAAATGCATATAACACTACTGGGTTACCAAATGTTAAGCATTTTTGGGTTACCGAGTGCTACATGTATGCTCAAAGTGGTCGTGCTTATGTTCATTAACAACTATAAATTAATTTCTTAATTAAAGTGCATTAAGGTAAAGCTCATGAATATTAAATACATTAAAAGAAACATTAATCTATTCTCAATGTTGTAAGGATTATCAAAAGGGCTTGTCTTTATTTCCATCACCCTATTGTTCTCAGGTACATCAGTGCTCAAATAAAGATCCATACACACTCAGACTCCTACTGTGGGCACTCAGAAATATTCTAACTCTAGAATGGCTAAATTGGAAGAACTTCGTTACTCTATGCAAAAACTAATATGGAAATCATGTGCCCAAATGCTATATTTATAGGTTGAAATATATCCTGCGATATCAAATATTTGGGATCACATCTTGGAGCCCAACATTGGGTGTCTAATATCAGAGCACAACTAAACATGATTCATCAATAGTTGAGAACCTAGCCATGAGACTAAGTGACTACCAAGAGTTGCAAAATGCAGTAAAGGTGTTTGATGTTGAATGCAAACTTTTCATTGCCTAGTTTGTCAACATGAAAGAGTTATTCCCAGTAATGCCCTATCCTTGGGATGTTCCCACATCGGCCCACATTCATGATGCAACATGGACTATGAATGATCCTAGGAGTAAGCAAGAGAAGATGAAGGCATTATTGGACACCTTCCATCTTCTGCCAAAGGTTGCAACTGCTATAAGACAACCACAACCACCTCAACCACCGCATGCACCTGACGTAGGAGAAGGCACTTTAGAACCTCAAGAGCCTCCACTACCTAGGATCATTTGAACTTCTTCCTTATCTATATGCCATCATAGGAATTGTGTTTGTCATTTTTATCCTAGTGTTCAATTTTTTTGTCCTGAACACAAAAATTTTGTAATGATTGTAGTTTCATACACTTGAGCACTTACTGTTGCATATGTCAGTAGTTAGTTAATAATCCCATACCTTCCCAAAATTTTATAAGAAACTTATTCCTCCTTTTATTCACTCGAGGACAAGTTTTTATATGGTCATTTGGGTATGATGAGTTATGTTTTCTTAAGTCTCGTTGATGAGGCCTCATCAATGTAGTCCCATCAATGTGACATCATCAACATGGCCTTGTTGATGTGAGATTTGATGCGTTGACATGGCCCCATCAATGTAGTATCTATTTTTGCCTATAAATATGCACTCACCCATCGTGTTTATGACATATTTGGTCATAATTGTAGTGAAGCTCTTGCAATTTTGTCATTTGGAAGGTAGAATATTTTTCTAAGTGCCCATAGTAGGAGTCAAAGAGTGTATGGATCTTTATTCGAGCACTATTGTACTTGAGCATAGTAGTGTGTGCAGAAATAAAGACGAGCTTTTTGATAAACCTTATAACACTTTGAAATAGATTAATTGCTTATTTATGCATTTAATGTTTTATATTATTTCCTTTAATGCTTTAAGAAATCAAGCTAAATTAAGCTAGATTAAATAGTAATTAATTATGCACATAAGTACAGCCACTTTGACCATACGCTTGACACTCAGTAACCCTAGTGATGCTTAATGTTTGGTAACCTAGTAGTGTTAAATGTGTTCAAGATGTGTACAGAAAGTGGGAACAGATGCTTATGTTAGGATTAGTTAGGTGTATCTAGTTACATTAAATTAGTAATTTAATTATTTTATTTTATTCCTTATTCTTTATCCTTATGCAACTTAAAACATAAAATGTAAAAATGATAAAAATCATATACCTTAGTTGCATTTAACCATACCTTTTCATTTCACAAGTGTAATTGGGAAGATAATGATTACAACGGTTAGTTTCACTTCCTAGAGATTAGTGTGCTTAGAAGGCTATAAGTCTATGGAATTCAACCAGATTACACATGAACACTTAGTGATTCATATGGTTGGGCATAAGGTCTACTCGTTGCTCATCAAAAGGCAATTTGAAAAGACTAAATAAAATTATTTTGAAAATGTTAATAATGAGCTTTAGGAAACAAATTCTTAAACCCATGACTTAGAGCTTTCAAATCAAATGTCATACCATTAGACTAACAACTCATTGTTAAGTAAGATAGAAAGGGACTTGGTTACTTCTTCTAATAAAGTCCTAGTTTAAACATAATGCTAAATTACCTCTATGGACTAGATGTCAAATAAAGATAATAATAGATACCCTAAGAGCATTGATGAGCGGTGGGTACCCCCTATGCTTAACTATATGAATCACAAGCGTTCATGCATGATTTGGTCAAATTTCATGGATGGGACTAGTTGTGGCATCTACATCGTTATGCCTTAATTATAGTTTGCTATCTTTTCACTTGGACTAGTGGTAGCTTTATCACATATCGTTTAGTCTAAAGTGAGGCATATGATTGTTGATGTTGCTCTGATCTTATGCTACTCTTAATGATTACATAGAAATTAATTATTTAAGCTAATTAACAATAGAAAGATAAATGCTAAACTAGCCTATGGGAAATGAGTGTCCATTTCTAGCTTGTCATACATGTCCTAAACTCATGTATCCACTACTGATATTACCTAGCACTATGCTACTAGGTGAACCAAGTAATAACACTGCTAGAATTACTAAAAAAATATATGTTTACATTCAAAACTAGTCACACTCATTCTTCCAATTCATTAATATGCATGGAAGTGTAAATATTAAGTAAATGGAACATAAATTGCATGGAAAGTAAATTTAATCTAAGTCAAAGTGCCATAATAAATAAGAATCAATTTTGATCTTATTGTCATTCATGGAATGTGTATAGGTATGCTGCCACTTAAATAAGACATCATACAACTAACTTAGATCCACACTGCTGGCACTCATTGACTATTTTCTAAGACTACAGAATAAAACTACAAGAGTTTGGCTACTCTATTGAAAAAATAATTGAATGATCATGCAACCAAGTGTTGTATTTATAGGCAGGTATGCATCCTGCAATATCGGATATTCGATATCGAAAGTTATGCTCTAATATCAAGGCTAAGATATCTAATCCCCAATATCAGATACTCAATATCTTAGCTTATGAAAAACACAATTTATCATACCACCATGATTGAATGAAAATGCGTCCTCGAGTGAACAAAAAGAGGAATAAGTTCTTTATAAAATATTGGGAAGGTATGGAATTATTGATTGACTCTAACTACTAACTGACTTTGAGTGTCGCATTACAAAATTTTATTCTAGAGAATGCATACAAAATGACAAAGTCACAAAAAGACTGGACAGACATTGAAGATTACAAAATTTGTAGAGGTCTTCAAAAATTTATTGAAGATGAATCTTTTTGCTATCGCTAGTAGCGGTAGACTTTCAACCTTGATTATTATGTCGATGCTTCTCTAGTTATGCAAAACATTCTTGAAGGATGGACTCAATTTTTTTCTCATCATCCCATGGATCTAGCAAACATGTAATGTTTGAGCTATAATCTTATATGTACTACAATTTTTCCATAGGCATATCATCCATTATCCCTATCTTGGTTTCATTTTCATGCCTAGAAAATGATCTTCTTCCTTAGGTGTTTCTTAGAATCACTTGCAACCACCAAAGGATCAACATTAGTTTTGGTAAATTTTCCTTAATAATCAACCCTTTTCGTATCCCTTAGTTTTCATTTAAGAACAAGGTGATGACAATGTACTATACCCAAGGCTATGAGGTAACTAAAATCATCAAGCTAATCACATTACTTTGATTAATTACTATTAGTTATCATAATTATTTGACAATAGGATGTTAGAAAAATTTCTAATTAGACATCCCTAGCCCCCATGACTAATAAGTGTAACTCTAGAAGTGTAGAAGTTTTTGAACAATGAAAATCAAAGGTCTAATGTAGAAAATGGTCAAGAAAGTTTTGAATTTGAAGGATATTGAGATAGAAAAGTAGGAAAAATTAATTAAAAGGGATAAGAAGTAGTTCCAAAATTATGCATAAATTTAGAGAAACCATAACTTATGTTTTAGAAGATGTGAAGGTTAGTTCAAAGCCATGATTAACAAAAGTTATCCAAGTGGGTCCTCCCCAAAGCAGGCTCTTATCATAATGTCCTTGCATAACCAATTCTGGAGATGTTAGTGGACACCTTAGAAGTTAAATGTAGATCATGTTTTTGTTCCAAACAACACACAATCACCCTGGTTGGGATGTTTTACAATACTACACAAAACTAAAAGGCTCATAATTGTATGCAATAATGAGGTGAATGAATGGGATGAGAAGGGATTGTAGAGATCAAGATGTAAGGTGTTTTACCATGTTCACAATAGGCTCTTATGAAAAATATGATTAAAATGATAAACATACCTATTCATCTAAGTTTAGACCAAGTCCATACCATGAACAGTGACCTCACATTGATGTGTTCCTTCCTACTAACCACCATGAGTTCACAACCACCTCAAAGAACAATCATCACTCTAGAAAGAGAAGAAAAGAGAAGAAGGAAGGGACTTAGTTAAAGGGGCACCTTCATTCATGGGTAACATGTCTTTCCAACCCCATAACCAATGCTTGTAGCTGATTATTGTGTCAAAGGGATGTGCTTTGGATTCTCATTATGTTTTTTTTTTGGATTTTATATTTTTACGATTTTGGATGGGAACCACACCATGCAAAGAAGTAGCTTCTTTTTTATTGGTTGATAGAGGAGTAATGATACATTCTAAGAGGAGTCATAAATCACACAAAGGAAGTCAGTAAGAGAACCTAACAAGTCCCCTTAAGGTCATACCCTTGCCATTCCCACTTGGTCATTCCCTCTTTCTTCAAGGTACAATGATCATTGATAAATTTTAGTTTCATGAAAGAAGAACCAAATTAATTTTACGATAAAGACCTTTTATTTAGAGAACTGGAGTGATGGATGAGGTGGTCTCACTAATTTACATAATTACTTACCCAATCATCTTGATAGCATAACACAAAAACCCAACACATAGTGTTGACTTCTACATCATGACTTGGAAATACTATTAATAGAAACATGAAGAAAATGACTCAAGAAAGAAGAAAATTATAAAGAAAAGAAAAGAAAAATATCAAGAAGTGAAAGACATATTAACAATTAGAAAATGGTGAAAGAAATGGGAAAATGATAAAAGAAATTTATGAAAAAAGGTGAAAAACACTTATTAGTTCTTGATTTAGGATGGTGCATCTCCCCCATGACTAAGCGTAAAGGTGGAACAAGAGCTAATAAGTGGATTGGATGCCTTCATGCATTGTTTAAATGGTTTTGGACTCCCATTTCCAAGCCACTAGGTGTCATCTAGTTTAGTGGCTATTGCATAGACCTATTTTTGCTCACACACTTGTTTCTAAACTTTATGGTGGATCAATACATGAGTTGTATTAATATTTTGAACTTTTGACCAACAACTACACCCTTTATCATTATTAATAATGCATGGATTCTTCTATCTTTTCACAATGATAGGTTCATATTTTATGTCTTGTGTTGGAGTGATGATAGTTGTTGGATTTTGGATATGATTAGGAGACATCATTTTTGAGATGAAGGGTGTTGCACTAGATTAGCCTTGTGTAGGTTTTGATGTGCTAGTAGCTCTATGAGTTTTGCGATCATGTGTGGGAACCATTCTAAAGGAAGGATGTTTTTGAGGTTGTGGCTAAGATATACTAGCATTATCATTTTCATGTATGTTCACAGCACAAGTAACATTCTTTTATTAGTGTTTTGGTACTGAACCTTCCTATGTTGTTAGCAGCAACATATGATGGAGGGAAGTATAAGAATATTGAGGATATAATGGAGGGTGAGAGGTGTGAGATGGTGATCCCATAGAAGATGTTGCAGTTTGATGATATTCAAGAGAGTGGTAGTAGTAATTTGAGGTAGAGGAAGTAGAATTGGTTGGGAAAACAAGTTGTTGAACATAATATCTATATGGATCTGACTAGAAATAAGGGTAGTGCTAGTTTGATGATGATCTTTCCCATGACTATGGGTTTTGCCACTATGGTTGATAGTAGTTTTGAGGTTGATAAGAAGTTCCACTAGGATAGTATGGTTGGTTGTAGGACTATCAATAATTACCTTGAGAGAAAGGTAATTCCCTAGAAATTTACTTTTTTACAAACTTGGGATTTAAAGGAAAAGCCCAATACTCATGTAAATGTAACATGACTGGGCAATAGCCCTTTGGATGGTCATATAGGCAGATGTCACATCAATCATCTTCTTTTATGGTTTAGTCTATAGCCTCTTCTTTCATAGCTATTTTGCCTTTTTGCCAATAAGTATTCCTAGATGTTTCTTGGTTCTTTTTCCCCTTCTTGTTTTGATCACTTGATTCTTGTTGCATTACTCTCTCATCTATGGTTTTCACATAGTTGTAAATTTATCATTCATCAACTTCCACATCTTATCTATCCATGCTTCAAGCTCATCGATATACTTTTTTATTGGCAAGGTTTTTTGTGAAATCATCTCATCGAGAGCTACCTCTTCTTCCTCATCATAGATATGGATCCCCTTCTTTTGAAGAGTTGGGTCCCAATTATATTCCTTTACATTCTCTTATTTACATAGATTTCCTTCTTAATTTTCCACCCACTCAATTAGCCTTTGTATTTGATGGGCTTTCAGTTCATATAACCAACCTTGGGCATAAATCCCAAGGGTTTTCCTTATTTGATTACAAAGCCCATATATGATGTTGAAAAGCTACTCTTTTTCAAAGAAATCATGGCTTGGACATCCATGTAGTAGAGAATAGTATCTATCCAAGGCCACATCCAAGGATTCATGTTGTTCTTTCTTCCATCCTTGGATTTGATTTCTCAAGTTGGACACTCTCACATAGGTTTGGTATTTTTTGTTGAAGATTTCTAGCATTGTAAACCATTGATGAATGGAATCTAGTTCCAATGATCTATACTAACTTTTAGCTTCATCTAATAGTGTCCTAGGAAAGAGCTTAAGATTTTTCCACTTATGTTCTATATTTTGCAAGGCACAAGCATCATGGAAGGTTTGTAAATGATGTTTTGGATTAGAATTATAGCCTCTAGTAAATTTAAGAATGTTGTCCATATCAAGTCATCTAATGCAGTTGTCCCTTTGATGCCTTTGAGGTATTCGAACTACCTTCCAAATCTATGCCCGGCCCCTAGTAGCCAACAAGGGTTCATTTGTATTAGACATGTCATGGTGATAATCTATATTTCTATTTGTCTAATTGTGATGATCTTTTTTATGCTCATTTTGATCTCTTTGATTTTATGCTTAGGTTCCATTTCTATCTTTATCTTAACTACATATTGAAGCTCTATCTCTATACCTATGTTCATCTTTGTCAAAACTAGATGTTGAAGAGGAAGAGGAAGATGAGGAACTAGGAGAATCACCATGGCTCCTATATCTCCCTCCCATAGTCCCTTGATTTATCTTTTCTAGGTTTAGAGGAGGTCATAGGCCTTGAGACCCTCTTTGATCTAGGACTTACTCCATCTCCTCTAGGATTGTTTGTACTAGCTGAACATACTCCTAGTGTGTAGTAAGGGTATAAATGAGCATATGGAACCCTTGCATGAGGTTGTTAACTCCAATTTTCTTCAATATAGAACCTACCATTTTTCCTATGACAGTTTTCATCATACAGTGCATTATTGATCCTATGTAAAGAAGACATGGTTTTAATGTGTGACTTAATATTTTTTGAAAGATAAATCATTAATACCTTAATAGTGATCATTTATAATATAACTAATCTAGATAACTAGGACCATTCTCGGTAATGGCACCAATGATGAGTGGTGGGTACCCCCTACATCCAACCATATGAATCATAAGTGTTCATGCATGATCAGGTCAAATTTCATGGATGGGACTAGTTTTGACATCTAAATTATTATGCCTTGATTGTAGTTCACTATCTTCCCACTTGGAATAGTGGTAGATTTTTCACATATGATTTAATCCAAAGTGAGGCATATGATTGTTGATGTCGTTTTGGCCTTATGCTACTCCTAATGATAATAGAGAATTTAATTATTTAATCTAATTAACAATGAAAAAATAAATACTAAACTAGCCTACGGGTGATGAGTGTCCATTCCTAGCTTATTTTCCACATCCTGAACACACATATACACTACTAGGATTACCAAGTGCTACGCTACTGGGTGAACCAAGTAATAACACTATTAGGATTACCAAGCAAATACATGTTTATGCTTGAAACTGGTCATGCTCATTCCACCAATTCATTAATATGCATGGAAACATAAATATTAACTAAGTACATGGAAATTAAATTGCATAAAAAGTAAATTTAATCTAAGCAAATTGATACAATGAATAAGAATCAATCTCGATCTTATTGTCATTCATGGAATGTGTCTAGGTACATTGCCACTCAAATAAGACTCCATACAACTAACTCAGATCCACACTGTGGGCACTCACTGACTGTTCTCTAAGACTATGGAACAAAACTTCAAGAGTTTAGCTACTCTATTAACAAAATAATTGAATGATCATGCACCCAAGTGTTGTATTTATAAGTAGGCATGCATCTTGTGATATTGGATATCTAATATTGAAACTTGTGCTCCAATATTGAGGCTAAGATATTGGATTCCCAATATTAGATACCCAATATCTTAGCCTATGAAATATAGGATTTATCAAGCATGATGTCAAAATACTTAGTTATTCCCAATGCATACACTCCTAAAGGTTTTTTTCCTATTCCTTTTGCATTTTCCCTTGTTATGTTTGCATGTATAATGTTAAATGTAGTATACATTTGATATTTGTCATGATACTCCAAAACAAGATGTCACACTATTCTTAAAATTGGTTTTTGATTTAGGTCATCTCTAAAATCTTAGAATAACATATGGATTGTGCTTCTTTTTGAAAAGATCAAATTAATTATCTAGCTAAGTGTAGACCCATAATCTTATCACCTTACATCATTATTTTTAAGGTTGATTAAAGAGGATCTTACTAGTTTTATTTCAAGGAAAAATATTACAAATAGTGTGATCATGGCTCACGAAGTTGATCATTGGACATATCCCATAAGAAAAAAATTGTGTTTTCTAAAGTTAGAATTTGGACAAAGCCTATGATCAAGTGGATTTAACAACGTTGAATTTTCTCTTTCATGGTTTATTTTTTAAAACTTTAGTTTAGAAAGTTCATTAGTTATATTTTTGTGAAAATTCAATTCCAAGATCAATTTAGTGAACAATGTTTTAGAGGTTTTATTCTAGATTTGAACTTTTTGTAGGAGGTTACTTTAAATTCATATATGTTTTCTAGTATAGTAGATAATCTATACTGCTATCTTCAAGCCAAAGGGATGCAGTCACCATTCCCATGAAAACTTTCATCTTTGTGATACTTAGATTGTACTTTGATTTTTTTAAAGCCTTGATACCTAAGATATTGAAAATTTATTTATCCCTTGGCCTTTTGGTGTACCAAAAAAAAAACATGAACTTATTTAACATTTTCTATTTATCTTAGAGTTTATATAGATTTTTTTAATATTTTAAATGTAAGATGCTAATATACAATATCTTTTTCTTTTATTGAAGGTTTAATTTTTTTTATACATTATAAACAAGGATCTCTATCCACTACTTATTTGATATAACCACTTTTTATGGGAAGGAAAACACAAGGGCTCCAAACAAGAATGGTGGAAAAACTACAAAGAAAACTTACATCTTTAAGTGATTTGTTTCTATCTGCAATAGGAAACTAATATTTACCAAGGTAATGTTATCAAGTACTTCTATATATATGGTGTCAATGCTTTAGGAATTGATGAGCAACAAGGTACCCCTATTCCCAACCATACGAATCACAAGCTTTCATGTGCAATCCGGTCAAATTCTGCAGCCTATAATTACTAAGTGCACTAGAGCTAAACAATGTGTGCGTGTTGTTCATTCATTATCTTCCCAATCCCACTTGTGGAATGCAATTGTATGGTTAAGTGTGACTGAGGCATAAGATTTTTATTATTTTGTGTTTTTATGGAATTACTCACCTAGAACAAGAATAAAAGTAAAAGTGATTAATAGTAAGAGTGATTAATTTCTAAGTAAACTGTAGTCTAATCTAGCCTAGCACAAGTAACTATTCCCACTTCCTAAACACATCTTGAATGTTGTGCAAACACTATTGGGTTGTCAAATGCTAGTTGTTTTTGAGCTACCAAGTGTCACACGTATGCTCGAAGGGGTTCTTCTTGTCTAATTTAATGATTTTCTTGATTGATTAGAATTAGTTATTGCATAAATAACATTGATGTAAATTGCATGAAATAACAATATGGAAATGCATAAGAAAGAAAAACTCAAGTGCTACAAGGAATGGATCAAAGAGTTCATCTTTATTGCCAACACAATGGTGTGCTCAGGTACATTAATGTTTGAATAAAGATTCGTTCACACTTAGACCTCATGCTGTGGGCACTTGGAAAATATTCTAACTTTCAAATGGAAAAATTGCAAGAGTTTCACTACTTGATTGCTAAAAAATTACTTCCAATTATGTGCTTGGGCATTGTATTTATAGACCCAAGAATAACCCTACAATATCGAATGTACAATATCGTATCTTGGGCTGTGATATCATGTACCCAATATTGTAGCCACCTTGATGTTGGAGCATTGAAAAACACGATTTATCATACCCCCACGACTGAATGAAAACTTGTGCTTGAGTACAAAAGAAGAAGAACAAGTCCTTTACAAAATATATTAGGGGGTGTGGACTTATTTGACTGATATGTAGAGTGACATAGAGAAAATAGACAAATACAAAAGTGCCTGAGCATACAACATTACAAATGTGTACAAAATTGAGTGTTCATGACAATAGGAAAGAACAACAACAGATTCAAAGGACATCCAACCCCTCTTGGCAACAAAATAATGAGGGAGAGGTAGAAGAGATCCAGTAGTTATGAACACTCTCCTGCAAGTGATATGGTTGCATCCTCCTTCCAGTTCATGCTTCCCACTACAATCACAACAAAACCAAGGAATAGTATATATAGTTCAACAGATAATGGTTGATTACCTTTTCTCATCAGTGATTTTATCTAACCAAGTTTTGATTGTGATAGATTGATTACTTGCTATTGTTAGTGGAAAGACTAACGAATGGGTTAACTAAGAGAAGCGATTCATACAATTCAGAATAAGCTTGACACAAGGAGTACTGGAAAGAGGGTATTCACAACAATAAAAAGGAGTTAATTACAAATAGTTGTGAAGGTGCGTACAATTGGATGACATGGATGGGGTAAATAAAAAGAATTTGATTGTAATAATGTCTAAGGGTAAAGAACTTAACTTAACCAAACCAAAAGATATGCAAGTGGGTCCTCCCCAAAGCAGGTAGAGGCCTTTTATGCCCTTGCATAACTTCAAACCAAGGAGTCCATGGGCACCATGGATGATTAATGGTTATGAAAAGTTAAGTACAAAAACCCAAAAGTAACTGACTGAGAAACCTGACACATCAAACCAGAACATTGAATCAAAACATGAACCTAGTAGTGAGGTGAGGCATGAAAAGCATAGATGGATGATAGAGAAAGTGAAATGAAGGTCCTAATTATGGTCACATATAGTCCCTTATGAAGTTTGTGATTAATTGACTTGGTAGGATCCTTCCTCAGTTTGAATCAAAATCAACGACTTTCAGTGACTTCGCATCGACATTCTAAGGTAAGTCCATTCCTTGAGACACAAGAATGCTCTCACAAAACAACCACTGTTCCAAATTGGAGTGAAGGTAGGAAGTGAGAAAGGGCCTTAGTTAGAGGAGACAAGACAAGTCTCTTAACTAGTGCTTGTATCCCTTTTATTTGGTCTAAGGGGTGTGCTTTGAATTTTTTTTTGAATGGGAACCACACCATGCAAAGACCCATGCATTTTTTGCATTTATTGTGTCCAATGGGTGTGCTTTGAATCCTCATATTTTTTTTTATTTTTTTTGTGATGAGGATCACACCATGTAAGGACTTATTTGACTTCCTATTATGAAATGACGCAGAATGGTGAAAAGCTTCTAAGAACACTCTTGCACATAGGAAAATAGAGAAGCACAAAGAATACCACATCCCTTTGAAGCCACACCCTATCCAAACCTTTGATTCCTTCTCAATTCCAGAAACTACACAAGTTACCAATTTATTAAAGTTGCATTAATGAAGAAGATATTTCATGCTTCCAAAACAAGAAAAACCATAGAGTATGTGGATGGGTGGATGATGTGGACTCAGTACCTATTACATGAAAAGAAACCATGTCCCAGTCATTAGTAACAACATTCAAAGTCAGAAACTAGACATCAACAATCTAATTACAAATGAAGCATATCATCATCGAGTAATGCATTACCAATGTACCTGCCACCTTATTAGTAGAAAAAGTAGAGAAATATATCAACATAAGAAAACATAACCATAAAAGAAAGTAAAAGAGTAGACAATAAATATTGAATATATTAACAATGGTGTAAATCAAAAACTAAGGGAAAACCAATAACCTTAAAAATAAAAATATATAAAACAAAAAATGTAAAAAAGAAGAAGATGAAAACAAAAAGTTGTAAAACCAAAAATGTGTAAAATAAAAAGGTCAAAAACTGAGGAGCTACCTAAGGTGTTAGTATAGGTGGCCATCTCCCCCATGACTAAGTTGGAAGGGAGAGATCCAAAAGATTGAGTGTGGTTGTTGTGTTGGTTGGCTTGAGCTCATGGAAAGGTTTTATTTGTTGAATGTTGACTAGTTTTTTTTTATCTAGGCTATCAAGTTTGTAGATGTTCATGGCCCCAAATGGAAAGGTCTCATCAATAATGTAAGGTCCTTTCCACAATGTTTGAAATTTAGTTCGTTGGGGCACATGTGTAGGATTCCAATAGAGAACCTTGTCTCCTAGTTGAAACTTGACTTTTCTTATTTTGAGGTCATGGCATTTCTTATTGAATGCCTTATGTGTCTCATTGGATGATAAGGCCATTAACTGATTTTCATCTAGCAAGTTGAAACTCATTAATTGTTCTTTCTATGCTAGACTTAGATCTAGGTTAAGGTCACAGGCTGTAGAGAGTGTATGAATCTCAGATTGGATGGGCAATGTTGGTAGTTTTCTGTACATAAGCTCATAGGGAGAATACCCTATGGGAAGCTTCCATGTGGAGCTATAGGCCCAAAAGGGATCATTTAATTTAGTGTTCTAGTCCCTTTAGTATTTGCTAATGGTATGTGTTAAGATTTTTGTAATCTCCCGATTAGTGACCTCAGCTTGACCATTGGCTTGGGGTGATATGGTGTTGTGAGTTTATGTTCAACCCCCAAGTGTTGCATCAGTTTCTAGAAAGTGGCACTTATAAAATGAGTTCCATTATCAAAAATTAATGCACGAGGTACACCAAACTTGTTTATGATGTTTTCTTGTACAAACCGAGAAACAGTGGTAGATGTACAGTTGGTGATGGCTATTGCTTTTTCCCACTTGGTACAATAGTCAACTGCAACTATTATATATCCCTTTCCATTTGATAATGGTGCAATGGAACCCATAAAGTCAATGCCCCAAATGTTGAATGGCTCGAGAGGTTGTATCCATTGTTGTGAGTCCTACATTCAAGTTGTCATTCCACAATCCCTCTAGCAACGATCACAAGAATGGATGAATTGATGTGCATCCCTGAAGATTGTCAGCCAATAATACCCTACCATGAGGATTTTTATGGCCATGCATCTCCTAGCATCATGGCCCCCATAAGGAACTTCATGAGCATCTTGAAGAATGCGCAGTTGATTCATATTAGGGACATACCAGCGTACTAGGCCATCGGGACAAACCTTGTAAAGTTTTTCATTAATCTCCATGAAATATTTGACACGGTGAAGAAACTATTATTTCTTTCTAGTGTCCAGCCCTTGCAGCAGTTCTTGCTTGAGCAAATAAGTGAGGATGGTGTCATACCATTTTGGTTTATTGGGAATTTAAGCACTAATAGCACTTGCAAGGAGAGATTCATCAAGGAATTGATCAAATAACAGGCTCTCTTTCTCCTTGTCATCCCATCTTAGTCACGATAAGTGACCTACAACCACATTCTCCACACCCTTACAATCTACCATCATGAGATTAAATTCCTATAAAATCATGAGCCATTGTATGACATGGGGGCTCACCGTTGGTTTGTTCATTATAAATTTGATGGTGCTATGATCTGTGTGCACAAAAAATTTGTAGCCAAGCACATAGTGCCTGAACTTCTCTAAAGAGAACACCATTGCCATCAACTACTTTTCTGTGATGGTGTAGTGTAGTTGTGCACCTGCAATGCTTCAGCTTGCATAATGAATGTAATATGGACGTTTTTGAACATCCATCTGCATAAGCACTACCCCCAAAGCATAATTCGAGATATCGGTCATCACATGAAATGGTCTGGACTAATCTTATGCTTGAAGAATGGGGGTTTTAATAAGCTTTTACTTCAATTATTGAAATGTTGATTCACATGCAGGGGTCTGGATGAATGATGCATCCTTCTTTGTCAATTCTACCAATGCCTTAGTGATTTTGGAAAAATTCTCAATGAATCTTCGATAGTAGCCAGTATGACCAAGGAATGATCAAACTTCTTTGAATGTTTCAGGTTGATGGATTATTCCTTGGATGATCATTATTTTTTTAGGGTCTACCTCAATTCCTACTTTTGAGATGCAATTCCCCAATACTATGCCTTCCTAGACCATAAGATGGCTCTTTTGCCAATTGAGCTAGAGGTTTGTTTCAACACATCTCTTCAATACTTGCTCAAGATTGTCCACGGCTTGCTCGAGCCTAGCTCCATAGGTAGAAAAATCATCCATAAAAACTTCTACCCCACTACCAATATGTTGTTGGAAAATGTTGAGAACTAATTGTTGAAATGTGGCTAGGGCATTACATAGACCAAATGGCATCTAACGATGAGCAAAAGTCCGTTAAGGCCTTGTGAAAGTTGTCTCTTCTTGGTCCTCTAGTGCAATCTAAATTTGGTTATAGCCACTATAACCATCAAGAAAGTTGTAATATCTGTGCTGCAAAATAGTGTCCAGCACTTGGTCGACGAAATGCAACAAAAAATGACCTTGAAAGTTGCCATGTTGAGTAGCCAGAAATCAATGCACACTCATCATTTGCCTCCTTTCTTTGGTACGAACATGAGTGGACTGACCTACTTACTATTTATGATAGGGTTTAGGGTTTTCTCGCTTTGAGGAGTTATTCAGTCTCCTCTTTGACAATCTGTTTTAACTTGGGATTTAAACGTCTCTGCGACTGTCATTTCGGTTTAACAGTGGGGTCAGTGTATATTCAATGCTAGCATATTCTTGGATCTATCCCAATGAGTTCGGAATATATGACCAGGCCAAGGCTGTTGACCACTTTTTCACAACCTTTATTAATTTTCTCCTCTGTTCAATAGCAAGCTTGGCATTAATGATAACTAACCTTCCATTTTTCAAAAATACATACTCAATTCTAGTCGATAGCATCTTCAATTCAAGGGGCTCTTGTTTAAAATTTTTAGGAATTTCCAGCTCACCCCAATTGACATCATCATTTACTCCTTTAGAGAGCTGGTGATGAACTTGCTCAAGTTCATCCATACTTGCAACATACTCGTACATTAAGCCCTCAGTAGGTTCCATGCATAATGTACTACTGCTTGAATTAGTTGTCAACCATTGGGTGCCTTCTTATTTTGTGGCTACTGCGTACAGACATCTCTGGATATCAACTTTTGGTGCACACTGCTTGCATGCAAAGATAGATGTTTGCTTTACTGACCATAACTTCTGCACACAAAGGCACCTTGAATCGCTATATGCAATACATGGAACTTTCTTCTTCTTAATCTTTCCAAATTCATTTTCTTTTAATATTTCTAAGGAAAGATCTCTAATGCTCATTTTAGCATTAATAGTACTTAGCCACGTCCTTCCCATAATAATTGGAAAGTCCCCCTTGTAGTTCTCCACTTTGATTACCAGGAAATCAGTGGGATATGACCACCCAAAAATGGTGGTGATGATGTCCTCAACTAGTCCTAATGGAACAGTGATGGATTGGTCCACTAATTCCAACTGAATGTTGCTCTTCTTCAAGGGAGGAAGGTTCCACATTATGTACATCTCATGCGAGATCAGATTAACACTAGAACTAGAGTTAAGAAGAGCTTTACAAGGCTCATTCTCAACAATTTGCAAGTAAATTAGGGGACTTCCGGGATCAGTTAATTTTCTAGGTAGGTTACTAGCTCAAATTCAATCAGATACAACATGTGTCAGCATTATAGTATGGATTCAAGAGGGATTTTGGTTTGAAGGGGACTCGGATAGAGAGGAAATAGAAGAAGGTGGAGGAGCAAGGTTACCAACCATTGATGTGTCTGAGGCTTTAGTGGACTATGAGGTCAGAAGAAGGATCTTTTCTTTGTTCATGGTTCTAACCCACTAGATGGGTTAACCAATTGTAAGTTAACTACCCTCGTAGCGTTCCTTTGCTGTGGTTGTGCAAGAAATTCACCTTGCATGGATGAAGTAGGTGGTAGTTGTGTAGAAGGTGGAGCAGTAGGTGCAGGGACAAGAGGTACATGAGGGTAGTAGGTAGCATCCCTCCATGGATAGGATGATTGGTATGTTTTAGAAGGGTAGTGGTGAGGTTGGTAAGCAACAACATGACTAGAGAAGTCCCTTGGAGATGAAGGTTGCTGAACATAGTAACCGTAAGGATCTGGTTGCCAGTAAAGATATTGTTATCTTGGAGGTGGCAATGCCCACGATTGTGGTTGTTACCATTGCTAGTACAATTCATAGGGTTGCAAATGAGTTCCACTTGGATAGTATTGCTATGGTTGCTAGAACTGTTGAGGATTGCCTTATGGATAAGGTAATCTTTTGGGCCTTTGCCTTTGTGCAAGTCATGGATGTAAGGCATACACCCCCTGATTCCTGCAAGTATGATATAACTGGACAACATCCCTTAGGATGTTCATATTGGCAAACATCACACCCACCATCATCATCTGAATTGCTATTCGTAGCCATCGCTATTGTAGTCATTTTACCTTTACGCTTAAATATGGTACATTCAGCTTCCTTATGTCTTTGACGGTCATGCTCACCACTTTGCTCCTTGGATTCTTCAATAATTTTTAAGATAGCTTGACACTTATTGTCAATAGAGTGTCATAATTGATCAACCTTATCTATGATTTCTGATTGCAATTTCTGGAATGGTAAGGTTTTTTGATTAACCACCTCATCTCTGGTGAATTCATCCTCATTGTCACAAAATTGAACCTCCTTTTTCCAAATAGAAGGGTTCCTGTTGTATTTTTCTACACTTTTACATTTTCTTAGTTCTCCCTCCTCCTTGGCTACTTGCTCAATTAGTTTTTGAATCCAATGGGTGCTTAACTCTGTCAATCTTCCTTAGGCATAGACGCCAAGGGTTTTCCTAGTTTCAAACCACAACCTATCTATGATATGGTGAAGCTGATCAAGCTGAGAGTATCCATGGCCAGGACACCTATGCAATAGAGAGTAGTATTGGCCAATAGCAGCATCCAATGGCTCATGATTCCCTTGTTTTCACCCTTGAATTTCTTTTGTTAGATTGGATACTTGGGAGTACATTTGATATTTTTCATTGAATAGTTCCAACATCGTACTCCACCACCTGATTGATTCTAGTTCCAAGGATTGATATCAACTTTCTGCTTCCTTTATGAGTGTCCTTGGAAATAATTTCAGCATTTTCCATTCATTTTCAATATTTTGTAAGGCACATGCATCTTGGAAGACCTGAAGATGATTTTGTGGATCAACATCATATCCTCCCTCGAATTGAGGGAAGTTGTTCATATCTAGCCTCTTTATTCTGTTGTCCTTCATGTGCCTCGTTGGAATCCTCACAGCCTCTGCAATATTTAACATGCCCCAAGTAGCAAGTAGAGGTTCATCAAGGCCATGATGGTGCCACTTACGATGTTCCCTACTAACCTTTCTTTCTTGATGGTGGGCCTCTCTAGATTGCCCACGTCTTCGGTCATGATTGTCTCAAAAGTCTCTTCTATTGTTCTAGTCCCATCAACCTCCATCATGGTTATTTCTTCTATGGTTATGATCTAAACTAGATGAAGAAGAAGATGACGACGATGAAGGGGAAGAAGAAGGGAAACTTGCTCTACATTGATGTCTATCTCCCTTCCTTTGATGTTTGTGACCACGATCGTGATCATGATCTCCTTTGTTTCCCTTTCCTTGAACTTGCTTCACTCGATCCATTTTTGTCATTGGATCCATTTTGACCAGAACCTAGATTATGGATTGTGGATTGTACATTCTGGTTGAGGGCTTCTTGAACAAAGTCAAAGAGAGGAGAATCACTAAAGAAGTGGTTACCTTCATCAATCAGGCCAAGCAGAGGTGGAAAGATATTTGATCCCTTGCCCTTCACAAGCTCATGCTAGTGCTCCAACTACCGATCCCTTAATTTTTTTGCTTTAGTGGGATGATAATCCCTTGAGTCGGGATCTCGCAGCTCATATTCTCCATGGAGATGTTGAAGCCCATGTCATGCAAGCATTAGTTGAAGCATTACTAGAACAGATTAGTCGGGTAGCAACACAATGTTGCCTTCCATATCACGCCACCGCATCAGTTTGTCTTAATGTAAGATGAAGGTAAAGTCTGGTACATACTCATCAAGATGAACATACACCACCCAATATTGTTGAGGCACTTGAACTGCCCTAGGAGGAGATGGGCTCCTATGAGAAGAAGACATTTTGGGTTAATAAACAATATGCAATTGAGATTTAATTTAATGATAATAATATTTTTTTTTGTTTTCGTAGGATTTGACTCTTAGGGTTCGAACAACAAGGTTACTAAGTTTCACTAGGTTCAGATAGCGCACGAAGAACTACAGTCCTCAACAACAGTGCCAATGATGAGCGGCAAGGTACCCCTATGCCCAACCATACGAATCAGAAGCATTCACGTGCAATTCGGTCGAATTCCGTAGGCTATAATTACTAAGTGCACTAGAGCTAAACAGTGTGTGCATGCTGTTCGTTTGTTGTCTTCCCAGTCCCACTTGTGGAATGCAATTGTATGGTTAAGTGTGACTGAGGCATAAGATTTTTATTATTTTTTATTTTTATGGAATTACTCACCTAAAACAAGAATAAAAGTAAAAGTGATTAATAGTAAGAGCTATTAATTGTGAAGTAAAATATAGTGTAATCTAGCCTAACACAAGTAATCGTTCCCACTTCCCAAACACATCATGAACATTGTGCAAACACTACTGGGCTGTCAAACCCTAGTCGTTTTTGAGTTACCAAGTGTCACACGTATGCTCAAAGGGGTCGTGCTTGTGTAATTTAATGATTTGCTTGATTGATTAGAATTAATTAATGCATAAATAACATTAATGTAAATTGCATGAAATAACAATATGTAAATGCATAAGAAAGAAAAACTCAAGTGCTACAAGGAATGGATCAAAGAGTTCGTCTTTATTGCCAACACAATGGTGTGCTCAGGTACATCAATGATTGAATAAAGATCCATTCACACTTAGAACTCTCACTGCGGGCACTTGGAAAATATTCTACCTTTCAAATGAACAAACTGCAAGAGTTTCACTACTTGACTGCTAACAACTTACTCTCAATTGTGCACTTGGGTGCTGTATTTATAAACTAGGGAGTAACCCTGCGATATCGAATGTTCGATATCGCATCTTGGGCCACAATATCGCGTACCCAATATCGTGGTCACCCTGACATTGGAGCATTGAAAAACACGATTTATCAAAAACCATCATTTAGAGTGATTTTAAGATGTTTATTTCTCAAGTTGAAAGACATAGGTTTAAGCCTGGGCACAACCACTTAAAGATGTTATGTTTTCACTTATCTACCAAACCTCTTAGAATCTTGCTTTATAGGATGAGCATTGAGGTTCGGATTGAAGTTCTTGTTTATGATAATGTTTTCCCCATTACTGGGAGTAAGGAATTACATAGACTAGCTATTTAAACATTTTGTATGAATAGAAATAAAGAAGCATAAGAGGCTTCATCTAGTAGTCAAGCACAAGTTGTTTAGCGCTCTTTCTTCACTACTCTTAGATAGATTGATTTTTTACAACTTTATTATAAGTTCAAAGTGAAGTTTTTAGTTTAACTTGTAAGGCACAATGTTATTTTAATGCATAAGTCTTGAGAGGCAAGATGTTGCCTTTGTTACAAGAACTAGGAGACAATAATGCGTGTGTTCCCCCAATGCCTTTACACTAAGGCTATGTATATAATAATTGGGAGGTTAAGGGCTTTGTTGATAATCAATGGGACACGTTTGTATTATGTTTTGGTTGTGGAGTAATTAACATAGTAGTTATGCTTTTTGAGACCATCAAAATTTTAACTCAAGGAGGGCCTCAAAGGGTTCTCTCTTACAAGTAGAGCAAACTAGAAGCAATGGAATCAGTCATTTATGCTAATTAATTACCAATGTTAAATTTACAAGTATTAGCATGAATTCAACTTCATGGATAGTGTCTTCTTCTGTAACTTTATGATCTTTACAACATGAGTTTGTCGCTGTAATGATAGTGTCCACGTAGAAGCATTGTATTTTATCATTTGCAACATTTTGTAGGACCAGCATTAGCTTTTATTAATATAGTACTAGTTGTTTAGAAAAAAAAAAAATTAAAGTCACAAGAGAAAGTTGCCCTTTTAAATACCCGGAACAAGGCATTTATTGAAATCGGCAAAATAAGACTTAACGTTCAATTTCGGATTGGATACTTGCACAGCCATAATTCTCAACAACAGTGTTTATTAAATTTTTAAAGTTAGAAGACGAGTCGGTAGGAAGTGGTTTTTAAGCCATTTTCCTCCCTGGAGACTAGCCGTCCAAGCTTAAAACACTTGGAGTGGCTTATTTTAACTTTTAAAACCCTCACAGACATGCTGCTAATTAAGCTACGTAATACATGGGATTTGGAATCTTGAAAGTCCGATTTCCCACAGAATATCCAGTTAAATCACTCCATTGATCACCGATGTTCCCTCTGAGCCTAAATCCCTCGTCTTCAAGTTGATATCTTTTCTTTGACTTGTAAACGACTGCTGTCTTGCCCTGATCTTCATCTCCTCTGCATCAACAGCAGCAATATCAGTCATAATTAAGATTTGGAAACTTCCAATGTCCTAGAGAACTCAAGGTAACCAAGCCATTTTGTTGATACAAGTATAAAAGATTTTCTGATTTTGCGCTTGTAAGTCCAGAAGAAGAAAACAGTATCCATCACCAAAGAAATAATGAAAATTTTAAGAGTAATAATACACATGGATAGATCTTACCGGAGTATGAGCCTCTCCCACGAGTGGTAGCCGGCAGTATGTAAATTCTTGGTAGTAATATTCCTGTGTTGCTCGTCTCTGCCGGTGATTATGAAGATCTTGAAACCCAACTTAAGTAGACGCATGTACAGCTTATGACTGGAAATCAATGCAGGAGCAATACCCTCCTCCGTCCATGCTTGGTAAAGAACTTTATCGTAAGCTTCAGCCCTGCACAGCATTGTAATTCCCCAAACACCAAACCCAATTACAATCAGATTGGCTTTTTCATTAATGCAGTAAATAGAGCCTTCAACTCCCCAAAAGCACCAGATAATTGGTTACCCAACCTTGGTATTTAGATGGTTGAGATCAAAACACAAAAAACACCAATAATGACTCAACTCAATAGACACCCTAACTAGGGGATCTTATCTCTCAACAAATTGCCTTATCATGAAGGATTAGCATGGTGACCTAACTAATAAAAATATCAGTGGTTATGCTTAGGATAGGAACAATCATTTGGAGTGATGGTAAGGTACTTGTTTCTCAAGTCATAAGACCTTAGTTTTAGCCAGGGTGCAGCTACTAGGAAGAGGTCAAGCTTTTGCTTATCCACCCTCCTAGGACTTTCCTTGAAGGGATGAGCATTTTGGCTTTGGACCATGATCCTTTAGAGCCTGTTTAGTTGGATGAAAATGTTGTGAGTTTACATATTCATGAATCTTAATAGATAATACCTCCACCGCTGAAATCTGAATAGACTAAAAAAAACCAAAATAAATGGTAGACCTGACATGAATTTAAAGATTAATATTGGTAAACCTCCATCAAATTAATTGAAACCAAATAATTTTATAAATATAAGGAGATTATCTAAGAATAGGGCAGCCAAACACCCCCTTAATAATACAACTTGTAAAATAAACACTTTACCATCACTCCAGATGGTTCACTCAGTAACACCCTTAACTACAATCAACAAATTTTTTTAAAAAAGGCCACTTCAAATGATCCACTCACAGATGTTAACTATCAATCAAAAAAAAAAAAAAAAAAAAACCAATCAAATATTAAATTTGTTTTAAGGTAGCATTGCCCATTAAAATCAAAATCAAACCTGTTACCTGGTTTATTATGCCAAAAACTTCACTTACCCATAACGATGTTTTGCATAATAAGGCAGATTAGAGAGAATGGTTTCGTCAACATCAAAAACCCAAGCATCTTTGCCGTCATCAGAGACTTGGAGGGATTCTGCATAAGCAATGGAGTAATTTGCAACCAAAGCCAAATCACTCGAGTACTGCTTGCTTCTGGTCATGTATTCTTTTACATAAATCTCACACTCGGCCGGAACTGTCCTCCATTTTATCACAGTGTTGGTCTCCACTACAAATCTCCATGACTCACAGTGTTTATCCACATTATTGTTGCTTGTGCTGCTGTCAGCCAAGATGTTCCATTTGTTATTGTTTGAAGCTTCATCACTATCATCATAACCAACAGCAACATCATTGACCAATTTTAGGCGCCCTTGTGCTGTAGAGCAGAGTATGAAAACTATGCTCGGAACAAGAACCATTCTTCTCCACAGCAAGAAGGCCATGGCTGAATGTTTTCACTGAAAGGAAGAACACAGAGCAGCTGAATGTTTCGTTTATGCAATTTCCTGAGTACTTATTTCCAATCCTGCAATCATAAACACGCGACACACGATTGGAACCATCTTTTTCCTGCCCTTGCAGGATGTGTACATGTACCAAATTCTTTCATTTGGTTCTTGCCCTCTAGTTTGTTTTTGCTTTGTATGATGCGAGATGAAAATCTTAGTTTGTAACATACATGAATTTGGAGGTCCAGAAGTTACCACGTGTCTGTTAGCATTTGGATGGATTCTTATTCCAACCATACAACAAAGACAACCATTGATGGACAGACAAAATCTATCATAAAAGTAGGAGAGACCATACCTACCCGGTGGTACTTCGCGGTATTTATGTAAACTTTGACTGAATTTAGCTTACTTTAACGATGGTTCGTGCCACAAAAGAAATTTTCCTCCGCATAAAAAAAGCATCAATTCACACTAAAGCCGTATCTTTAGCATTCAATGTGTAATTGAGAAAAAGTTATCACCTTCCTTGAAAGATGATAAGGATTTGCCCTTTTTTCCCACAGCCAGATACCCTTTGTCGGCCGCAATATGCACAGAAGCTATTACCTATTAAACTTTGAAACCTAGGAACTATTTTCAGCATTATTTCAAATCAGCAACAGAAGAAGGTATTTGATGAAGAATCCTCTTCAATTTCTATCTCATGCGAAGATTCCCTTTTTCTGGAAGCCGCGTTCCATGAAAACACAGTAATCCACCCATGGATAAAAGTGTGGTCATTCAAAGTTGTGACTAAATATTGTCTTAAAGGTTGTCCTAGTCACGTGTGACATGTTTCAAAACTACTTTATTCTCCAGAGGAGTGTGTAAATTTGACGTTCATTTCTTTTTATAGTGCAGGTAAAAATTAAAGTTTCATGTTATTTAAAACAAGGCATGTTAAACCAGGATGTTATAGTATATTAAATATATATAACTGTTAATATATACTAGACTAATTTTTCAGCTGCAAAAATCAAACTACTCTAATGAATTGCAGCGCAAAAATCAAACAACTTTAATGAAATGCAAATTGTCAAGCTGAAAGGCTAGAGAGATGAGGATATGGATACGAATTGCTGAAAAGTCTAACACTATGACATGGATATAGATGGGGATATGGATTGCGAGCCTTTTCTGTGCAAATCAACGTTTGAGCATCGGTTAGAATTACCATAGCTCTATATTACTGTGAGTTGAGGTCGGTTAGTTTGATATAAATTTATATGGAAAATTCCTTTGTTTTCTTGAAGTTTGCAGGGCATAAATTTTAACACATGATGGAATGAATGAGAAAGGGGCAATAGAGCCTCTCACATTTACACTCTGCTAGAGAGCTAAAGGCTTAAGCCCTTATAAAATAAAATTCACATTTACACTTGCTAGACAGCTAAAGGCTTAAGCCCTTATAAAATAAAATTCATATGAAATACTATTGAAAATAATAAAATCCTTTTTTTTTTGGGTGTTGGATCCCTAAATAATTGAAACATAGGTACACCTCAAGCTTTATAGAAGTTTATAACTTAGTAGAATGGAACCTACCAAGCCAACACATGCATTAGTAGGCTAACACCTTATTGTTTACAAAACCTTCTTTGAAACATGTCACAATAATATATTTATTAACCAAGAACCAAAAGCTAGGTGCTTTCCCTCTCTCTCTCTTTTGTACTTTTATCTCCAAAAATAACCTCTTTTTTTTAAAACATAGCTTCAAATAATAACACCTTGGTTCAAATGCAAACCATAATAATAGAAATCCTAATCAATGGTGACCTTTTCATCTCTCTTGTTTTTCCATTTTTGTCTTCAAAAATATCTCTTCACCCTAACCAATGATTTATAAATAGCCTTGTCTTTTTCCCACTTCTGTGTCAAAAAGATAATCTTTTTTTGTGAAACATAGCTCAAAATAGTAATACCTTCTTTGAAAGGCATGTCATGGTACCAAATACCTCTAACCAAAAATTTGTAAAGAGTTTAGATTAACTTAAATATCATATAGACCCCAAAGTCCCTTTTTCCTACTTTTATCTCAAAAATAAAATAAAATCATGCTTTAAAACACTACTACTCAAACCAATAACACATTCTTTAAAAGGCATGTACCTTTAATCAATGGTTCATAAATAGTTTAGATCAACCTAAAGATCTTATGGACCCTAAGCCCCCTACCACCCTTAATAAGGGGAGATTCTAGAACTTAGAACTTATTTTTAATAATATTTACCTCCCTATTCCAACCCAAACATATATAGTCAAATTAGAATTTTATAGCTTAACATTGCTCACTAGAATCAAACCCATAACTTGGAGCTTCTAAATCAAGAGTCTTATTGCCCCCAACAAAAAAATTAACAAAAGTAAAAAATTATAAAGAAATTAAAAAATAAGCAAAACAACTAATTATGATTACTACAAAACTAATAGCACCACTCCTATATTCACAATCCCCTATAATACCCTATACCAAGGATGAAAATCGATGCATATATACATGTTTTTAGGGTTTTAAATGGCAAAATAAATTTAGAAATCTTAAAGAATCCTATAGCTAGATAGTCATTTGGCAGTGGTCCCTATATTTATTGAGCATGGACCATTGGCTAGTTGATTAGCTTGCATAGCTTTGTACTCATAGGTGCTAGGTCCAAAGCCCACTAACGACACCCCCTTTTGCACTTGTTACACATTTGCTATGTTGTTAGCTTAGGGGCATGTCCTAGATAGACTTGGCCTTCGCTCAAAATAAAATGTATTTATATTTATTAGGTACTAATAGTAGTGTATAAAGCCATTATATATAACTAGTAACAATGAGATGTTAGCCTAATGGTGCAAGTCTTGGCCTAGTAAACCCAAGTCATAGGTTTGATTCTACTAGGTAGCACTAGGTTATAAACTTCTATAAATCTTGGGGTGTATCTATATTTGAACCCACCCTACCCTCTCTCATCATCCCCCTTGAGCATTCTGTTTCAGTTTTTTAGCTTTTCAAATTTTTCCTCTACTGCATTATCGTCTCTTTGTGATGAGTTGTGATATCGTGGCCTCCCACACGATATCACATCCTGCCTCATTGCCTATAAATAAGAAGTGGGTGCACTTGGTTTGCATAGTTAATCTTAGTCCCTTACCCAAACTCTTGCCTTTTCTCCCTCTTAGAGTTAGAATTATTTTTGCGTGCTCACAGTAGGAGTCATAAAGTCAACGGATCTTTATTCGAGCATTGTGTACCTGAGCACACCTTGTGTACGGAAATAAAGACGAACTTTGTGATAAACCTTGCAGCATTCAAAATAGATTAATTAATGTTAATTACTGTTATTTAATGCTTTTCTTAGTTAATTAGTGATTCTCTCTCACCCTACAACTCTCCTAAGTAAGCACACACAGTACGATCACTTTGAGCATGCATGTAACACTTGGTAACCTAGTAATGATCAGCGTTTGGTAATCCCAGTAGTGTTGCACTGGTTCAGGATGTGTACAACAAGTGAGAATGGATAATGGTGTTAGGATCAGTTAGAGCCCAGTTAATGAGTAGTCAAATTAAATTAGTTACTTAGCTACATCTCTCTCCTCCCTTATTAGCAGTAGAACATTAAAACACAAAAAAGCATAAAAAATCATATGCCTCAAGTTTACTTAACCATACAATCATGACATACAAGTAGGCTTGTGAAGACAATGATTGATCAACCCATTCTTGTTCCACAAAGGCACATAAGCACTTAGTCCTTGGAATTTGACTAGATCATGCGTGGATGCTCATATTCATATGGTTGAGTGTAAGGATACCTCACCGCTCATCATTGGTGTCATTGTTGGGGACTTTGTTGTTTGTGTGCTAATCATAACATAGGAAATCTTTCACATCATTGGAACGAACCCTTAGGGTTGGTTAAAGAAAAATAATATACAATAATACATTGCACACTGAATAGAAAATTATGTCTTCTTTTTCGTACAAAAGTGTTTCATCACCTAGGTCTGATACAGGGAACAATTGGAGGTGTAGTACACATGATAATCCACTACTCCCTTAATAGTTTCATATGGTATATGTTCATCCCGATGAATATGTACCGAGCTTCACCTTTATCCTCCACTAAAATGAACAACTGCATTGGCGAGATTTAGAAGGTAACATAGTGTTACCTCCTGAGTACTTTGTCCTAGGCATGCTTCTTCGTGATCTCACACGAATTAGCATGCAACACTTATAGGCAGAGTACATTGTGCATGATCATGACTTGAGAGAGTATCGACCCATGGAGGCACAACATCAAAGGAACTTACAACAAGAGAGACGTCATGAATCCATGAAGGGAAAGTTGTCATAGAATCTCCCACATGTCCTAAGAGAAAATGAGGGTGGTGAACCTACCTCAGGAAATTTCCCACACAATGATGTTCCTCCAATTAACTTCGGTCAAGGGGTTGTGTATCAGAATCTTTACTCAACTATCCATAACCCAGATTCTGGTACCAACAGGTCTGAAAAAGGAACACAAACACATGACAAAGATGGACATTCTTATTGTAATCGCGATTGAGGCTACGACCATCAAAGAGAAGGAAGTAGTCACTGACATGGTGATGGTCCTCCTCCTTCTTCACCTTCATCATCTCCTTCACCCTCTCCTTCAGGATCTGGACATAGTCACAAAGAAAAAGACCATGGGGATAAGGATAAGCAAAACGAGATTCATAGATAAAATAGTCGAGAAAGGGGATGAGGGCACTCTAGAGAAACACACCGTGAAAGAAGGGAGAGTAGGGAACAACATGGGCATCATAGATGCCATAGACGAGATGATCATGATGAACCCCTACTCACTACCTGAAGTATGTTAGACATAATTAAGGCCGTTAGGATTTCAACAAGGCACCAAAAAGATAGTAGGATCAAGAGATTATACATGAATAATATCCCACGATTTCAAAGGGGATACAATGCTAATCCTCAAAATCATCTACAAGCATTTCATGATGCATGTGCCTTACAAAACATAGAAAGTGAATGGCAAAAACTTAAGTTGTTCCCATAGACACTAGTCAAAGAAGCAGAGAGTTGGTATCGGTTATTAAAACTAGAATCCATTCGTAGGTGGAGTACCATGTTAGAATTGTTCAACAATAAGTACCAAACATACTCCTGAGTGTCCAACCTGCGAAAGCAAATCGAAGGCTAGAAACAAGGAGGACATGAGCCCTTGGATGCTGCCATGAGCCGCTATTATGCACTATTACATCGTTATCCCAACCATGGTTATTCGCAGAGGGATCAACTACGCCATCTCATAGATGGGCTTAGGCATGAAACATGAAGAACCCTTGGGACGTATGCCCAAGGGAGGCTATCTGAGCTTAGGACCCATCAAGTTTAAAGATTATTGGAGCAAGTTGCTAAAGAAGAAGGTGAGCTAAGGAAAAGAAAGAGTGCAAAGGAATATAACAGAGATCCTTCCCTTCGAAAGAGGGAAGCAAGATTCTATGAGGATGAAGAAGAGTCATCACTCGAAGAGATGGTGAATAGGAAAACCTTGCCTATCCAAAAATTAGCATCGGAAGTATCAGCAAAGGTAGACCAAATGTGGGACTCCCTAGATAATAGATTTCAAACCATTCTTAAAATAGTAGAGGAGTCTAGAGAACAAGGTAGTAATCACAAAAAGAGAAAAAAGAGAGAAGTAGAATATGCATGTAACAAGGATAAGGGCAAAGTTGTCATCATCGAAGAGGTTGTGGATTTGGATACAGAAAATGATAGTGGATGCGAGATATGCCAATATGATCATCCTAAGGGATGTTTCCCTATAATCTCACATCTACAGGAGTCTGGGGTGTATGCACTCAACCCATGATTAAACAAAAGGCAAACACCTTGAAGGTTAACTTATCCTCAAGGTAACTCAAGAAAGTTCCACCAACCCTTAACGTATTATCCAAGTGGAACTCCATCACAACCCATCAAGCTGTATCAACAATGGTAGTACCCATAATCATGGGGAATGCCACCACCAAGGCAATAGTATCCTTACTGGAAACCTGACCCATATGGATATTACATGTAGCAGCTAGTCTCTCCACGTGACTCTAATGGTCATGTCACTCCTCAACCTTACTACCAAGCTTGTGAGTACTATAGGATTCCTTCTCCTAGGTGTGATGTTCCACAAACATACCATCCTTCTCATCTGGTTGCACCTCTTCCACCCTTAACTCCATTACCACCTGCTCCAGCTATGTAGGATAAAATCCCTACCCAACCGTTGCAATGTGACGCCACAAGGGCTATTAACCCTCAACCTACTATTGGTTCTAACAACTGCATGAAGAAAAGACCTTTCTTTAGAACCAACAGTCCAACTAAGCCCTTGCAACCACAAGTAGCTGATTCTTCAACCGCCTCACTATCACTTGAAGCTTCAGAGCTCCCTTCAACCCAAAAACCATGCTCAACGCATATGGTCATGTTAACTCATGCCATCACCGATTGGATAAAATTTGGCCATCTTATTAGGAAATTCTCTAATCTTGGGAGTCCTCTAATATATCTACAAATCACTGGAAATGAGCCGTGCAAAGCTCTTTTGGATTCAGGTTCTGGTGTCAACTTCATTTCTCAAGAAAAGTACAAAGCCTAGAACCTACCTCTGCTAAAGAAGAGTAACATTCATTTAGAGTTGGCCAACCAGTCCATCATTGTCTCATTGGTACTAGTGGAGAACATTATTACTACTGTTTGTGGGTGGTAGTATCTAGCTGACTTCCTAGTAATTCAAGTCAACAATGGTAAGGGGGACTTTCCAATCATAATGGGAAGAGCATGGCTAAGCACAGTTGATGTGCACCTAGGAATCTGTAATCTTTCCCCAGAAATATCAAAGGAAAATATATTTGGAAAGATCGAGAAGAAGAAAGTTTCATGCATTGCATACAGTGACTCAGGGTGTAATTGTGTGCATAAGTCATGGTTCGTGCAACATTTAACATTTCCTGCATGCAATCAATGTGCACAAGTGACTGATATACAAAGATGCCTATATGCAGCAGCGACAAGACAAGAAGGCACCTAATGGTGGATAGCTGATCAAGAGAATAGTTCAACTATATGCAAGGAAGCAACTGAGGGTTTGACTTGCACTTACATCGATAGCATAGACACATTAGAGCAAGTCCATTGCCAACTTCCAAGTCTTGACCTTGAAAATATCAATTGGGGGAAATTGGAAATCCCTGATAAGTTTAAGAAAGAGCCCCTTGAGCTAAAACTATTGCCCACCGATATGGAATACACATTTCTTAAAAATGGAAAATCAGTAATTATTAACGCTAAGCTGCCTCCACAACAAAAAGAGAGACTGCTAAAGGTAATAAATAAATGGTTGAAAGCCTTCGCTTGGTCATATCCCGAATTAACTAGAATAGATCCTAGGATATACCAACATAGAATTTATATTGACCCCTCCATGAAGCCTCGAAGATAACCATAGAGGTGATTGAACCCAAAGCTTAAGCAAGTGGTTAAGGAAGAAATCAAACAGCTCTAAAAGCTGGGTTCATATACCCCACTGCTGATAGTGAATGGGTTAGTCCCTTAGTTATTGTGCCTAAAAAGGAAGGTAAATGGAGGGTGTGCATAGATTTTAGGCTACTAAATATGGGAACATTTAAAGACCACTTTACGTTGCAATTTGTAGACCAAGTCTTAGACACCATTGCAGGGCATCACTACTATAGTTTTCTAGATGGGTACAATGGGTATAACTAAATACAAATAGCCCCAAAAGACCAAGCCAAGACTATGTTCACTAGTCCTTGGGGAACATTTGCATATAAATAGATGTCGTTTGGCTTGTGCAATGCCCCTACAACATTTCAATGATTAGTTCTAAGCATATTCTAGTAGCAGATAGGAAATGGTGTGGAAGTCTTCATGGATGACTTCTCCACATATAGTGAAAACTTTGATCAAGCCTTGGACTAGTTGGAGAAAGTATTAAAATGATGTGTAGAAACCAATTTAAGGCTCAACTAGCAAACAAGCCATTTGATGGTCCAAGAAGGCATCGTACTAGGGTATAAAATTTCACGAATAGGGATAGAGGTAGACCCTGAAAAGATCAAAGTTACCCAAGGAATTGCCCATCAACCAAAAACTGTAAAAGATATTTGATCATTCCTTGGACACACTGGCTACTACAGAAGGTTTATTGAGAACTTTTCAAAGGTTGCAAAACCATTGGTTGAATTAACAAAAAAGGACGTACCTTTTGAATGGACTAGGGAATGTGAACTAGCTTTCCAAACTTTAAAACAGAAGCTCATAGAAACACCCATTCTACAAGCTCTTGACTGGTCCAAACCATTCCACATAATGACTGATGCATCCAACTATGCTTTAGGAGCCGTACTTACATAGTTAGATGATCAAAAACGTCTTTATTACATCCACTATGCAAGTATAAGTATCACTGGTGCAAAACTTAACTATACTACAACAGAGAAAGAATTAATGGTTGTAGTGTTTGCACTAGACAAATTCAGGCACTATGTCTTGGGTTATAAGGTATTCATACATACAGTTCATAGTGTAATAAGGTTCCTAACGAATAAGCCAATGGTAAGCCCTAGCATCATACGGTGGCTTGTAATCTTACAAGAGTTCAATCTTACGATGATAAATCATAAAGGCATCAAGAACGTAGTTGTTAATCATTTATCTCAGTTGCGATGGGATAACAAAGAGGATGAGTATTCAATTTCTGATTATTTACCAGACGAACTCCTCTTTGCAGGTGTAGTAAATAATCAATTAACCACAAGGGTTTGACGCCAAAAAGAAACAACAGTTTCTTCATCGAGTCAAGTATTTTATGAACATCAATGGGCAACTTTACAAAGTATGTTCTGACAGCTTGGTTTGATGGTGTGTTCTTGATGTAGATCAATTGCGAGTTCTCCAAGATGCTCATGAGGGTCTTTGTGGGGGTTATTACACTGGGAGACGAATAGCCATTAAGATCTTGCTTGCAGGATATTATTGGCCTACATTGTTTCGGGATGCCCATCGTTTCGTCCAATCTTGTGAGCATTGTCAACGTGATGGGGGGATGACTGCTAGAATGGAGGGTTTGCAACAATGGATCCAACCTTTAGAACCCTTCGACATTTGGAAAATTTATTTTATGGGGCTGATTACACCAATGTCCAATGGAAAAGCTTATATTATTTTTACCATTGATTACCTTACAAAATGGGTAGAAGTAGCTACTTTTAAGGATTGTACATCATCCACAGCTGCATAATTTATTAAAAAATAAATCATAAATAGGTTTGGTGTGCCTCCTGCACTTATTTCAGACAATGGTACACACTTCATAGGTGTGACTTTTTAAAAATTAATGCAACGCTTAGGGGTTGAGCACAAACTGACTACACCATATCACCCTGAAGCAAATGGTAAAGTTGAAGTCACCAACAAGGAGATTATGAAGATATTGACAAGAACCATTAGCAAGTTTAGGTGAGACAAGAGCACTAAACGGAATGATGCTCTTTGGGCATACCGCTCCACGTGGAAACTCTCTATAGGTTACTCTCCCTATGAGTTAGTGTACGGTAAATTACCAACGCTTCCCATTCAAATTGAGCTTCGTACACTATCCACAGCATGTGACCTCAACCTTGATCTCAATCTAGCACAAAAACAACGGTTAATGAACCTTAACCTGCTAGATGAGAACCGATTGGCTGCCTTATCATCTAACGAATTACACAAGGCCTTTAATAAGCAACATATGACTTAAGGATTAGGAAAGTTAAATATCAACTAAGAGATAAGGTTCTCTATTAGAATCCCACACATGTGCCACAACGTACCAAATTTCAGATGCTGTGGAAATGACCTTATGTCATTCATGCAACTTTTCCTTCAGGGGCCATGATGATATACAAACCTGAAAGCCCAAATAAGAAACTGTTGGTCAACGTCTAATAAACCAAACCTTTCCATGAGCTTAGATTAGCTAGTACTCATACTACATCTATTGGTGGATAACCTTGCTCGCTATTTTGGATCTCCTCCTTCCAACTCAGTCATGGGGGAGATGGCCACCAATGCTAACCATTATAAGCCCTCAACTCTTTATATTTTTTATTCTACACATTTTTGGTTTGCACATTTTTTTCAAATTTACTTATTTTTGTCTTACACCATCATTACCATTTTTACTATTTCTTTGTTTTGTTGATTTACTTTTATTCATCTTATAATAAGTGCTCATGATGATGGATTGTATCATAATAATGTTGATTGTTAATGTTTGGTTTTTACCTTTGATTATCAATGCTTATATTAAGATATGGTGCTTTTGAAAAAATAGGCAATGATTCAATGTTGTCCATTCACCCGTTCCACTCTATGGTCTCCCTTGGTTTTGGAACTATACTATCCATTTTTCTAATTGAACTTATTAATGAACTAGTGGCTTGGTATTCTTCAAATTGAGGCAGGACTCAATGGATGAAAAGGGTGTGACTTTAAGAGAATTCGATGCATGTGTGCTAGCCATTCTCTTGGGTGCTTGGATCCTTTTTCTTAGGTTTTCTGCCATTCTGCCATTGATCAAATATCAAGAAGCTAGTGAATAAAAATAAGTCTTTGCATGGTGTGGTTCTCACGCAAAAAAAAAGAAAAAGAAAAAAAATTGGGAATTCAAAGCACACCCCTTAGACATAATAAAGTAATATGGGCTACAAGCACTGGTTATGGCACTAGAAAGACATGTTACCCATGCCTGAAGGTTCCCTCTAACTAAGGCCCTTTCTTGCTTCCTACTTCTCCATCTTGCTCCCCTTGGAATGGTGGTTACTCTTTGGGGAAGCATTCTTGTTGCTTCAAGGGGATGGATTGGCCAAGTGTATTGATGTGAGGTCATTGAATGTGGTTGGTTTAAGTCTAGATTTGAAATGAGTTCTACTCAGTCACATTAACCATGACATACACAAGGGACTTTACACAACCTTGCTCTTGGGATTCCATTCCATGTTCTACTCTCCATCTTTCTTCCCATTTTCCACCTCATTGCCGATTTTATGATTAGTCCATATCTTGGTTGATGCATTACTTTTCATTGGCAAATTCTTGTGGGTAAGTTTTTAACTCTTGCTTCCAAATGACATTCCTAGAGCCTATGGACTCTTTGGTTTGTGGGTTTGTCAAGGCATAAAGAGCATGAGCTTGCTTTGGGGAGGATCCACTGGCATTCCACTAGCATTCCTTTTTGGTGCAATTGTTAAGTTCTTTCCTTAAACGTTTCCTGCAACCAACCATTTCTCATTTCATCCCCATCTTTAACATCCATTTTATTGGTGTTTTCATTGTTATTTTTCCCATCTTTCTTGTTCCTTATATTTTTCCATCTTATTGCTACCGGAGGTTCTCTCTTAGTTGTGGGGGCCTTGGCAAAATTTTTTCAATTTCTCCATTCTACTACTTGCCTAACCCCTACACCTTGGGTAGTTATCAGTAATAAACCTCTAACCTAGTTTCTGCCATAACCATAACCCAACCAATGATCTTTATATCGAGGCAAGGTATCAATTGCAGTGTGGCTTACTTATCCTTGCTCATTTGTGACTATGTTGTATGTGTAGATGGCGATTATACGAACTATGGACTAGAATAGGAGGAAGCACTTGAGATGGACTAGAGTTGGAAACATTTACGCTGGGAACAAGTCTGGTCATGTGGTTATGGATAAACAACAGAGGGAAAAATCTCAGCATTGGCAACAACACGCCTCAGTTTCTTTTCTCCCTCTTTCTCTTCAAGCTATCAAGTGAAGGTCTGGATGTTATCCATGTACAATGTTCACCACAAAGGGTATGTTTATCGATCCATTCACTAGACACTTTGAGTTTGTTACTCCCTATCGTTGTCAGTTTTCATTCAGTCAATAATCCCATACCTTCCCAATATTTTATAAGGAGCTCAAGGATGAGTCTTTATTCAGTCGTGGGGTTATGATGAGCTACGATATCGCGTACGTGATATCGTGGCCTCCCATGCAATATTGCATATGTGATATCGCGTCCTACCTCATTGCCTATAAATAAGAAGTGGGTGCACCTGGTTTGCATAGTTAGTCTCAATCCCTTACCCAAACTCTTTCCTTTTCTTCCTCTTAGAGTTAGAATTATTTTTGCGTGCCCGCAGTAGGAGTCATAAAGTGAATGGATCTTTATTCGAGCATTGTGTACATGAGCACACCTTGTGTATGGCAATAAAGATGAAGCATTCAGAATAGATTAATTAATATTAATTACTATTATTTAATGCTTTCCTTAGTTAATTAGTGATTCTCTCTCATCACAGTACAATCACTTCAAGCATGCATGTAACACTTGGTAACCCAGTAATGATTAGCATTTGGTAATCCCAGTAGTGTTGCACTGGTTCAGGATGTGTACGACAAGTGAGAACGGATACTGGTGTTAGGATTAATTAGAGCCTAGTTAATGAGTAGTAAAATTAAATTAGTTACTTAGTTACCTCTCTCTCCTCCCTTATTAGCAGTAGGAGATAAAAACATAAAAAAAGCATAAAAATCATATGCCTCAAGTTTACTTAACCATACAATTGTGACATACAAGTAGGCTTTGGAAGACAACAATTGATCAACCCATTCTTGTTCCACAAAGATGCATAAGCACTTAGTCCTTGGAATTCAACTGGATCATGCATGGATGCTTGTATTCATATGGTTGAATGTAGGGATACCTCGCCGCTCATCACTTTGCCAAGCTACACAAGATCAACACAAAAATTTGAAGTCCCAAAAATTTCTCTTTATCTCATTTCCTTGGAAAGGTTGAACTCTACTCGCCAGCCAATTGCTGCTTCTGGATTTTTTCTCTGCTACTTTACCATCTCTTTGCCAAGCTGCATGAGATCAACACAAAAATTTTAAGTCCCAAAAATTTCTCTTTATCTTGCTGCCTTGGAAAGGTTGAACTCTTCCACAACCCCCACTGACCCCCCACCACCTCACCCCACCCCCACCCCCTCCCCTTCTTCCTTCTTCCTTTCTTCCCCCCACTATATATCTCATAAAGGTCTTATATATTGCTTCATATAAGTTGAAGGCTTAAGGCCTACTATCACCTTTTGGTTATTAAGTACTGATAGTAGGGCGTAAAGCTACTATATATAATTAGTAAAAGTATATATTGCTATATATATTTTTTCAATTTATTATACTAGATATTAAAGTGTTGTCAATCTAGAATGGACCATGTTAATTACTAAACTGAAGTCATCACATTTCAAATGAAATATAAAATTAAAACACTTTTTATACATTACTTTTTTGTACAGGCCCCTCACTTGAGGCTCTCAAATACACACTCTTAGGGGGTGTTGGAACCTGAAATAAATCAAATATAGGTATACCCTAAGATAAATAGTCCAATTAGAACTTTATATAACTTAGCATTATCCACTAGAATACAACCCGTGATTTGAAACTTCCAAATTAAGTGTCTTACCACTAGGTTAACACCTCATTGTTGTTATATTGTATGCTTTTTACTTAAATCATATCCAAAAAGCAACACTTGAGATGAAACATCAATACCCCCCTTTCCCACATGATCTATATGCTACTTTTTTCTTCTTAATCCCCTCATCCCCTATGATAAAGTTAGATTTTTGATGAATGACTTATGATATTGTTAATACAATATCATAGCACATGCTATGTCATTGTTGATACAATATCTTGGGATGTGTGGAACCTTATAAATATGACACTTGGATGCACAATCCACATAACTTTCATTCACATAGTAACTAGACTCTTACAATTTGATTTCCTAGCTTAGACTTCGTGAAAGTGAATGCCAGTAGTGCAATGTGTCATAGTGAATAGAATCTTTGTTTGAATAGTTTGTACTTGGGCACAAGTTGTGAACAAAAATAAGGATCAAGCTATTTCCCACCATTGTAGTGTTCTCTTAGTTTACTATTTTTACTTAGCATAATTTTTATTGCTTACTTAACATAATTTTTACTACTTGGTTAGCTTAATGTTTACTGTTTACTAGATTAACACTTTACTTTCCCAAGCACTTTATTTTTTACTTGTTGATAGTAAGAAAAATGGATAAAATTGATTTCAAGCATTAAGTATGACTGTTTGGTAATCCTAGTAGTATTATTGCTTGGTTTACCCAATAACATAGTACTTGGTAACCCTAGTAGCGATTACATAAGCCCAAGATGTGTCTAGAAAATTAGGAATGGTTATCCATTGTGATTGGCTAGAATAGGTTATTGATTTCTTAGTTAGTTAGACTTCAATATTTTTTCACCATGTTGACCACTAGGAGTATTAGTGGTTGAACAACATTATTAATCTTATGCCTCACTACAAGCTAAACCATACACTTAGAATTTAGTAGCTTAAGTGGGAAGACAAATGTCACGAGCTTAACTCAATTACTAGCATATCAACATTGACCATCCATGGATTACAATCACATTGCATGTGAACACTTGTAACTTGAATGGTTGGATGTTGGATTGCTCCACTAGTTGTCACCCTGCTATGTGAAATTTGGTAACTCTATTCTATCATTTTTCATTTTATCACACCATAAAAAAAATCATTTACATAAAACATCAACAATTCCCCTACTTTTATCAACTATTCCCTCCTCTCCTATCAAGTAACAACAAATAACTAGCAACTATAATCAACTTTCTTATCTTCTACCAACTAAAAACGAATAACTAACATATTTTTCTAATGTGATCTTGATATCCTCTTATCATAAACAAAACACAAAAAATTATAAACCCTTCACATCTCACCTTGCTCTCTTGACACCTATCACTTTAATTCTTCAACTCAAGAAAGTTTGGGCAGAGCACATCTTCTTGAATTAAATTTCTTGATATAAAAATTTGTAGAAATGTCAAAATAAAGGGTAGAGATGACATAAAACTTTAAGGCCCTATGAGAGCTTGTGTTGGATTTAATGTTGGAAAAAATTTCCTTTTTAAGGTTATTGTTTAGCATCATTAAAATTTGACTTTGTGTCATTCCTCATCCTTTTTACAATCACTCTCTTCCTTGGCCCCTCCATCCTCTTCTGATTGCTCTTAACCCTATCTCTCCTCCTACCTTGGTTTCTTGTGATTCCTCTCTTATCTTGGGTCTTGATTTGAGGGCATAAAGCCTACTCTCGACTTTTGAAAGTCATCACACTTCAAATGAAACACTTTTTATCAACTACTTTCCCCTCTCCTACTAACTATAAACTACTTTTCATCCACCCACCATCAACTACTTTTCCCTCTTATACCAACTAATAATGAATAATTAACATATTTGTAATGCAACTTTGATATCCTCTTACACATAAACAAAACACAAAAAATTGGGAACCCTCTGCATCTCACCCACTCTTGAAACTCTCTTACCAAAAGCTTTACTCAACACAACCTACTATTTGTGAAAGCTTTTCTTATCACAACCTACTATCTACAAAATCTCTCCACACCATAGCCTATTGTTTGCAATTTCTTGGTATTTTAGACAAAATCTCTCCACACCATAGCCTATTGTTTGCAATTTCTTGGAATTTGTGAAAGCTCTCTGCATTGTAACTTGCTATTTGCAATTTCTCCTCACTATTTGTTGTTTCACATATGTTAAATTTTGAATTCTATTTCTCCATTTTAGTAGTTAATTACATTTTCATGCAATTTTTAATTTTACTTTTTCTTACCTTTTTTGAATAAGAGTAATGTTGAAATTTGTTTTTATGTTTTTAGAATTCATTAGGTTTTCATGTAATTTCTAACTAATGATAATATCGAATTGTGTATTTCCATTTATAATTTTTCCTATTAAATTACGAATTCTATTTTTCCATTTTTAGATTTTTCCCTTTTCTAAAATTTCCCTATTTTCGCTTTTTAAATAATTATAATAATGAATTTCATTTTTCTAGCTTACTATCTACAAAAGCTCTCTGTATCACAACCTACTATTTGTGATTTTTGCTTGCTATCCATTTTTTGAGGTATGTTAAATTTTTAATTATGTTTTTCAATTTCAATAGTTGATTCTGTTTCCATGCAACTTTTAATTTTGCCTTATTTCAACCTTTCCAAATAAGAATAATATTTAACTTTGTTTTTCTATTTTTAGAGTTCATTGGATTTTCATGCAATTTCTAATTGACTATAATATTGAATTGTGTTTTTCTATTTCTAATATTTTTCTTTTAAAAATTTTTCCTTTTCTAATTTTTCCCTTTTCAAATAATAGTTATATTAAATTTCATTTTTCTATTTTTAGACTTCATTGGGTTTTCATGTAATTTCAAATTCATGATATTAGATTATGTTTTTTCATTTCGAAATTTCTCTTTGTCAAATAATAGTAATGTTGAATTGCATTTTTCTATTTTCAGATTTTTTCCTTTTCTAATTTTTCACTCTTCAAATTTGAACCTTTGCAAATAACAATAAAATTGAATTGTGTTTTCCTATTTTAACAATAATATTGAATTCCATTTTTCCTTTTTGAGATTTTTCATTTTTCAAATAAGTATAATGTTGAATTATAATTTTCTATTTCAAGACTTCATTATGTTTTCATCAAATTTCAAATTCTTTCATTATTATACATTTTTGAATTTTTATTTTTTCAAATAATAATAATATTGAATGATAATTTTTTGTTTGATTAATGATTAATTTTCATTTGATGATTATTTTGCATTTCATAGTCCCTATTACTACTAAACGTTTTTGCAGGAAATTTAAAATTTGTTTGTTGTAAAAGCTTTGTTGATCATAGCTTCCTATTTACAAAATCTCTTTAAAATTGCAAACAAGAAATTGTATTCAAAAACATGAAGCTTTGTTTCATGTATGTTAAATTTCTAATTTGTCAAATTTCCTAAATCTAATTGATGATAATATTGAATTATGTTTTTCTATTTCTAATTTTTTTGTTTTTAAAATTTTCCCACATCCTAAGTCTAATTGATGATTATTTTGCATTTCACAAGCCTACATATAATATTGGTTTGCGTTTTTTAATACAAATTTTCAAATCATTAAATCTGAATTTCTAGAACATGGCTAAAAAGTGTTAAAATCTGAATTTCAAATCATTAAATATTTTATAAAAAGTTTCTAGAATTACAATAGCCGTAGAAAAACATACTACAAATATAGAAGGTGTACCATACACAACACCTGCTAAAAAGGTATTCAAGGGATTCCATGTTTAAAATATGTTCAATTAATGTGTATATACATTGAGATTCATTTTTAAAACAACAGTGAACACTAGTTGAGCTAATAGAAAGTAAGCATAAAGAACTAGCTCCAATAAGTGTTATAATAAATTCATATGAACTAAGAATTGTTTTCTTTCAAATGGTTTGAGTTTTTTTGACAACATTGTTTTTTATTTAAATGTTATTTTTTAACACATTTTTCATATTGAGTGCAATGACATGGAATAAAACTTTTTTCTGTTTTTTTTTTGAAAATAGAATAAACTCCAATGATAAATATGCAACTATTGCTAAAATCAAGGTAATTTATAATAACATATTTGAGTTTTCTCCTTTGTCTTTAATGAATATAAAATTTTTTTAAAACTTATTTTACTATTTCATATTTATATTATTCTAATAAAATTTTTATATATAATAGAAATTGAATGTATCAACCTCAATAGTGCAAAAACATGGTTGGAAAAAAATTTAATGATAGAACAAATTGTAAATAATAACGCTGTAGCTCTTGCTAAAAAAAGTAAATAAAAATTGCATTATTTGCTTGCCAACTATTTCTTTAAAAATAATATATATTTACTAATACTTTTTTATTTTATTTGGTAACATAGAAAAGCAATGGCAAGACATAGACAAAGGAAATGCAAATTGAGGAAATCTACATAAAGTACAAGTCAATCCCAAGATAACACTTCAACATAGAGTGAATCGACTCATATTAAAAATGAAAGGCAATTTGAAGAAACTAAACAAACATATTTTGAAAATGTTGATAATGAGCTTCACTAAACAAATTCTCATTTTGAATAGGAAAATTATCAGAAATAGGTAATCTTCAATCAAAATGATATTATGAACATTATGAAGTTACATTGGACACAATTTATAAATTACTAAAATTTTCAGATCTTTTAGAGACAATTTAAAAAAATTGAACAAACTAATTCTAAAAATGATCATAATGAAGTTTAATTAAAAAATCCTCATTTTGAACAAGGAAATTATCATGGTAACTTACAATCAAAATGATATCATGAACATTATGAATTTTCATTACATATGATTTCTAATTGATTGAAAATTATATATGTTTCAGAGTTCTTCAAGTAATACTCTATCAGGTAGTATTCACAAATAGATACAATCAAATATTCTCAAATTTATAAATAAATTATAATACTATATTTTTTCATTTGTAATTTCATAATTTCTTTAATTATTGAACAAAAAGCAATTGTCTTAGATTCATTTTATACATATTTACAATACTGCAAAGTTGTAGATCAAGATTTTGTAGATTTGCACTTTAAACAGCAAAGTGCTAAATCAATAATTTTCACTACAAGATCATTACCATATCATGAAAGAAGTAGAATTTTCAGATTATTGCATAACTTACTAGCTTAAGTCATTCTCATGAATGAAATGTTTAAAGTCACCATTGAAGATATAGTAACACTTAAACAAAGACAACTCACGGGAGATTAAGCTATTAGAGCTTATTACAAAAATATGACTTATAAAAAACACTCAACTACCATGGTAGCTTATACTTATTTTCTATACATGCTACTGTGTATTTTTCAAGTAATCCATGCTTAAAGAATGAGCAACTATTTATTCTTTAACAAATGAGAGCTGCATAACTTTCTTGATTTACATTATAATAAGGAATTCTCATAAATAAAGTTCATATTCATTTCATTAATAAATAGAGAAGTGAATCACTAGAGCTTGGTTATAGTATGTTTTGTGAGAAAATCAATTTTGCATATGGATAGTTTATGTCTTCATACAAAATATTCAAAAACTACCATAGACATAGTATTATGGATCATGCACAAACATGAAGTAATATATGGTAGAACATTTAATGTTAAGGATTGGATTATAGTAAAGGTCACAAATACATTGATGCAAAAGAGTAATTATGATTGTGGAGTATTTGTGATGGAATACATAAATTACATGGCTAGGTGTATCCCTTTATAAAATTTAGAATTCACTAAAGATAATCTATGCAATATGCCAACATCAATGGTTCATGAAATACTCAATGCAAATTAGGAAATTTTCTATAGATCTATGAATCAATAGCATTTTGACCACAACAACTATGATAAGTCATGTTTCGTAGGGCTCCAATATCAAGTATCCAATATTGGAGCCGCGTTATCAAGTATTTGATATTGGGGCACAACTTCTAATGTTGGGGATCCAATAGCATCTCTTTTGTGCTAGCTTATAAATACCACACTTGGGTGCATGATTAGTAATAGTACAAAGAAGTAGAAGTAGAGAAGTTTTGTTAGTTTGTTTTCTAGTTCATGCCTGTAGTGTGATGTTAAGTGATTGTATGGCATCCTTATTTAAGTGTGATGTACTTGGAAACATTACATGTTTGGCAATAGAGATTGAGATTACTTCTATCATTGTAGCATCCACTTAGGTTTATTATTGTTTTTAATTACTTAAATGCTTACTATTTTTCTTAGTTAATGTTATCAATTATTATTCTTTATTGTTTCTGTCTTTAAGAGAAATGAGTACGACTAATTGTGAGTGCTTAAGTGTAATTATTTGGTAACCTAGTAGTGTTATCATTTGGTATGCCTTGTGATGGTACACCTGTTAATCCCAGTGGTAGTTACATGAAGTCCAAGGCATGTATGAAAGGTTAGGAATGGATACTCATCACATGTAGGCTAGTTTAGACTTTACTTTCTATTGTCACTTAGCTTAAATAATTGATTTCTTCATTATCATTAGGAGTAGAATAAGGCTAAACAACATCAATTATCATATGTCTCACTTTGGACTAAATCATACATGACAAAGCTACCACTAGTCCAAGTGGGAAGACAACAAACTGCGATCAAGACATAATGATCTAGATGCCACAACTAGTCCCATCCATTGAATTCTACTGGATCATGCGTGAACACTTGTGATTTGTATGGTTGGGCATAAGGGGTACCTCGCTACTCATCATTGGCATCATTTCCAGGGATGGTGCTAGTTATCTAGATTAGTTATATTATACATGATTGCTATAAACACATTAATGATTTATATTTTAGAAAAAAAAGTCATATACATCATAAACTAACAACAATGTCTCTTTCACATGGAAGCGATAATGCATCATATGAAGAGAACATTCATTAGAGAACTAATGAGATATATATTAAAGAAAATTAGAGTGACCAACCTCATGTAGGGGTTTTATATGTTCATAACTACCTTGACTACACTCAAGGACTACATTCACCTAAGGTAAACAATCCTAGAGGAGATGGAGTAAGTCCTAGATCAAGGAGGACTTTAAGGCCTAAGACGTCCTCAAAACCTAGAAAAGGTAAATCAAGGAACCATGGGAAACACTATAGAAGCCATGGTGATTCTCCTAGTTTCTCATCTTCCTCTTTCTCTTCAACATCTAGTTCTAATGAAGATGAATGTAGGTATAGAGATTGAGCACCATTATGGGGTCTTAATAAAAATAGAAATCGAAACCAAAGGAAAAATTAAAGACATCAAAATGAGCATAGAAAAAATTGTCACAATTAGATAAATAAGAATAGAAATATTTACCATAACATGTATAATAATGGTGAGCCATTTTTGACCACTACGAGCATGGCACAAATTACGAAGGTAGTTAAAATACCCAACAAGCATCACAAGGAAAGTTGCATCAAAAGGCTTGATATGAATAATATTCATAAATTTGTAGGAAGCTATGATTCTAATCCACAACATCATTTGCAAGCCTTCCATGATGCCTGCATCTTACAAAACATTGAAAGTGGGCGACAAAATCTTAAGCTCTTTCCTAGGATACTAATAGATAAAGCCAAAGTGTGGTATAGATCATTGAGACTAAATTTAATCCATTGGCGGTCCACGATGCTGGAACTCTTCAATGAGAAATACCAAACCTATGCAAGGGTGTCCAACCTAAAGAAAAAAAATCCAAGGATGGAAACAGGAACAACATGAACCCTTGGATATGGCCCTAGATAAATACTATTCTCTACTGAATAGATGCCTAGGCCATGGTTTCTCTCAAGAAGAGTAACTTTTCCACATCATAGATGGGCTTCATTGTCAAATAAGAGAGACCCTTCGAATGTATTCTCAAGGTCAATTATATGAGCTAGGAATCCATCAGATCCAAGAGCTAATCAAGCATGTGGCAAAAAAGAAGAAGAGCTATGTAAATGGAAGAATGTTGAGAAATATCACTGGGACTCAAATCTTCAAAAGAAGAAGGTCCATATCTATGATAAGGAAAAAGAGGTAGCTCTCGATGAGGTGGTTTCACAACAAACCTTGTCAATACAAAATTCTATCAATGAGCTTGAAGCAAGGTTAGATAAGATGTTGGAATGGATAAATGAGAAAGTTACAACTTTCGTAAAAATTGTAGAGGAGAAAGTAACACAAAACAAATCAAGTAATCATAGCAAAACAAAGAAAAAGAACCCAAGAAACCGGTAGGAACACTTATAAAAAAAGGGAAAATGATTGTAGAAGAAGAAGCTATAGACTCAACCACCGAAGAAGATGATGGATATGACATATACATATATGACCATTTGAAGGGCTATGGCCTAGTCATGTTACATCTACATGAGTATTGGACTTTTGCACTGAATCCCAAGTTTGTACAAAAGAAAATACCTAGGAATTACTTTTCTCAAAAGGTAATTATAGATAGTCCTACAATTGATTATATTATCCTAGTGGGACTTCTAACTAGCCTCAACACTATCATCAACTGTAGTGGCAAAACCCACAATCATGGGGAAGGCCACCATCAAACCAACCCTTCCCTTACTACCAACCAAACCTATATGAATATTATGTTCAAAAACACGTTTCCCTAACTAGTTGTACTTCCTCTACATCAAATTGCTACTACCACTTTGTTGAATATCATCAACCCATGAAATCTTCTGAAGGATCACCACCTCACACCTATTACCCTCCATCATATCCTCAATATTCTCATAGTTCACTCTATCACATGTCACAACTAGCAACATAGGAAGGTTCAACTCCATAACATCAATGAAAGAATGCCACTTGTGCTTCAAACATACATAGAAATGATAATGCCAGTAGGTCCCCACCACAATCTTGGAAATGTCCTTTCTTTAGAATAGCTCCAACACGTAAGCGCAACACTCATGGACCTACTAACTCATCCAAACTAGCACAATGCCAATCAAGTGCAACAACCTTCCTTTTGCAACTAATGTCCTCCAATCCTACGCAAAGGCTAACATCTATTGTTACTCCAAGACCTACTAGAAACAATGAACCTAGCATTGTGAAGAGACAAATGAATCCATTCATAACAACTCATGAGAAAAGATGTAATCATGGGCTAGACATCCACAAAGTTCACACAACTCATACTCTAACCCACCATATGTTTAACAACCAAGTGTGTGCACACAAATCTATCTACACAGCCACCACTAAACCAGAAGACACCTAATGACTTGAAAATAATAGTCTAACATTATTTCACAAATGCATGGAGCCTGCCTATCCAGTTATTAATTCTTGTCATGATTAAATGCTTAGTTGTGGGGGGGATGCTCCATCATATAATCAAGACTTAATAAGTGTTTTTCATCTTTTTGTTTAACAATTTTTTGATCATTTTCTCATTTCTTGATACAAATTTTTCCAATCCTTTTCAACTTTGTCCACATTTTATCTTCATTTCCTTTGTTAGTAATCTCGTCTGTGAATAAAACAACATCATGTAGGCCATTGAGGTGAGGTTTTCTCTATGTTTTTAAAGTCACAAAGGATTGATTATCTGGACAGTGAGGCCATCTCATCCATCCATCCATCCATCCCATCCATTAATAAGAGGTTCTTACCATGGTCATGATGATATTCTTTTTTTATCATCAAACTAAGAATAAGCTCATAATCATTATGCCTTGATAGAAAAATGAAGAACCAAGAGGGAATGCAAAGGGTGTGACATCAAGGTGATTTGTGGAATCTTTTTGACCACTTCTATATGTTCTATCATGTTGGAAAAGTCATAATTATATCCTTCTAGATCTCACAAAAAATGGAAGTAAGAGTAAAATAAGTGTTGCCTTACCATGTCACTCAAAAGACATTCTACCCATACCTGAAGGTTGTCCTTTGGAAAGGTTGATAGAGATAAAAATAAAATAAAAAGGGCAATAAATAAATTTCTAGGGGTCCCACTGGAAAGACATGTTATCCATTCCTAAAGGTTGGTGGATTCTCAGAATCCATAAATAAAAGTGCCATGAATAAGCTCCTCCTTGCAATGATGGTAGTCTTATGGTTGTTAATCTAAAAGATAAGACAATGCAATGTCACTGGAATGTGGGTTGGACTTGGTTTGAATCTTGGAAAGAAGGGGTAATGATTACTTTAACCATTAATAACACACAAGGATTCATTATGTCTATGGTAAGGCACCTCACATTCTAGTTTCTACAATCCTTTCAAAAATCCATCTCATCTCACTATCAATATGATCATAAATTGTGATTTTATGTAACATAGAGTTATTTTCTCATATTGGTGGTTTTAACATGTGTGTTTTGTTTAATAGGTATGTGTTGCATTCAACTCCTTTAGTGCCTATGAACATTTTTAGGTGTGGTTATACAAGGGCATTAAGGGCTGGAGCCTACTTTAGGGAGGAGCCACTTGTATAACTATTGTAACTTGTACTTGCTTAACACAAGTGCATCATCTTGAACCTTCCAAGTGCATAATTGATCAATTCAAAACCTTCCCTTATCATATAATTGATTTTTTCTACACCATGGATCGAATACCCTTTTCTTACATCTTTCAATGGTTTTAATGCTTACGATTCTATCTTTTAACATTATTGGTGCCTAATTATGAATTCTCACTTACTCTAGAGCTTTGGATTTTACATGCAACCTTCCAACCAATCACAGAGCCTCATTTTCCATGCTAAATGTCCTTATAGAATGATAATTTCAAGATCCCTTAGATTGACTATTCAATATTGGATGGGAGTCAATATTAGATACCCACTGTCAAGTACCTAATATTGGGTTCATAAAAATATATAAATAGGACCCCTACAATGCTCAAAAAATTCATTATCATTAATTGAAGCTAGGGGAGTTTTTGCATTTTTCTCTCTCGACTAAGAGCTCTACACATCCAATTTCCACATGCAATATCTTACTCCATATCACTCTAATTTTCATGGTTTTCGAACCTATTTGATCCCATGGTGTTCAATTTAGTTAGGGGAGGGTGCTTGTGTGGAAAACTTGTGTCAATTTTCAAAATTTGCTATCACCCAGAAGGAATTATAAGGGTAAGAATGTTAAAACCCTTAAGTATTTTAATGAATAATCAGTCATATGTATGCTAGAACCTCTAATTATCTCACCCAAGAGATCATAACTATTATCATAAGCCATACATAAGGGAAAAGAAGCCAATGGCGAAGGGTCATAAAAGAAGTTAACACTTTGTGGGCATTTTTTTTGAAATTTTTCCAACTCTACAATCACATGAGTTAAGAAATTAATAGAACTAAGGTCATGATTAAGGTATAAACACCTTAGTAACACCAAATCCTTCATTGATTGCCAATGGCCCCACAGAGAAGAGGATAAGAAGCACCTTTTCAGGGTGCAAGCAAACACCCAAGAGGTGGTAGAGGCTAGTTAGGAGAATAAGGTCCATCGGCCGAGCATGAAGAACAAGAGGCCCAATCATTTAGCATCCATCAAGAGGCTCCTACTACAGGGCAATTGATTCAAGAAAAATTTGTAGAACCATAGGCTCAAGTGTAAGGACAATGTTTCATGTTGTTCTAAGAATACCTAAAATCCATCCAGGAGTAATCCATGTTGACCACAATCATCGTGGAAATGAACTTTGAGCCATTCACGATGTTTTTCCCTAAGGAAGTTAGAACTCAAATTTAGGCATCACCTCTATGGCACATCCTCTCTGAAAGTGTGGAATGATACCTCGATGAGATGTACCAATTCTAGCATAATAAAGAAGAGGGCAAAACTATCAACATTGGTGGACTCTCTATTTCTTTTTTAGTCAAGGCCATTGCAGAGGCTCTAAACATACCAAATGTGAAGGCTAAGGTAGCACATCTATCCACAAGGTCTAATGTAGAAACCAAGAAGTTATGGTTGAAGTAAGCATATAACAAAGAAAATAAAATATATAGTGAGTTGACTCTAAAAGAGGATTTATTTCAAAATTGACACATATCAGCTCTTCCTTACTAAAGGGCTCAATAGGATATCAACCTATGTAGCCAAAGGAAGTGCAATCTTGATGGGCAAATACAATTCCAACCTTGCCCAATTGTACTTCATGGAGATTCAAAGGCTGTTCAAGGAAAGAAACGCAAGGATGCCGACACTTCCATTTCCTTGCCTAATTAGAAAGTTGTGCAAGCATGCCAGAATCCTAGGTTACACCAATGATGTTCCTAAGAGGGCTCAAAATGCTTCTTTCTCTAAGTTGCTCAAACCAGTAGCACCAAGGAAAGACCTTGGTGACGAATAAGAATAAGAACTAGAAAAAGAGCTAGAGCTACAAGTTCCACTACCACCACCATAAGATTATAGGCTCACAATGATCCATTTGCAATGAATAGCTAAAACTCTAGCCCAGGGAAGTAGGGATGAATCCAACCTCTTCGAAGTCATAAATGATCCATCAAGGGAACAAATTTCTTTGAAATTAGGAGAAGAAGCCTAGTGGTCACAATAGATCTTTGGAAATGCCACATCTTTCCAAGTGATGCTTGAAAAGGAAGAAGGTCTCATAGTCTTGATCATGCAACACCAATATGAAACACGCATAGCAAAAGTTATCATAGACCACATTAAAGAATTCTTTAATGTGCTTGTTGTCCTTGGTGGACTTAACTAGAACCAGAGATACACAAATGTTAGCTAGGACTTCGATGAATTCTATGGATCATGAGGATGTACTTGACATATTGCTACAGATTGGGCAAGTTATGACAACACTTTTTGACATCCCTAGTGATGTCACTACAGTACAATTTGACCTCATAGCCATAAAAGGAAAACTAATTATGGCAAAGACTAGGGAAGAACATGCAGAAGCAGAGGTGTATAGATTGCAACAAGAGCTCATCATCTTGAGAATCGAAATAAGGGACCCTTTCCAATTTGTGATGTTTGACTAGTTGGAACAATTTTGAATAGAGCAACTACGCTAATTGATTGAACAGAATAAAGCTGCTAAACAAGAAAAGGAGAAAGTGGTCTGGAATGCCTCAACTATTGAAGTCAAAGTGTATGCCCACCATTGAAAAGTAGAAGAACATTTTAGAAGAAAGTATCCACTAGTTGAGGGAGCAACTAGTGAGGGTCAACTAGGACATTAGTAGATTAGCTAAAGAGAATTGAATCCTCTCAATAGAGGAGGTGGATGCAATACACCAAAATTCTGCAATTGAGATAAGTGTGTGGCAGAACGAGGTCAAGAAGCATGAGAAATTAAAAGAACACTTTCAAGACTAGATTGGCATGTACAAATAGATTAATGAAAAATAAATCTAGATGGCAAAGGCTAACATCAGTTCCATGTTAGCTCAAAATCCTAATTGGTAGCCCATCTTGAATAGCTATGCCCTAGTCTACCAAGCAGAAGTAAAGAATAAGGACCTTGAGCTTGAAGATTTGAAAGAGTACATGAAGTTAGTTAACCTTCACTACGCTAACCTTGCCATGTTAACAATAGGTTGACCTAGAAATGAATTGGAACAACAAGTAGCAACCACCTATGCCTTATATGAAAAAGAGTTTGCAGATAGGAAAGATGTTCTACAAAAACTCTATGTGGCAAACTTAGAATTAAAAACAATTAAGGCTTACTACCATAGGCAAATAGATGTAGCCTTGGACTTGGCTAAGAGATTAACAGATTATCATAAATTAAGAGAAAAGGCCAAGTCTTTTGAAGAGGAACGATGATAGTTCACGACGTTGTATGTGAAGGTGAATCAAATGTTCCTGCAGCTACCATGTTTGTGGGATGTACTAGTTCTAGCACACATTGGATCATCAACCTTGATGGTGCATGACTTGAGAATGGAGGAGGAGAAGTTGTAGGTTCTCTTAAATCACTACAAATTTCAGAAGCTTGACAACAAAGGGAAGTAACCAATGGAAGAGCCATTGCCTCTGAGAACTACATGAGGTTCACTAATTTTTTTTGTCGTGTTGTGTCCATTTTTTTCAAACACCATTGTAGCATGGAAGAGTTAGTTTGTGTGTTTATTTAAGTTAGTCAATAATCCCATACATTTCCAATATTTTTTAAGAACTTATTCCTCATTTTTTTAACTCGAGGATGAGTTTTCATTCAGTTGTGGGGGTATGATGAGTCATGTTTTATAGGGCTTCAATATTAGGTATCAGATATTAGGGCATAACCTCCAATGCCAAGGATATGATATTGTCTCTTCTATGCTAGCTTATAAATACCACACTTGGGTGCATAGTTAGTAGTAGTAGAAAGAATTAGAAGTAGAGAAGTTTTGTTAATTTTTTTTCTAGTGCATGCTCGCGATGTGATGTTAAGTGATTGTATGATATCCTTATTCAAGTTTGACATGCTTGGACATGTTACATGTTCACAAATAAAGATCGAGATTACTTTCATCATTATAGCATCTGCTTAGCTTTATTATTATTTTCAATTACTTAAATGCTTATTGTTTTTCTTAGTTAATGTTATCAATTATTACTCTTTATTGTTTCTATCATTAAGAAAAATAAGTACGACTAATCACGAGTGCTTAAGTGTAATTACATGGAAATCTAATAGTGTTATCATTTAGTACGCCCAATGATAGTACACTTGATAATCCTAGTGGTAGTTATGTGAAGTCCAAGGCATGTACGGAAGGTTAGTGATGAGCCGCGATATCAAATCTTGCCTCATCTTCTATAAATAAGAGGTAGCGCCCTTTGTTCAAGATAGTAAGACTTAGACCCTTAGTCAAACTCTTGCAATTTCATTAGTCCAGAGTTAGAATAATTTCTATGTGTCCACAGTAGGAGTCATAGAGTGAACAGATCTTTATTTGAGCAATTTGTACTTGAGCATACATTTGTGTATGGCAATAAAGATGAACTTTATGATAAACCTTGTAGCATACAGATTAAGCTAAATAGTAATTAATTATTGTTGAATGTTCAAATACTTTTCTAGTTAATTAATATCTTTCTCAACCTTCAACCCCCTTAGTTAAATACATTTAGTACGACTGCTTCGAGCATGTGTGTAGCACCTGGTAACCCAGTAATGATTAGCGTTTGGTAATCCCAGCAACGTTGCACTGGTTTAGGATGTGTACAGCAAGTGGGAATGGATACTAGTGTTAGGAACATTTAGAACTTAGTTAGTGAATAATTAGTGTGAGCTAGTCACTTAGTTCTCTCTCCTTCCCTTTATTAGCATAAGACATAAAAAGACAAAAAGCTATAAAAATCACATACCTCAAGCTTACTTAACCATACAACTGTGACAATACAAGTAAGTTTGGGAACACAACAATTGATTAACCCTGAGTGTTCCATTAAGGCACGTAAGCACTTAGTCCTTAGAGTTCGATTAGATCACACATGAAACGCTCGTATTCATATGGTTGAGTGTAGGGGTAACTCACCACTCATCATTGGTGCCGTTGCTGGGGACTTAGTTTTTTGTGCACTACGTAGAACATAGGAACTCATTCATATCATTGGAACATTAGAACAAACCCTTAGGTTAATCAAAGCAAGATAAGACAATGGTAAATCACACACTAAACAAGACAAAATGTCTTCTTCTTTGCATAAGAGAACTTCATCACCTAGGACTAACACAAGAGGCAGTCAATGGCATAATACGCGTAACCAAGATCCGCAAGTTCCTCAATAGTTTCATGTGGTATATACTCATCACGATGAGTATGTACCCAATTTCACCTTTATTCTTCACCAAGATGAACAACTATATTGGAGAGACTTGGAGGGTAACATAGTATTGCCTCTAGACCGATCAATCCCCAACATGCTCCTTCATGCTCTCACATGAATAGGCATGCTACTTTTATATGTGGAATATGTTGTATGCGATCATGACACAAGGAATTATCATCCCATAGAACTGCAACGTCAAAGGGACTTACAACAAGAGAGATACCATACATCCTTGAAGGGTAAATGGCCCCATAACGCTCTACATGTTTTGAGAAAAATTGAGGGTGGTGAACCTTCTTTAATAGGTTCTCCACAAAACGATGTTCCTCCTCCTAACGATGGTCAGGAGGTGGTGTATTAGAACCTTCACTCCACTATTCACAACCTTGGTTCTAATACCCATGAACACGAAGTGTTCTCCTTCTTCTTCACCTTCATCATCACCTTCACCCTTTCCTTCAGTGTCTGGACGCATTCATAGGGAAACCGATCATGGGATAAGGGAAAACAAAATGAAAAACACCTACAAGATAGTTGAGAATGAGGACGAGGGCACTCTAAGGAATCAAGGCATAGAAGAAGGGAGAGTAGGGAACCGCGTAGACACCATAGATGCTATGAATGAGATGATCATGAAGAACCCCTACTCACAACTAGAAGCATGCTAGATATAACGGAGGCTATAAGAGTTCCAACAAGGCACCAAAAGGATAGTAGGGTCAAGAGGTTAGACATGAAAAACATCCCACTATTTGAAGGGGGATACAACGCTGATCCTTAAAATCATTTACAAGAATTCCATGATGCATGTGCCTTGCAGAAGAAATAAGAAGAACCCTTGGAACATATGCCCAAGGAAAATTATCAGAGTTTCAGTCTCATCAAATTCATAGATTGCTAGAGCAAGTAGCCAAAGAAGAAGGTGAGCTACAAAAGAGAGAAAGTGTGGAAGAATACAACTGAGATCCTTCCCTCTGCAAAAGAGGAGTGAGATTTTGTGAGGAGGAAGAAGAGTCATCACTCGAAGAGATGGTGAATAGGAAAACTTTGCTACTCCAAAAGTTAACAACTAAAGTATCGAAAAAGGTAGACCAAATGTGGGAATTTTTGGATAGTAGGTTTGAAACTATTCTTAAAATTGTAGAGGAGTCTAGGGAGTGAGGTAGTGACCATGAGAAAAAGAAAAAGAGAGAAGTAGAGAATGCATGTAACAAGGGTAAGGGTAAAACGGCCATCATAGAAGAGGTTGTGGATTCAAACATGGATAATGATGGTGGATGTGAAATATGCTAATATGACCATCCTAAGGGATGTTGCCCAGTGATCTCACATCTACAAGAGTCTAGGGTGTATGCACTCAACCCACGACTTAATAATTGGCAAGCACCCCGATGGTTACCTTATCCCCAAGGTAACCCAAGGTAGTTTCACCAACCTTCAACATATTATCCAAGTGGAACTCCACCACAACCTGTTGACCAACATCAATAGTGGTAATACCCACAGTCATGGGGGATACCACCACCAAGGCAACAATACCCCTATCGGTAATCGGACCCATATGGCTACTACGTGCAGCATCTAATCTCTCCACGTGACTTTGTTAGTCACGTTACATCACAACATCACTACCAAGCTCGTGAGTATTATAGAACTCCTTCTCCTAGGGGAGATAACCCACAAACATACCATCCTTGAAATCCATCTGCAACTCTCACATCAATAACTCCACTACCACCCACTCCAGCAATGCAAGGGGAACTCCCTACTCAACTACAGCAATGTAATGCCACGAGGGTTGTGAATCTTCAACCCACTATTGGTGTTAACAACTGTATGAAGAAAAGACCTTTCTTTAGAACCAACAGTCCAACCAAGCCCTCACAACCACAAGTGGTTGAACCTCTGAATGCCTCCCCATCAAATAAGGCTTCAGAGCTCCCTTCAAACCAACCACCAAGCTAAATGCATACAATTATGTTAACACATGTCATAACTGACTAGATTAAGGTTGGCCACCTTCCCAGGAAATTTTTTGATCCTGGAAGCCCCCTAATCTATCTCCAAATCGCTGGGAATGAGCCATGCAAAGCTCTTCTAGATTCAATTTTTGGAGTCAACTTAATATCACAAGAAATGTATAAAGCCTAGAACCTACCTTCATTAAGGAAGAATAATATTCACCTAGAG